>JAVTVJ010001354.1:0-26923 GCA_034509425.1 Eopsaltria australis | reverse complement strand
CTCACATTGTTGGATTCAGTCCCCAGATCAACCTGTCCAGGTCCCTCTGCAGAGCCCTCCTACCCTCCAGCAGATCCACACTCCAACCCCCACCCCAGTTTGGTGTCAACTGCAAAGATGTCCTTGGTTCCATGGGGTCCCTCAGTGTCACAATGGCCCCTTGGTTCCATGAGACCCCACAGTGTAGCAGTGATCTCCATGGTTCTACAAGGCCCCACAGAGTAACAATGGACTCCTTGGTTCCCTGGGGCTTCACAGTGTCACAATGCTCTCCTTGGTTCCACAGTTTCACAGTGGCCCCTTGGTTCCATGGGGCCCCAAAATGTGACAACAGGCCTTTGGTTCCATGGGGCTTCACAGTGTCACAATGGCCCCATGGTTCCATCAGGTCCCGCACTGTCACAAGGGTCTCTGTGGTTCCACAAGCCCCCACAGTGTCACAATGGATTCCTTGTTTCCACAAGGCCACTCAGTGTCACAACGGTCTCCTAGATTCCTTGAGGTCCCACAGTGTCACAGTGTCCCCCTGGTCACATGAGGCCACTGTGTGGCACAGAGTGCCACAATGCTCTCCTTGGTTGCACCGTGTCACAATGGAGGCCTGGCTGCACAAGATCCTGCGGTGTCACACTGCACCTTTGGTTCCACGAGGCCCCTGGTATCCCAAAGGCCCCTTGGTTCTCTGGGGCACCACAGTGTCACAATGTCCCCTTGATTCCATGGGGCACCACAGTGTCACAATTGTTCCCTTAGGTCCATCAGTCCCTGCAGTGTCACAATGTCCCCTTGGTTACACAAGGCCTCGCAGTGTCACAATGGCCTCTGCGGTTCCACGAGGACCCAGAGTGTCACACTGGACTCCCTGGTTCAATTTGGCCCCACAGTGTCACAATGGACCCCTGGCTCTGTGGGGCCGTGCAGTGTCACCATGGTCCTCTTAGTTCCCTGAGGCCCCGCAGTGTCACAACGGCCCCTCGTTTGCCCACAGTGTCCCAACCAGCACAGAATGACAGAATCCAATAGGTTGGAAAGGACCTTTGAGACCATCAAGTCCAACCAATGCCCTAATGCCACCTTGTCACCCAGACCATGCCACTAAGTGCCACTGGAGAGGGACAGGGACTCCATCACCTCCCTGGGCAGCCCATTCCCATTCCCAAGCACCATTTCTGTGAAGAACTTCATCATGTCCAGCCTAAACCTGCGTGGTGCAGCTTAAGGCTGTGTCTTCTTGTCCTGTCACTGGCTGTCCAGGAGAAGAGCGCGACCCCCACGTGGCTGCACCCTCCTGTCAGGGAGCTGTAGAGAGTGATGAGGTCTGCCCTGAGCCTCCTCTTCTCCAGGATAAACAACCGCAGCTCCCTCAGCTGTTCCTCACAGGACTTGTGCTCCAGACCCTTCACCACTCTTGTTGTCCTTCTCTGGACATGCCCCAGAGAAGGGACACACCCCAGCACCTTCTCTGGGCACAGCCCAGCATCTCAACATCCTTCTTAAACTGAGGGGCCCACAACTGGACACAGCACTCGAGGTGTGGCCTCACCAGTGCTGAGCACAGGGCCAGAATCACTGCCCTGCTCCTGCTGGCCACACCATTCCTGATCCAGGCCAGGTGCCATTGGCCTTCTTGGCCACATGGGCACACTGCTGGCTCATGTCCAGCCTGCTGGCCATCAGTGTCCCCAGGTCCCTTTCTGCCTGGCCGCTGGCCAGCCACTCTGTCCCCAGCCTGTAGCACTGTGTTGTGGTTTGAGGTTAGGGAAAGCAGGCACAAACACCAATTCATATTGTGGTTTCAGTTTGCCTATTGGAGTTTCTGGCTAAACGCCAGCACACTTAGCAAAATTTACCTGATTTTTGGTGTGACATAAGGATTAGGAGTAGGCAAAGTAGGCTCAGACTTTAAGAATATAAGGAAAGTTTATTAATAAACCTAAGAGAAAGAGAAAAACAAGAAGAATCAGAACAAAACCCTCAAACCGCCCCTCCTCCCTGAACATCTCCATTTCTTTCCCCCTGACAACACACAAAAAGACAACACTTGGACTTTCAGTCAGTTTACCACTTCTGAAATAGTCTTTGTCTCAGTTCATTTAGGGACAGAAGTCTCTTTTGCTTATACCATGGACTGTCTGTAAGAAAATACAGGGTTTTTTATGAGTTTCAGCCTCACAACCAGCAGCCATGTGGGAGGAAAGATCTGCTTGTTGTGGAGGAACCCTCCCACACCAGTAGCCTTCCCAGAGCCGCTACTGTGGGTCATGAACAGTCCACGGGGTACCTTTTTAAGGATGAACAGTTCTATTGCAGCAGCAAAGAAAATCCCCTTCTTCTGTGTCTAACAGCACAGGTTCTCCTGGCAGCACAAGTTCTCCACCATCCCCAGGCCGAGGGTTCTGAGTCACAGCCTCTTCTCTGTCTCTGTTCAGGTTTCTCATCAGGCTGTACTTACTTCAGCACCTGCTTATTTCTGTACAGGTGTCTTTGCTCACTGACTGCAGGTAGAACATCACATCCCCCCTTTGGACTATTTTCTCATCTATTACAGGGAATTTATTAGCTTAGTCCCAACCATGGTTTCACAGAAGAGTTTTCAGCTTCACTATTGAAGCACTTGTCATGCTCCTCCCTCTAGGTGTCAGCTCTGCTTCCTTCACTGACTTAGAGTCTCTATGCTGCATTTATGGAGGTGTCCTCACTCGTTCCTCTCTCTGTGCAGGGAAGGATGGGTGTCTGGAAGTTTAGTCTGGGCATGGAGGGGGTTAATCTCTCTCTCTCTGGCCTCTGGGGGAGGGGGGAAAGCCCAGTCTTACCGGAGAGAGAAGCAGAGAGCTGCTTCTCTCTGAAGAGCAGGAAGGCCAAATAGAAAGAGCTCAAGAAATCCACTGCTTATACAGGGTTTCTTTCCTTGAAGGCAGATCAACTTTTAATTGCTTGGCCCATATATCAGTGCTCAAAACTGCCTGGTTCTTGGTTCTCTCTCCCAGGAAGAAAGTTGTATTACTTCCTGCAGCATGGATCACTTTGGAGATTGTGATCCCTCTGGGCCAGCCCAGGACACACGGCAGGGGTTGTTGTGGCCAAAGTGCAGGGCCCGGCTCTTGGTCTTCTTAAAGCTCACATTGTTGGATTTGGGCCCTGCATCCAGCCTGTCCAGGTCCCTCTGCAGAGTCCTCCTGTGCTCCAGCAGATCCACACTCGTACCCAGCTTGGTGTCATCTGCAAATTTGCTGATGCTGGACTCAATCCCCTCATCCAGATCATCAATGAAGATATTGAAACCCACAGTGGCTGGGTCTGAGCCCTCGGCCATCCTGTAGGTGCCGTGTGATGGCACTCAAGGTGATCTGTTCCGTAACCTTGCCAGGCTCCAAGGTCAGGCTGACAGGCCTGGAGTTGCCCAGATCCTCCTTCCAGCCCTTCTTGGGGCTGGGCTGGACACCTCCAGTCCCCTGAGACCTCCCTGGTGAGTCAGGACTGATGAGAAATGATGGAGAGCAGCTTGGAGAGCTCATCCAGCAGCTCCCTCATCCCCCTAGGATGGATCCCATCTGGTCCCAGAGACACCTGCGAGCATCTGAGTGGCTCAGCAGGTGCCCAGCTGCGTCCTCCTGGACTACAGGGGCTCAGTTCTGCTTCCTGGCCCCATCTACCAGCTCAGGAGAACACTTGGACTGAGGACAACCTGTCTTATTGTTGAAAACTGAGGCAAAGAAGGGCTTAAGTAGCTCAGCCTAGTCCTCATCTTTAATTCCTATATTCCTCCCTGTATTCAATAAAGAGTGGAGGTTCTTCTTGTGCCCCCTTTTGCTATTAATTTGTAAAAACATTTTTATTATCCTTCACAGAAGTGGCTGAGTTAAGCTCTGATTGAGTTTTCACCTCTCTAATTTTCTTTCTGCATGACCTAACAACATCCTTAAACACTTCTTGAGTTGCCTGACCTTCTGTCCAAGGGTGATGCACCCTCTTTTTTGCCCTGACTTCCTGAAAAACCTCCATGCCCAGCCAGGCCACTCATTTTCTTTCCTAGCTCATCTTTGGCACACAGGGACAGGCTGCTCCTGCACCTTCAGCATTTCTTTCTTGAAGTGTTTCCATCCTTTTGTGTTCCTCAAGGAACCAGGAAGACCATTGGGACACTATGGAACTTGATGGAACCATGGGTGCATTCTTACACAGGAGGGCCTCCTTGGAATCAAGGGCACCATTGTGACAAAGCAGGGCCTAATGGAACCATGGAGACTCTTGGAACCTTGGCAACCATTGGGACACTATGGAACCTCATGGAATCCAAAAGACCATTACCAAACTCGAGGGTCTAACAAGGGTTTCTCTTGTGGCACTATGGAACCTCGTGGAATCAAGGCAACCATGTTACACTACAGAAACTCATGGACCCAAGGCACCATTGTGAGACTGCAGAACCAAGGAGACTCTTGTTGACATTACGAAAGCTCGTGGAACCCAAAGTTCATTGTGATGTGAAGGAACCTCATGGGACCAAGGATCCATGATGATTCTGCAGGGCCTCATGGAACAGAGGATCCATTGTGACACAGCCGGGCCTCCTGGAACCAAGGGTGCATGGAGGCAGAGCGGGGCCTTGTTGGAACCAAAGGAAGCCCTGCTAAAAGCAGGGTAACTCCTAGAACCAAGGAGTCCATTGTTACAGTATCAAACCTGTGGAACCAAGGGACCATTGTGACACATTGGGGCCACATGGAACCAATTGTCCGTTATGACAATGTGGATCCCAGGAGACCATGGGGACACTACGGAACCTCATGGATCCAAATGGCCATTGTGACATTGAAAAACTCCATGGAACCCAGGGGCCATTGTGACATAGCAAGGCCTCATTGGAACAAAGAAATCATTGTTGACAGTCCAGAAACTCATGGCATCAAGGGGCCATTGTGACATAGCAGGGCCACAGGGAACCAAGGAGACCAGTGACATTTAGGAGCCTTCTGCAACTATGGGTCCATTATGACACTGCAGAAACAAGGAGACCATTGTTGACACTATGGAAGCTCATGGAAGCAAGGGGCCATTGTGACACTCCAGGACCTCGTTGAACCAGGGAGACCATTGTGACACTACAGAACCTCATGGCACTGATGGTTTACTGTGACACAGTGGAGTGCCATGGAACCAATTGTCCTTTGGAACAATGCAGATCCCAGGAGATCCTGGTGACCCCATGGAAGCTCATGGATCCAAGGGGACCACTGTGACAAAGCAAGGCCTCGTGGAACCAAGGAGACCATTGTGACATAATGGAACCTTGTGGAGCCAAGGGTCCACTGTTACAGTCCAGAACAAAGGAGAGCATTTTGACAGTACAGAACCTCATGGAATCAAGGGTCCATTGTTACAGAGTGAGGCTTCACGGAACCAAGGCGCCATTGTGACACAGCAGGGCTGCATGGAACCAATGATCCCTAGTGATACTGTGGATCCAAGGAGACCCTGGCGATGCTTGGGAACCTCATGGAACCAAGGGTCCAGTGTGACCCAGCGGAACCTCTTGGAATCAAGGCAACCATGTTATGCTATGGAACCTCATGGAGCCAAGGGGCCGATTGTGACATTGTGGGGCCTCATGGAACCAATTGTCCATTGTGACAATGAGGATCCAAGGAGATCATGGTGACACTAGAGAAGCTCAGGAAACCAAGGGGTCATTGTGACACTGTGAGGCCTCATTGGAACAAAGAACATTGCTGATCATACAGAAGCTTGTGGAAACTATGGGGCACTGTGACACGGCAGAGCCTCATGGAACCAAGGAGACCATGGTGACACTGAGGAACCTCATGGAACCAAGGGGCCATTTCCTCACTATGGGACTGAGGAGATCATTGTTGATGGTATGGAACCTCCTGGAACCAAGGGTCCATTGGGACCCTCTGGGGCCCCATGGAACCAGATATTCATTGGGACACAGTGGGGTTTCTTGGAACTGATTCTCCATTGTGATACTGCGGGTCCAAGAGACCATGGTGACACCACAGCAGTTCATGGAACCAAGGGGCTGTTGGGACACACCAAGGGCTTGTGGAACCAAGGAGAGCATTGTGGCAGTGCAGAACCAAGGAGGCCCTTTTGACAGTACAGAATCCAATAGAACCAAGAGTCCATTGTTACACAGCAGGGCTTCCTGAAACCAAGGAGCCATTGTGAAACTGTGGGGCATAATGGAATCAAGGACACCATTGATACTGAAATCTGCTGGATAGAAACTTGCTCACACTGTTTCAAAGAACTGAAAACAGGTATTCTTTATTACAGCATGGTGGTCACTCAAGTGATCCTTCATCCATTTGAGGGCACTGAGAATCAGGTGAAAAGAGTTTTTATCAGACACACTGATTCCATATTCATTAGCTATCCCCACTTCCTTTGTCTTTCTTTGACATACTTGCCCCTCTTATTGGAAGTCCTATGGTTCTTTGGGGTCTGTCTCCATCATCCAGTGTCATTCTTAGGGGGCTGTTCCTCAACCCCCACCCTTGAGCAAGGACACTATCATTGTTTTGCATACCTCGTGCTTTGTCAGCCTTGCAGAGCTGAGCTGGCATCCTGCTTGTGTTTTGCATGACTTCTGTTTGCCGGAGTTCCATCCTTTATTTATTTCTCTAAGGCTGCACTGTTCTGTTCTGCTGTCCTTGATAAGAGTAAAGGTTCTCTTCTACTGTCGTTGTCACAGTGCTCGCCCCAAGTGAAGCATCTGCAACCCCCCAACCAATGGGCTTGGGGTGGGCAAGTGTTCCTGAGGGAACAGGGATGGGACAGCTGGGCTGGACTGACCCAAGGCATGTTCCATTCCATGTCACACCATGATCAGCCATAAACTGAGAGAAGCAAGGGGTGGAGTGCATTAATCTTTTTTTTTTAAGACATTTTTCTTTCAAAACAGCACCTAAATATACAGAATCCTGCCACCAGGTGGTTAAACATTTTCTGCTGATAGGAGATTACCTGTGCATTTGCTTTTCTTCTGTTTGTGGCCTTTGCTTTTTGTGGTGATTTGTTTGTGGGTTTTTTTGCTTTGGGGGTGGGTTTTGCTTTAGTTTTGAATTTTTGTTGGTTTGTTTGGGTTTTTTTCTTCACTTTGGGATTTTTCCCTACTGAATTGTCTTTCTTCTGATGCATGATTTTTTTTCTCCCTTTTCTTATGGTTTGGTTGGCACCTCATGGCAAGATAAATTGATCCAACTCAGTCCTCTTGCCCAGCTATGTTTTACAGCCACCATTAACTAGATGAATTTGGTCACAGACTGCCTGCAACTCGGCAGTATCCACAAAGGAGTTGAAAGTGCATTTCATCCCATTGTAGAGACAATAGAAATGTTCCACAGTGGTGCTCAAGGGCTGGTCACTGAGGGATGTCAGCAGGGAGTGGCTGCCAAGAGGACTCTGTACCATGGGTGACACTTGACCCTCACTGTTCAGCCAAATTGCCACCCACCCCGTGTCCCACTCCTTCAGCTCTCTCCAGTCTGGCTCTGAGGAGACCACAGCAGACCCTGTCACAGGCCTGGCTAAAGTCTGGGCACTCAACATCCCCTTCTTTTGCCTCCCACCGGGGTTCTGCAGTCCCTGCCTTGTCCTGCCAGTGCCTGGAATGGCTGCAGGAGGATTTGCCACGTGCCCATCCCTGCTGAGCCTGACCAGTCTGTGACTCTCCCAGTCCCCCTCCCTGCCCTGTTTGCAGACTGGTTCCGTGTCTGCCTTTCCCAAGTGCCCGGGACCCTTTGGCATGGCTCTGGCCTTTCCAAGGGGTTTGGGAGAGATCTCACAATGGCACTGCCCAGCCTTCTCAACATCCCTGACACCAAAGGCCTTTTCCACATCCCTCAGTTCCAGCTCAGTGCCCAGAACACAGCACAGCCCTGTCCAGGTCCTCGGGGTGATTCAGAAGGGAGGCACCTGTGATTTTTCCCCACAGCCTCACCACTCCAATGGCTCTCTGTGCAGCCTGTGGCTGTCCTGAGCATTTTCCCTGCTGCCTCCCTGTCCTGGATGTTTCTCTGCATGCAGTCCTCAGCACAGGCCAGCACAGAATTCAGGTGGTTTCCAGAGGACATTGCTCTCAGAGTGAAGTGTCCTCAAGGCACGGTTTGTGCTCCTGGAATTGTGCCAGCCCCAAGAGCTGATGATGCTGTTTGTGCTCACTTGGATTCATCTCCCCACACGCACACGATTCACTGCTGAGGTCTCCTCAGTACACAGCAAACATGCACTGCTGACCGGGTCACTTGGTGTCCCTCCATGCAGGGACAAACAACCTCCTGCAGGTGAGGGCAGAGGCCCGTGCTGGGCATGGTGGTTGCAGGGGCTGGTGTGGGACAATTGCCCTGGGCCACCTTCCCAGGCTGTCCCCTGAACAAAGCCACGGCCCAGGCCCTGCTCTGCTGCTCCCTCAGGTCCATGCCAGGAGCTCTGGCTGTGCCAGGACACTGCTGAGTGCCTCCCCTGCACACTCCACCTCTGCCCTGGGCACTGGGGTTTGCTTTGCCAGGCCATTCCTGGAGCACATTCCTGACTGCAGCTCTGGAGGAAAGCAAAGCCTTCCTGCCCTGCCCTCAGGAGATGCCCTTTGCTGATGGAACTGCTGTGCTGGAGCCCAGCTGTGTCCTGGCAGTGCCCCTGGCCTGTCCCTGCCTGTGGTCACAGCACAGACACGCAGCAGGACAGTGACCAAGCTGCCAGAGCACTCCAGCCTTGCACCCCCAGAAGGGCTGGCAATGACAGTGGAGTTGGGAAGAGCAGCTCTGATAAGACCCAGTTCTGGTCCTCCCTGCCAGTGCTGCTGTGCTGGGACACTTTTCCTCTTCTCCCCTATAATTTCATGGAGGTCTCAGAGTTGGGATCCCAGATAAACAAGACACTGCCAGGCAGTTTATTTTGTTGAGGGATAGGGATAGGACAAAGCTTGGTTAACAGAGCTTCTGGGTCAAAATCAAAAGGCAGACAATGAATGAGGTGGTGAAGAAACATAAAATAGAATTGAATGCAATATTAGGAGAAGATGAACCCATTGACCTGAGAAGACAGGCTGGGCTTGTCATGAGCTATGATGCCGTTTGGTTTCTGCCTTTTTTCTTTTATACAGAGTTCTCTGTACTCTTTGCACATATATTTGTAGCTCTGTAGCCTACTGTATTAATAGCTAGTTTTCCCAGTACCTTTCCATGGCCTTTCCCTAAGCAGAAAGACAAAACAAATTCCAGAGCTCCAAGCCCCAGGGGGGTGCAAGGCCCTGTCCTATCTTGGTTCTTCCTGGGAACCAAGGCCCAGAACAACTCTGAGGTACATTTTCATCAACAAAGCACAGCCAGTGCTGAGAGGGGGGCTCCAGAGAAGGGCTGGACCTGGGGGGGAATTGAATCACCACTTGTTCTCCTTATTGGTGCTTTTAATCAATTCTGCTAATTTCCTAAAAGCTATAAATAGGTACTCACCCCTGGAGGGGGTGGGCTTTTATGGACACCTTTCCATAACTGCTCCTGAAGACTTTCAAAATAAAGATCCCCTTTTATATTACCTCCTTGCTAAAATGATCTCGAGTTTCTTTTCCAGGCTGGGGGGAAAGGCAACAGTTACATGATGAATGTTTGTGGTAGCTTGAAAACAAATCAGTGAGAGACTCAAAGTCAGAACTACAATTGAATAGAAAAATGCAATAGTACAAAACCACTGACAGAGACAGAATACAATCTGACACCCTGTTGGTCAGGGTGTTGGTAGCCGTCCATTTACATGGTGGCTGCATCCCTCTGGGAGTGATAGATGTGGTTCTGTTGAAGCAGTGATCCTGTGGAAAGGTGTAGTTGTCCTCTGAAGGTCCAGTGGTGGTGTAGAAGGCTCTGGTCTTCCTCTGGGAATGCAGTGGAAAAGCTGCCTTGTGGTGTTTCAAATCCCAGATTCTGTCCAGATGGGGATGCTTGGTTCCTCCCCTTGGGTGGGGAATCTCCCAATGGGATGATGGAGTTTTATCAGTGGGACTCAATGGCCCATTAACTGGAGGCATCAGGGACAAGCAAAGCAAAGTGCCCCAGGTGGCTCCAACAGCTGGCCCATGAGAAGACATGGCCTGGGGCCATCAGGGATGAGGCAGGAACACTGCCCCACCCGGCCCCTACATCTCATGGTGATAGAATACATGCCATTGTAACCTAAGACATTATCCACCCCTTATTCTATCACCATCTATGTGATACCCAAAGCAATACCCCCTTTAAACTTTACATAGATATACACATATACAATGGAACTTTACACACAGTTCTCACTTAAAATTAAGTTTCCTTGTGGTACACAATGGGTTTCTCCATCTCTCTGCATTACCCACCAAGTGTAATCAGGTCCTTGACCAAAAACAACCCCGCGGATGGGTTTGCCTTTGTCTGAGGTGGGACTAATGCAAACAGTCTTTCCTAAAATACCTCTCATGTGTACCACAGGGACTCTGTCTCCGTCCACTGTGTGCAAGGGTTCAGACTGGGCAGGACCAGCTCGATTGATGGAGCCTCGTGTGTTGACCATCCAGGTGGCCTTTGCTAAGTTCATTTCCCAATTTTTGAAGGTGCCCCTACCAAGGGCCTTCAGGGTGGTCTTAAGTAGTCCGTTGCACCGTTCAACTTTCCCGGCAGCTGGGGCATGATAAGGGATATGATATATCCACTCGATGCCATGTTCTCTGGCCCAGCTGTTTATAAGGCCATTCTTGAAATGGGTCCTGTTGTCCGACTCAGTTTTCTCAGGAGTGTCATGTCTCCACAAGACTTGCTTTTCCAGGCCAAAGATGGTGTTTCGGGAGGTAGCATGAGGCACAGCATGAGTCTCCACCCATCCAGTGGCTGCATGGGCTTGTTGCCAAGTGCCCTGGGTTTGCACCTTTGGCTGCAATCAGAGCACAATCACACGCCCAGGTCACCCTGGGATAAAGCAGAGCCTGCCCAGAGCAGAGGGAGCCCTGAATGTCTCCCCCTTTCTGAAGGTGTCTGAGCAAGGTCTCAGCACCCCCTTCTGCCAAGGACACTCACGGCTCCCTTGGCAAACCCAACAGCATTTCCTCAGCTGAGGCATCTCTGCCCTTCCCCGTGGGACATTCAGGGAACTGCGAGAGGCTGTGGCACAGATTTGCAGGCAGGAGGGCAGCTCAGAGCTTGGGAGGACACAGCAAGGAGATCCCTGGGGGTGCCCATGATGGGATCTCAGGGAGGGAGGCTCAGCTCATTCCCCTTTGCCATGGACTGCTTTGCCCACAGCCCCACAGGTGCCAGGGAAGCTTGGACACCCCATTGCCATGGACAGCCCTGCCTGGCAGGAATCCCAAGGCAACTGCCTGACTCAGCTGCTGCAAATGCCAGAGCCTCCCTGGGAGCCCCAGATGACAGTGACAGTATCAGGGGAGTGCAGAAACAAGAGAAGATGTTGTGGTGCTGTGCCTGCCTGAGAGGGCAGGGCAGGGACAGCCGGGCACTCAGGACACTGTTCCTGTGCCCAGCTGTGCACGGCACCTCCCACACACCAACAGTGCCCTCGTGCCCCCAGCACTGCTCTCTTCAGCTCCCTCTCCTTCCCTCAGCATCTCCCTGGGCCTGGACATTTCCTCCTGACAGCTGCCTTGTCCCTGCCAGCGCTCACAGAGCCCATCCCACCCTGTGTGCCCTCGGCCCGGCCCTACAGAAACCTGCCTGTGTGCAGGGCCCTGGCTGGGGCAGGCTCTGTGTGCAGGTGGGCAAGGGCAGCTCAGGAGAGCCCTGCTGGGCCTGCAGAGGTGCTGCTGCTGCTGTGCATGGGCTGAGGAGGGGCTGAAGGAGCTTTAGGAGGCTCCCAGCAGAGAGACTGAGCACCCAAAGGTGCAGATCTGGAGTTGGAGCAAATGTTCCAACATGACTTTGATGATCCTGGTGTGTCCCTTTCAACTCACAATGTTCTGTGAGGATCTGATTGCAACTCCTGTTCTGCTTCTCTCATTCCCCTCTTGCCTCTAATCAAAAGAGAAAAAACCTCTCACAATACTGATAGAAGAGTAAAGTAAAAAACAAACCTTTATTGGAAGCTTCCAGGTGTCCTGATGGTGATGGGGAACACCCAGCCCCTGATTTCAACAATTGAATAAGGTTGATTAATTAGGATATCTAACAGGAAAATCCAATAGCAGATTCAGTTGCCCCAGGAACCCACTCCTGGCTCAAACTATTGGACTTGGTCCAAGGGCTTCTTTACCCCACTTTATGTTATGACTGCTCAGATTCTGCTTGCAAAACAAAATGTTCTTCTTGGAGGTCCTCTTCCTGACAATAAGACTATACAATATTTCAGGAAAGTGTTTAGATGATAATTTCATTGTTCTAAAATTGAAGAGAAAGGGTTGGGAATGTACTAGAGTTAATTAAGGATTATAGTTATAGAACTATATCATAGTAATTTCCAGAGCTAAGAATAAATGAATACGCATAAAAAGAAAAACTCTTTTTGTCATCACCCAACTTTCCAACCTTGCTCCAAGCAGGAAATTGAAAAGAGTCTCAGGAAAGGTCCTGATCTTGACAGCAATCCCTGGCTTCCCTTCTTTTGGGAAGTGTCCTGCAGAGCTGTGCCCAGGCTGGTGTGGAGCAGGGAGCAGCCCTGCCCCACACAGCCCCTCTCAGCAGCAGCAGCAGCAGCAGCAGCTGCCCTGCTCAGGGTGGCTCCTTCCCCCCAGAGCTTCTCCGCCAGCGCTGGCAGCAGCTCCCCGGGCCGGCTGAGAGCTGCCCCTGGCAGGCAGCAGAGTCCCTGGCCCAGCACAGCGGCCTGGGCTGCAGGAGCCTGCTCTGCAGGACAGCCCTGGGCAGCCCTGGCTGCAGCCCCGGCTGCTCAGCCCTGCAGCAGAGCCTGGCCCAGGGAGCTGCCTTGGGCTGTGCCTGGCATGCTGCAGCAGGAAAGCCAGCTCTGCCCTAGGGCCACATCCCCCAAACTGCAGCAGCTCTGAGACTGCTCCTGGAAGCTCCTGAAAGCTGTGGCATGTGGCAGCTTCAGGAGATGCCTGCAGCAACTGCAGCTTCTCTTCCCACAGCCAGACAATGACTGTTTCCAGCACTGGGATGATTTCTGCTCTGCTGAGCCCTCAGTGAGCTCTGCTCTGTGCTCCCAGGCCAGGCTGAGTTTAAGCCCTCGGTGCCTCTGTGCTGTGCCCGGGCTGGCTGCAGGCAGTGCCCCAGCCCTGCTGGGCTGTGCACAGGAGCTGCTCCTGGCCAGAGCTGTCTCTCTGCAGCGCTGCCCTTGCCAGGAGCTGCCTCTGTGCCAGGAGCCCGGCCCAGCTCAGCAGCACAGACACAGCACAAGCACTGCAATGACCCTCTGGGGCTCTCTGCTGAGCCCTGAACATCAGTCCCTGAGAGGGAGCTGCAGAAACCTGTCCAGAACTCCAAGTCACAACCAAACTCCAAAGTTCCTGATACCGTTAATGGATTCCAGGGAGGGACAGGACTGAGAAAGTGTCCCCAGGCCCCAGGGAGAGCAGGAAGTTGGAGGCAGTGATGACAGGTGGAGACAAAGAGAAGCCAAGGCTTGGTGCCCTGAGGCACAGCAGCATCTGTGCCAGCAAGGGCTGTGAGGAGACACCTTGTCCTGAGGCCCTGGGGCCTCCTGGCACAGCCCCAGCAAGGCTGGCCACTGTCACCCCCCTGTCCTGCCCTCAGCATCCCCCCCACACCCCAGTGGCCTCAAGGATCTGCTGCAAGGAGTCCCTGGGGAGCCTTGGTCAGGAATGGCCCTGGGGGGCTTCCAGGGACTGCGGGTTTTTCAAAGGACTTTGGCTTTTGCTTTTGCCTGGGAGTCTCTGAGAGGTTTGTGCAATCATGGCTCCAATTCTCTGCTGTAACTCGTCCCTTGAGAGGCTTTGTCAGTGGGGCTCATTAATGCTCCAAGGTACTGAGGTTAATTTAAGTACTTCTTTTTGCCATGGAGTGTCAGAGAGGTTTGTGCAATCCTAGCCTTCAATTATTTAGCTTAAGGAGTCCCTTGAGAGCTTTGTCTTGACACTCAGTGGGGCTCATTCATGCTTTGAGATACTCAAGGTTTTAAGGTACTTTGGATTTTCCTTCCCACACTGAGGCTCTGAGAGGTTTCTGTGCAATCCTGGCCTCCAATTCTCTCCTCCAAGGGGTGCATGAGGAGCCTGTGCTGGGGATGGACCTCAGTGGGACCCATTAATGCCTCGAGACACTTTGGGATTTTCCTCTGACTTTGACTCCTGGAAAGGTTTGTGCAATCTCCTATCAGGCCCTGAGCTTCAAGGGCTCAGCTCCAAATGCACCACGGGGCTCATTAGGATCAAGCCAGTCCTGACAAACCATGCCTCTGCCTTGATTTCCCTCTCCTCTGACACTGTTCATTCATAGGAAGCTTTTTTCTTTTAGTTCAGAAATATTTCAAAGAGCTTCTGATAAATCCATCTTCCTATTTTAAAGGGTGTATTTTTCTCTGTAGAGAAGAGGTGATTGCAGCATTCTGGGACTGCTACTGATCCAGGATCTCTCCTCAGGAGGTGTGGCCTGCTCAGAGAAGCTTTGACTTGAGGTCTGCGCCAGTGTGGACAACCTTGCTCCACATTCCTCAACCCCATCCTGTCTCTCCTCACTCACCTCGCATCTGCTTTGCTCACAGAGCTGCCTGCACTCAGGCAAAGAGGCCTTTTCTTTTATTTTTTAAGCACTCTAAAACTCCTGAGTTTCCCCACTGAAAACAGACACCCTCCTCAAGTGTGTGCCAAGCCCAAGGTGCCTCCAAGGAGGTTCCCCTTCCCCAAGACAGAGCCATGCAAGGAATGTTTTAGACACAGTGGAAGTTCTACAGTGAACACAAATCCAGAGTTGCTGAAGACAGAATTCGACCAGCTCCTGAAGGACAGACCACCTTTGAACTCCTCAAAGCAGCTCAAAGCACGCAGTGGGTTGTTGGGAGGTGTGTGAGTGAGCCAAGAGTGAGGGGAAGGGAAATGCAGAGAGCCCTGGAAGTGCCTGTGTGCATACAGGCTGTGGGGAAGGGCAGTGCAGCCCTGCCCTGGGCTGGGTGTGAGGGGGGATCCTCATCCCAACCTGCCCTGGGCTGGTTGTGAGGGGGGATCCTCATCCCAACCTGCCCTGGGCTGGCTGTGAGGGGGGATCCTCATCCCAACCTGCCCTGGGCTGGCTGTGAGGGGGGATCCTCATCCCAACCTGCCCTGGCCCATTGCAAGGGGCTGTGGCCATGGACACTGCACTGACCCCACGGCTCCAGCCCCTTGCTCAGGGCTGCTGTCACTGCCCAGAGCCACAGGGGATCCCTTGCTGGGGGCTGGTGCCACGGCCACCTGCCCTGTGCCGCGCTGGCTGGGCAGCCCCCAAGGAAGCAGCAGCAAAGGCCAGTGCCAGGGCCAAAGGCCAGCTCAGGTAGACAGAAAGGGGCAGTGCTGGGCACTGTTTCCATGGCAGCCGTCACTGGGACAGGACACCTGGGTCACCTGGCATGGCAGTTGCCATGGAAACCCGGCTCATTGGGAATACCAGGACAAAGGTTTTAGTAGGGCCTGGCACAATAGGAAAAAGGGCGGTGGTTTTAAACTAAAAGAAGGGACGTTCAAGTAAGAAGAGATAGGGAAGAAATTGTTGATGATGAGGGTGGTGACACACCAGGACAGGTTCCCAGGGAAGCTGGAAACATTCAAGTCCAGGTGGGAGAGGACTCTGAACAGCCTGGTCTGGTGAAAGATGTCCCTGCTTCTGGCGGGGGTTTGGATGAGATGAGCACTACAGAGCTCTTCCAATCCAAACCTTTCTAGGACAGTGTGGGCAGAAGGGGCTGCTCAGTGGACTCCATGCACTCCCTTGACTCCTGGTCTCTGCTGGGCCCCACATTCAGCAGCCAAAGGCAGCCCCTTCTCTGGCCTTGCCCTCCCCCTGCCCCAGGGGCTGACAGAGGGTGGCCGGCACAGGTGACCTTTGGGCTTTGCAGGGCTCAGGCACAACGGCTGTGAAAGGGTCAGTGCTGAGGTCACTCAGTGGGGTGGGGCAGAGCCCAGCCAGAAATCCCCCCCTGAAGCAGCAGCTCTGCAGTGCTGGCCACCAGGCCGGCTTGCCAAGGGAGGCTTCTGGCCATGCCCTGGCAGCAGCTGCTGCTGCCAAGGTGCCTTTGGTGTCTCAGGCTCGCCCCGGCACAGCTCCCACCACGGCACTCTGCACTTGTGCCCGACGCCTTCACTGTGTTGGGGCTGGCCTGGGGCTTTTCCTGCAGTGGGATGTGCCCTGGTCCTGGCACAGGAAAGGCCATTCCTGCTGGAGCAGGAGGCTCTGCCTTCAGTGGGCTCAAACAACTCCAGCAAGGCCCTGTTTGCTTCAGAATTTCTTCCTAGAGCACTATATTCTAATAGTTGTTATTGCTCCTGTACTGTGGAGTAAATAACTCTGGTTAAGATCATTTTGTCTAATGATGATCAGAATCAATCACAGCTGTATTTATATAAATCTATCTTCCATCGTTAATCCTGTGGGACAATTTTCATTAAGGATCAGTTCCACCTGTCCAGTCTTTTACATATGAACCTTTGACAAAGTCTGGGTTTGGGTCCAGCCACTCCCAGGCTCCTCTCACAGGAGTTTGGAAAGCCTGGGGATTTGGGATCTCTGGGGAGTGTTGGGGTTCCTTTCTGCACCTGGAGACCCAATGGGAGCTTCTCTAATCAACTTTGCCTGAAGCTCCCACTGTGCCCATGACAGGAACCCCTGTGAGTGTCTGCGACATCCTGGCTGTTTGGCAGCCTGGGGACTCCTGGAATGTCACCGGGGAGCCCTAGTAAGTGCCTGTGACAGATCAGTGCCTGAGCAGCTCGAAGTCCCAAGGGATGTCACCATGGACTGGCTGAGACTACCTCTGTCCTCATAGCTCTTTATCATCCCCAGAAACCCCTGGGAAATCTCCCTGGAGCTCCTGTCTCTGCCTGTGACATTTTGGCTCTTGAACAGCCTGGAGGCTCCTGGAATGTCCCCATGGAACCCCTCAGAGGACCTATGGCAAACCAGCTCCTCAGCAGGAAATCATCACCAGGCTCCATTGCTATGGTCAGTTTCCATGGCAACCATCACCAGGCCCCTTTGCCATGGTCACTCCCTTGGCAGATCCATGGGGATCCGATTCCAGGGGTGGTTGCCATGGACAGCAGCTCAGGCCTGGAGCCAGGGTCTGTTGCCATGGCAACCATTTGCGGTCCCATCCTGAGGACCATGGGATCACAGAACCCCAGAATTGGCTGAGCTGGGAGGGACCCATCAGGATCCTCGAGTCTGAACCCTGGCCCTGCACAGGACACCCCAACAATCCGAGCTGGGCCTGGGAGCCATTTCCAAACGCTGCTGGAGCTCAGACAGCCTTAGAGCTGTGATCCCTTCCCTGGGGAGCCTGGGCAGTGCCTGAGCAGCCTCTGGGGAAAAACCTTTTCCTGAGAGCCAACCTAAACCTGCCCCGACTCAGCTCCAGCCGTTCCCTCCAGTCCTGTCCCTGGGCACCAGAGTGAAGAGGTTCCCACAGCCCCAGCCACGGACCTGCTCCCAAGGCTGTTGCCGTGGCAGCCAGGGTTGGACTCAGCTGTGATGCTCGGATTCCAAGGGCTGGGGTTCAGGAATGGGATTCCCCAATTTTCTGCTCTCGCTAAAACTGCCCCGCTTCTTGCTCCCCTCCCCTTCCCATGGAAAGCACAAAAGGCAAAGATCCCGGGCTGGGATAAGAACAATTTACTGGGAACTGCAACGGGATAAGAAACAAAGAGGAACAGCAACAATATTGATAACAGAAGGGACAAGACAAACAAATGATTTACAGGCAAAACTGGGGAAACACCGACACGATCTTCCTGACCCTGCATATTCTTCCATCCAGAAAGGAAACCCTTCTCCTTGGGAGAGTCCCTTTCCCTGTCCCTGCAAATGACCTGAGGTGGGATTGAATATAATGATGAGGGCATGGTCAGATCCTCATGTTCTTTGATTCCACCTCAAACCACTGCCAGGGGCAGGGAAAGGGACAGGCGTCTTTCCAATGTGGAGCACAGGGAATGTTGGTCACCAAGGCTCTGCCAAATGTGGGTCCTCTCATGGGGAATCGAAGTTGAAGCAGCAGATGTAGCTTTTCCTGCAGTCATGGCATTCACAGGGCTTCCCTTATGGGTGGCTCCGTTGGTGTCTGGTCAAGGTAGAGCTGCTGGAGAAGCTCTTTCCACACTGGGGACACTTGTAGGGCCTCTCCCCGGTGTGGACGCGCCGATGGGTGAGGAGGACGGAGTTTTGCTTGAAGCCCTTCCCGCAGTCGTGGCAGCGGAATGGCCTCTCCTCACTGTGAATCCGCTGGTGCAGGAGGAGATTGGAACTGGTCTGAAACCTCTTCCCACACTCAGGACACTCGTAAGGCCTCTCCCCTGTGTGGATGCGTCGGTGGACGATCAGGTGGGAGCTCTGGCTGAAGCTCTTGCCACATTCCAAACACTCGTAGGGCCGTTCTCCAGTGTGGATGTTCTGATGGATGAGAAGGCTGGAGATGCTGATGAAGCCCTTCCCACATTCCCCACACTCATAGGGCCGTTCCCCAGTGTGGATCATCTGGTGACGAATCAGGTGGGATCTCCAGCTGAAGCTCTTCTCACACTGCAAGCACTTGTAGGGTTTCTCCCTAGTGTGAAGCTGTTCATGGACCACCAGCTCTGAGCACTGGCTCGATCTCCAGCCGCCTTCCTGGCACAAGGTGGCTCTTTCCTCCTTGGAGCACCCTGGGCTGGCTTTGGAGCCCCTCCTCCTGCGGGATCTCCCGGGCTTTTCCTCTATGTTGGATTCCTGCACCATGGAGCTGATCAAAAGGGCCTCTTCCATGAGGTTCTGCTCTGGGGATTTGTCCTTCCTGGTCTCCATCCTCAGCCCGGTGTCTGGTGGAGGAACAACAAGGAGAGGATGGGATTTCCCTCTGTGCCAGAGGGAAGGGGAAGGAGATGCCCCCAATGCGTCCCCGGCAGGACGGCGTCGGCTGCGGGGTTGTCCTGCAGCCGTGGGTGATCCTGGGCTGAGAGATGAAGCAGGAGAGAGGGGGAAAGGGGCACTGACTTCCTCCTCACCTGCCTGGATGTCCTGAGACATCTTCCTCTTCTTCACAGCCTCCTTCTCCATCTGGCCAAGATTTGGGAATGAGAAATCCTGGTTTCGGGGGAAAACAAGGGATGAGCACGAAGAGTTTGAAACTCCCTCTGTTTAGTCCCTCTCTAGAAGTCACCAGGCATCTGGGGTTCTGTACTAGTTTGAAAGCAAACCAGTGAGAGATTCCAAGACAGAACAAAAACCTAATAGGAAAATTAAAATAAAGACAGAAACCTCTGGCTTAAACTGGCAGAGTTAGGGTATGACCTGACACGCTGTTGGTCAGGGTGGTGGTAGCAGTCCGATGGTGGCTGCAGTCCTCTTGGAGTGACAAATGTGATTCTATCAAGGCAGTGATCCTGTAGTGAATTCTGGTCCTGTTCTGGAGGTCCAGTGGTGATTATGGAGCTCTTGTCCTCTGGGAATCCAGTGGATAGTGCTGCCCATGGTGTTGCAAACCTCACCTTATATCCAGGTAGGAATGCTTGGTTCCTCCCCCTGGCTGGAGCATCTCACAATGGGATGACGTCATTTTGTGAGTCATGCAGTGAGGTTTGATGGGCCATTAGCAGAAGATTGCCCCTGCAGGGTGTTATCAGGGATGACTCATGGAAGAGATAAAGAACACTGCCCCACCAGTTTTGAGCAGCTTCTGAAGATGGTGAAAAAATACATAACCTAAGACTGTGGGGTAACCCCTGCTCAGGAAGAGTGAATATCACGCCCCTTGCCCAGACTGGCTCAGGTGTGAAATCCCCACCCTGAGAAGGCCAGACACACACAGGGAACAGTGTCACACTTGCCCCTCCCCAGGAGAGGTCTCTGTCCTTGTCACTCTCTTGCTCTCCCCCTCTTTTCCCTTTCTTTCCATCTCTCTCTCTACCTCACATTTACCAATCAATCAAATCCACACCAATTACTTTGGATTTGGTCTCGTTAGCACATTAATTGTGGCAGAGATGTCCCTCTAAAAATTTTAATAACCAGACTGTGAAAATATTTTGGCACAGTGGGTGCAGGGCACTGATATCTGACCCCAAGTAGCTTTGACAGCACTGTTCCTCCCCTGGGGAGGTTGTGCATCTTTCTTAGAAGCTTGGATGCAGCTTCCTCTGAGAGGCGTGTGAGAGAACTTGTGGGGGAAATGGCTGTCGTGGGTGGGCAGTGTAAAGAAAATATTTTGTTGTCCTTCAGGGAAAACTTTGTAAAAATCACTGGAGCAAAGAGAGCAAATGTTACCAGTGGGACTGACAAGAGTCGTTCATTGCTCCAGGGTGAGGAGCACAAGGCTGCTAAACATCCTCCAAGAAGCCCAGCACAAGGAACTAAAGCACTCCCAAATTAACAGCCTGGAAGGCTTTGCCAAATGTCAGAATCATTTACCTCTTTGTGCCCATCACCTTTGTGACAGATAAAAAGTGTTTTCCCTCCCTTTTAATAATTGGATTTTGTAAAATTTTCACTTTTCCATTATTGGAACCTGCCAGCAGCTGAGCTGGAGCTGTGCGGGAACTGATCAAACTGTGAATTGCCACCATAATTGCTTGTATTGTCAGTTTAATGCTTGTATTAATGTCTGGGATTTGTCTGCATTTTCATCACAAGTGACTTGTAGGAAGAGCAAATATTGCTCAAAGCTTTTTATGTAGAGTTAGATTTGATTTCTGCCAAGTTTATTTTGTCTGCTGCCCAGGGGATGCCCGAGGGGTCTCTGTGCCTTTCACCCGGGGGGATTTGGAGGGGTTGTCCCTGTCCCTCTCACCCCAGGCCATTCCCAGGAGGTCTCAATCTTTCTCACCCCAGGGGATGCTCAGGGGAGTCCCTGTCCCTCTCGCCCTGGAGGATGCTCGGACAGTCTCCATCCCTCTCGCCTCAGGGAATGCTTGTGCAGGGCTGGGGACCAGGGGCTCTGTGTCCCTCTCACCGCTGAGTGTGCTCGGGGGCTGGGGGGGCTCTCTGACCTTCTCACACCTGGGAAGGCTGGGGTGTCTCTGTCCCTCTCACCCCTGGTGTGACCCCACCCAAACATCATCGGGGTGAGAGGGACAGAGACACCCCGAAACCCCCAGAAGGGATAAATGTGGGGTTTGGGTTGGGACTGAGGATTTAGGAAGGGGTTGGAACTGGGGCTGGGGTTGGAGTTAGAGCTGAGATTTGCTTTGGAGCTGGAACTGAGGTTAAGTCTAAACATGGGATTGGCTTAAGGGCTGGGGTTGAGATAGGGTCTGGGGCCAGACAAGTCTGGGGCTGGGATGAGATTAAATACGGGACTGTGAGTGCGTCTAAATGTAGAGTGAGATTGAGATCAGGATCAGGGTTAGCTTTGGCACTGAGCGCATGCAGGGTGGGACAGCTGAGATGTCACTGCAGGATGTCCCTGGCATCGTCCCAGCCCTCCTCAGGCACCTCCAAACATGGGGGGCAGCTGGGTGCTCCAAGATCCAGGGGCTCCCACGCTGCCCCTCAATACCAGGCGAGCATTCCATGAAGGCAGCCCTGCCTGTGACCCTTGGGGATCTGGGATCAGCCATCACACCCCTGTGGGGACAGCCACAGAGTCATTGGCAGATTTCCCCCTCCCCGACCCTGCTTCCTATCCATTTCAATCCCAAATTCCCCATTTTCATCCCCAAATCGCTCATTTGAATCCTAAAATATCCGGTTTTCACCCGAAATCCCCACTTTTCCCCCCAGATTTCCCATTTTCACACCAAAACTGCATTTTCCTCACAAACCAGACCCTTCCACCCAAAAATTCCCGTTTTTCAGCCCCAAATCATCCCAAAATCATCTTTTATCCCTCAAACCCCCATTTTCATCCCCATATCTCTTTTTTTTGCCAAAAATCTTGATTTTGCCACAAAATTGTCTATTTTGCCAAAAAAATATCGTTTTTTACCCCAAAAATCACCTATTTCTGCACAAAATTTCCTATTTCCCCCCAATTTTGAATCCAAACCATCCAAGTCAACACAAAAATCCTCAGTTTAGCTCCAAAATCTCATTTTTCCACCCCAAGAATCTGAAATTCACTCCAAATTCACTTTTTCACCCCAAAATTTCCTGGTTTTCTCCAAAATGGATCTTCTTGCAACAAAATGTCCATTTTTATGGAAGGGTGAAGCCCAGCTGCCCTTTTCTTCTGGTGCCGCCTCAACTCCTCCCCTGAGGATGTCAAACTCACCAGGAGCAGGACAATCCCCATTCCCTCTTTCCTTGTGTCTGCAGCCTGGAACATCCACTCAGAACAAAGCACTTTCTGAAAGCCCTGCTGAATGACATCAGGAAGAAGTTTGTGAGAAAGGGAGGAAAGTGTATTTTAATAGGAAATGAAAGTTTCAGAATGATTGATTTCTGTCCCATTCATTTTCAGTCATTTCCAGGTCTGTTTTCAGAGTTCCACCTTCTCAGCTGATTGTGTTTGTGTCCTCCTTTCTCTCCTGCCTTTCTTTGCCTGCTCTCTTTCTCTCTCAGTGTCTCTCCTGACCCAGGACAGCTCCCACCAAATATCCTCCCCTCATTTAATTCCCAATCCAGGAGCTAAAACTACCATGGATGAAGCTCTGAAGGCTGGCACTGAAATGTCCCTGTAAGATCTTGCTGCAATTGACTTTTGGCTCCTTCTTGAGAGCTTTGCCTTCAAGCGCAGGAACATCTTTTCCTTGCTGGGAACTGGCATTCCAGAGCCTTGGAGTGTGTGCCATGGATCCCAGAGGGGCGTTCCCGAGGCTGGTCCTGCCGTGCCTCCCAAGGGAGCTGTGCAGGGCCAGGGCACAAGGTCCAGCAGCCGTGGGGGCTCCCAGAGCAGAGTGCAAAGGTGGCTTTGCGGGACATTTTCCAGCACATTCCCAGCTGGAAGCAGAGGGAAGAAGGAAAGAGAAGCGAGTCCCTGACAGAATCATGAAATGATTGGGGTGGGAGGAGACCCTGCCCATGGGTGACTTGGCTGAAAGCCACGTGCAGCAAGCTCTTACAATGACATTTCCCTGCCAGCCTGTGCTGGTGACAGCAGCAGGGCGCCAGTTTAGCACTCTGTGGGTGTAACCAAACTGTGCATTCTACTCCCCTTATCTCATTTCTGATGAGCTGTTCATGATGGGTCGTTTGCAGGAGCTGCCCAGTTCTCCCCAGACCCCTCAGGCTACAGCTGAATGTTAAAAGAGATAAGGAAGGAGAGGCAAACGCTGGGAGGCAGGGCAGTGTTTCTTTTCCTTCACACCAATGACTCAGCTGTGATAACTCTCTCCAGGGAAGCACCAGCACAGTCCCACCCAGCCTGGGGGGATCATCTCTGCTAATGGGCCAGCATGGGCTCAATGGCACCAGCACAATGGGCAGCTGCAAGGACTGAAACCATCAAGGACTCCCCAAATATCCCATGACTCACAGGATTACATCATTCCATTGTAAAACTCCCAATGGAGCGGGGCAGGGACTGAGCATTCCCACCTGAATGTGAGCCTATATAATCTTTGGTCTTGGGAACTTGTGGCCACACTCAACAGATCTGGAGGAGGAGCAGAACTCCAACAGGACTGTGACCACTGCTGTCAACAAGACTGCAGCCATCTCTTTGACAGGACTGTGACCATCACTGACCAACAGGTTTTGTGTTCTTTCCTTTTTCTTTGCATGCACATGGTGCTCAGCACAGGAACTAACAAACACCATTCTGTTCTTGTCCCAGGGTGCCTGGTTAAACTCAGCCTTTGTGGGTCAAGGCTGTAGCATTGTATTTCTTGTAATCTCTTTGGTGAATTGTAACTCTGACCTTAATCCCTTGTGGGGCAGTTCAGTGGGGTTCATTTCTCCCACCAGTTAAAACCAGCACAGTGTTTAAGAGCTTCTTACAGTCATGATGCACTTGATGATGTCTAAAGATGCACTTGGACCACGCCGACACACCCACACCTTGTTTTTCTCTCCAGACCAGCATTTCCCATTCCCAAACCTTGGCTGGATGGAGGAGAAGGCTGTGAGGAAGAGGAAGATGTCTCAGGACATCCAGGCAGCTGAGGTAGAAGTCAGTGCCCCATTCCCCCTCTCTCCTGCTCCCTCTCCCAGCCCAGTATCAATCCTGGCTGCAGGACAACCCCACTGCCGACGCCATCCTACCTGTGACGCATTGGGGACATCTCCTTCCCCTTCCCTCTGGCACGGAGGCAAATCCCATTCTCTCCTTGTTGGTCCTCCCGCAGACACTGAGCTGAGGATGGAGACCAGGGAGGACAAATCCCTGCAGCAGAACCTCATGGAAGAGGCCGTTTTGAGTGGTTCCACGGTGCAGGAATCCAGCATGGAGGAAAAGTCCCAGAGATCCCGCAGGAGGAGGGGCTCCAAAGCCATCCCAGGGTGCTCCAAGGAGGAAAGACCCATCCTGTACCAGGAAGGCAACCGCAGATCGAGCCAGTGCTCAGAGCTGGTGGTCCATGGGCAGCACCAAAGCAGTGAGAAGCCCTACAAGTGCTTGGAATGTTGGAGGAGCTTCAGCTGCAGATCTTCCCTGATCCGCCACCAGAAGATCCACACTGGCGAACGGCCCTATGAATGTGGGGAATGTGGGAAGGGCTGCAGAGACAGCTCTGACCTGATTCGCCACCTGGTAATCCACACTGGAGAACGGCCCTATGAGTGCCTGGAATGTGGCAAGAGCTTCAACGATGCCTCTACCCTTGCCCGCCATCAGCGCATCCACACTGGGGAGAGGCCCTATGAGTGTCCTGAGTGTGGGAAGAGGTTTCAGAGCAGCTCAGACCTCCTCAAGCACCAGCGGATTCACACAGAGGAGAGGCCCTTCCGCTGCCCCGACTGTGGGAAGGGCTTCAAGCAAAACTCCAACCTCGTCACCCACAGGCGCATCCACACTGGGGAGAGGCCCTATGAGTGTCCCTGGTGTGGGAAGAGCTTCTCCAGCAGCTCTATCTTGACCAGACACCAATGGAGCCACTGGTAAGGGGATCCCTGTGAGTGCCCCGACTGTGGGAAGAGCTTCATCCACTGCTCCAGCTCCGGCCCTAATGGCAGGGCCTGCGCTGGGCAGAGACCTTCCTGGTTATCCACATCAGGAAAACACCTGGCTAGTGGTCCTTTTACTTTGGCCCTAATTTTCTTTTGATTCATCTTCATCCCTCACAAAACACAAAATACAGGTTTTTAAATAAAGACATTGATCAAATATGCCCATAGCCCCACCATTTCACAGGTATCTGAAGGAGAATTTAGGGTTTGGGGACATTTTCTGGAGGATTTGTGGGTTCTTGGGGGATTTTGGGCAGTGTTCTCCACCTTTTTGCATTCCAAAAGCCAAGAGGGATCTATTTGTCACCTCAAAACAACCCAATACCACTGAAAATAACTCAATCCTTCTCCAAAATGGCTCAATTCCATAGCAAAATGCCTTGTTTCCACCTCAAAAAATCTCAAACCCACCCCAAAATTACTGGATTCTTCAGCCTCCAGGTTGAGATGTTGTTGGAAGGAGACTGGGAGAAATGGGATCCTAATTTGGAAGGGGTGGATTGGGATTGGCTGGGGTGGGGTGTGTGGGATGTATTGTGATAATAAATAAAGCATTCAGAATTTTTTCCTTCTGTCTGGGTGTCTGCTAAGTGTCTGCTAAGGAAGGCAGGAACCTTGCTTGGAATGGAAAATGTAATCCCTTTCCCTCTGAATTATTATAAATTTGAAATCAAGGGGCTCTCAGGCAAAGACATGAGAATAGGAATAACAGTTCTTTACTAGGATCTAAAACAAAGATAACAAATAACAACAGCTATGGCATTAACCAACAAACAGAATACAAACCCAGTGACAGCCTGCTTTGCCTCAGGAACCTTTCCCTTTTGGTGTAGTTCCAGTCATAGCTGGGAGGGGATGCTGATGGCTCCCAGTAGACAGGGCGGGTGTGATGATTCCCCCGTGGCTGCAGGGGGCACTCTGGGTGTGATGATTTCCCCACGGCCGCAGGGGGCGCTCCAGCACCAGCCCAGGTAGCACACGGCAATGTTGGCGGTGCCTGGGGCAGGGAGGGATGGAGGAGAGGCTTTGCTTCACAAACCCTCAGGACAGCCAATGTCGGTGCTGCAGCAGGACCCTCGGGAACAGCGAGCTGGGACAGCAGGATGTCTGGGCAGGCAGGGGGTGCGAGGCTGCAGTGTAGCAAAAACTCAGAGTAGTGCCGGATGAGTAGGGGAGCGGGGAGAGGTGGGCCAGTGGCAGCTGGGCTCCCTGGCAGGGCAGAGAGAAAGAGAAACTCACAGCAGAAAGAAAAGCACTACGTGTTGGTGAGGTGTGGATAAGACCCCACAGCTCGGTAGTTATAGGGCAGGTGTGTTTGAATACAGCGCCGGGCACAAGGGGGATGGCTCCTCCAAACCTTGGGCACTGCCAGTGACTCTCAGCTTGGTATAGATCAGGTTACAGGTTACATATGCATTACATTACACAATACATTTATACATAGTTACTATCTAGCTCCACTTCATATTATAAGGAGTTCAAAAGTCATTCCCATATGCTCCTGCCTGCTCTGTGCCTCCTGGTGGTCGTGGGCTGGGGTCTCTGGGATGAAGTAACCAGTCATCCTTGGGTCACCTTGTCTCCTTGCACATACTCTCTGACATCCTGGCCCGACTCCCAAATTTAGAGCTGGCTGAAACCAGTGTCAGGATCCAAAAGCAGCATCTTTGGTCATGGCCTTCCTCCTCTCATCAATGGCCTTCACCTCCCTTACATCTTTCTTCTCTGCTTGGCAAGCACAAGCAAACAGTATG
>JAVTVJ010001353.1:0-487959 GCA_034509425.1 Eopsaltria australis | reverse complement strand
CTCAAGCTCTTTGCTAACAATTACAACATGAAAGAAAATATAAACTTCTTCCAATAAAAGAGCAACAGTAAATAAAATCCGCAATAAAACCCCTAGATTAAATTCCATAGGAAGATTTGCTGTATGTCTCTTAGATTCTGTGGGGGTGAATGATTAATGTATTTATGGTGGAGTTATTTGGTGGAGTTTTATTTTAACTTGGTAGTTCTTCTTCATTTTTTCACAGTCTGACTGCATTTAAATACACTTTAAATTATCAGACATTTTCTGTCCTTTTGGAATGAACCACCATCCTTCGTTAATTCTGTTTGGAAAATTCTGTTCAGATAGCTGCATTGATAGAGTTTTTTTTGCTGATTAGTTCACAACTTGAATGTTTTACCCATCATAGAGGAAGAAAATGCTCTCTGAACAATGGAAATTGCACGTGAGGCAAACTTTTTGTTTTGGATGGAAAAGTGAACAGAAAGTTCACTGGTAGAACCCAAAGTTAATTTCTGTGGGATCCTATGGTGTTCATATACAATGAGACAATATGGGTAGTGAAAATTGAGGCAAAATAACCTGAGCCATTAACTACAAAATTGCTTATCATTTCTACTGGCTCTGGATTATACTGTGCTCCAGCCGTAGAGGGCTTCTTTTGGTCCAGTTTGGAGCAAGCATCTGAATAATTTCTAGCATGGAATTTCAGAGGCAGGAATTGAACTTCAATTTCTTGGTGCTAGTCCTGCAAATATTAATTGTCCTCTTGTGCCTTTAGAAATAATTAATGTAACCCTTTTAAAAAAGGGAAATATTATTCAAATTGTTGCTTCATGTGTCCATTTTTTAAAACGTTAGTTTGACAAATACAGAAAGCTTCTGTTTGATAAAGAGCATTTGTCAACATATGCTGCATCAAGTGCAGTCTTTCAGAGTAGAATGAGTAGATCTACCACTGAACATGTCTTGCTATTATTGATATTAATTACTGTAAGCACATGTGTCACTATTTATATGTGGTAAATAAGGCTGTCCTAGCTGCAAGTAATTTTATTTATTCAGAAGTCACAACCCTGTAAAAGCCTAGTGAGCAATTAGTGCCCAGTGGTCTTACTATTAGCAATCAAAAGGCCAAATTTTAGAAACTGCAGCCCTGAAATCTTTAATCTGTAAGAATAAAAATTAGATCCATGCACTTATTGGGGAAGTTAATAATTTTAATATGTACTGTGCATTTAATTGCTAAATATTGTACAGGGAACCCCTGCAAGTTACTGGCTGCCAAAAAGTAAGGCATGAATTTTTATGAATTACTATACAGAACACTGTAATTCAGCATTTTGCAAAGGACCTCTAGTACATGCCTCTCTTCTCAGCTGCTCTCATAATTCTGTGGGTAAAAATGAAACTGAAGACAAGTGTGGGCGTAACCTTATTGCATTAGGTAAGAAGCATGGAAATGAAGGAGCCACATGAAAAAAGACACAAGGGAAGGAAAAATATTCAATGCCTCAGAATCTCCTAGTGTTTTCTTTTCTGTAATGCTCTAAGAACACACTTTGTCTGTGGGCTGTCTTAGTAATGATTGTGCATGATGGAAGCCTTAAAAAATTAGCAAGATTATTGTTCTTTGTGCTCAGAGCAAGTATGTCAAGTTGCATATGCCTGAAAGCAATGCCTTATAGTTACAAATACCTAAATGGTTTGGGAAACCACATTGTTATACCAATATTCATCTAGTTCTCAAGCATTTAATCCAGCTGACTACAGTTGTCAGCCAAAGGTGCAAAGGCTTTTTGGAAATGTGATGTTCAACTGAACATTTGAGTCGAAATATTGAGGATCTCATTATATTGAGATTCTCCTAGCTAGAATTTAGTTAAATTTTCAAGGCTGGAAGTCAACACTACTTCTTTCTGAAACTGCAGCTGTTGTCTTTTCTACTAAAAAATAGAAACTCTAATGCAATATGCCTGTTAGAAGCATCTTGGGAAAGCTTACAATCTTCTCTATGTATTAATATATTTGATTAGTATCTGGGCAAAAAGAAATGGATAATGCATTCATTTTCAGCAGACTTTTTAATTTTCTAATGACATTTTATTTGACTGGAAAAATGAACATGTTTTAATACTAATAGTGTGAATATAATTGTTATTAAAAACTCAGATGATATGTACATTAGAGTTTTCTCTGAAGATTAGTTAGTCTTGATTGTGGTAATGGGGACAGCTATTCTAATCAGCCCTGCATGTGAGGTGCTGGGTGAAGTAAATTACCATTTTTTTACAGTTCTTCTAAATTTAAAGTGGGCTTTGTCTTTAGGAAACAACACAAAGCCCTTTGCTTTTCTGGTTTCCAAGATTTAGAAAGAAAATGCAGGCAAAAATACGTTTACTCACAAATTGATTTTCATTTTAATAAACTTACTTCGTCTTAACAGAACAAAATTCTGTTAATGAAAGATTTTGAGAAATTTCTATTTGTCATTATGATAATACAGAGGACATTTCTGTTCACCATGCTTCTCATTTGCTTGAAGTACAGACTTCCTACTTAGTATGCAGCATATTTGTGTTGGATAAGGTAAATACGTGGTTAAATGTTTTATAGCATAATCGTAACTATATATGAAAATCATCAAATTGCAGGCATTAGAGCACAGTTGCATTTCTATAAAGAAAAATTAACTAATTTGATTTTTTTGTTTGTTTTAAATGGAATTCTAAAGTGTGAGGAAAACTGAATAAGATTATCCTGTCCTATACTGATGACAATATTTAAGCTGGAAAGCAAAGAAGTTTAATTAGAAACACTTTGAGATCTGGAAAACGTTACCTTTTTTTTTTTTTAATACAACCATAATACAAAATACTCATAACATGTGTTCCTCTTTAGCTTTTATTATGGGAATACAAGTGTGTTATCTAAAAATCTCCATCACAGTTTCCGTATAAACTGAATGATTACTGGGAGACTTCTTAAGAGTAAACCAAAGCAATTGATGCATGACCATTGGGCAAAAATGTCCAGATACACAGAAATTCCAAGTGTAAGTACATTTTTGTGGGATGTTTTCAGCTGTTGTTAGGATCCACAGCCTTTAACAGTTGTAGCACATGCTTTAGTCACATTGCTGATCCATAAACTGGCGTACCCTGAACTCACATAAAGGCCAATGGTAGACAGTTTTTCAGCATCAAGATGTAACACATATCCATAAATCCTTGTTTGGTTTTAGGTAACTATGTTTATAATACACTGAACAGTCTCTGAAGGTTGAGAAGAACAAGATGTTGCGGAAAAAACATCTCCACTGGCTGGAGCACATAGATAGCAAAATGTCCCAATGTCCCCTATTGATGTGATAATTTGAGAAACAAAGTAGACTGCTTGATGCTTCCTTCCTATGCCAAGTCTAGAACTCTTTCCTGACTCACAGCTGTGGGTTTCCTTAATGATGCTAATGTCTCAATCCAGAAGCAAACTGAATAATATCAGAGTATACTTGTGGATAATGATTCCCACATCTGTCACCCATAAATAGAAAAAAAAAATGGTGAGAAACCCTTCCTTGACTTCTTAATTTCTGGCTTTAAATGTACATACCATGTAGTTTGCAGTTTGGGATAGGAGAGTCTCCAGTGTTTCAAAATACATAAGGGTAGATGCATACAAACAATTTCCTTGTATGTCCTCCTTTCAGCAGGCAGATTAAAGTGTCATCTGCTTTAGGTGTCCAGACAAGAGTGTTCAAATGTAAAGGAATAAAAAAAAATTTAAAATATATGACCTAATGTTTCTGTAGTATCATCAGGTGTTACGGTGACCAGGTATTAACTCATTCTGTTCTTCTGTCTTACTAGCTTGATATATTATCCTGACCTGAGACTATATAGAAATACTATTACACAGAAACTATTTTATTCGTATTTATTTTTATTCATTTATTTTTTAAATTCCTTTACTATTTTTGGAGGTCCTTTCTTTTTCTGCAGAGTGTTCATCTTCCCTGAAAGTCAATAATTTGCTAGTTTGGTGAACAATAAATTAGGTCTCTTTCTGTATTAGTAAATAATAGGTAAGGTTATTCTCTATTCAGTGTTTACAACATACTACTCTTAAAGATGATGGCTGAATCCAAGGATCCACTCCCCTCTAGAGCCTTGGCTTCTTGTTATCTAGATTTATATAGCTATTTATTCTTAAGGTAATTAGAGATATAGGTTCCCTTTACAGCAGAGATGTTTAGATCCATTTCTGACTAATACAACAGTGGAAACTGTGCTCTGTGTTCAAATTAGTACTGGCAGGGTAAATGTTTTCCTCTCCATTTCCCCTCTTAACTGGTTAAACTGAAAGCTGTTGTTGATACAAAAGCATATTTACTAAAATTGTTCATAAGTAGATTTGCAATTTAAGTGATGTACTTAACTATTGTAGAGGAAAAGTTGCAGGGCATTTTTCCATTTTAAGAACTTGCAAAGATGCTGATTCTTTTATTTGTTTCCCAGCAGAACTGAATGTTTTGTTGTCTGGTATGATGACACAGGAAATCCCTTTCAATTTTGAATTTTAAATTTTTTATTCTGTCTGATCCATACTACTTTGCAATACATCCTGTCATCTTGATTCAGAATGGTTTTTGCAGCAAATTATCAGTACCTAGACGATTGACTTAGCCAGCTTACTGGAGATCAGTGTCTTAGTTGTAGTTCATGTGCTGTTTGGGACAAAATACCAGCATACGCAAACTGCAGTTCTTTACAAGCCTTATAGTGTAGAGAAACAGGAAGAAACATGAGTCTCTCTCCATAACTGCTCCTTGGTTTATCTGAGAACACCAGATCACTCTGATAAAAAGGTCTACTTCCATGTGCCACTGCTGAATTTAGTGTTGTCAATGGATTACATTGGAGAGTAAGATCCAGTTGGTAGCAAATGTCTCTCAGCATGTTCCTCCCCTGCTTTTCTTTCCACCAGTAATAAAAGTTCAAGAGAAAATTCTTGCCATCACTGTAGGAGGATAAAAAAGGGCATGACAGCATATTACTTAGTGGCCACTGATCAGATGCAGCAGTCCACCAAGACTTTCTCTCATGCCTAGTGAGCCATTCTACTGCTAATACCCTGCTGTTTCCACCTATGTGCCTTCAGTCATCAAAGAAAAAAATCTGAATTCTTCACCCCTTTTGAACTAAAAGTGCTGGCATTAAATATTTATTTGTGATTGATGTTTTGTGTCCTTCAACTCAAAGGAAATCCTTAAGAGAATAAGTGTCCTTATTTGCACTTCTTTAAAACAATACACAGCCTCTGTGTTCCTGGTAGGTCTGCCACACTTATTGTGGTATTCAACAGTCCTGAGGTTGTTTTGAAACATCTACAGCTGAATCAGACATGGCAGTAATTCCTTAAGAGGAAAATGGATTTTGGCAACATCTTTTCAGTGACTTTTTAAAATGGGTAATTGAGAAGTATCTTGCACCTGTGATTCTACTGGAGTAAAAATTGCCATAATTTCCTTAGAAGTACCCCAGCATCAACAAAAAGCACTTTCATCTCAGAATCTACTGCCCTGATCTCTGTGGTGTTGAGCAGAGAAGGTGATCTGTAAGCAGAGCTTTGAGGAAAGTAATTTTGGATTTCCTTGCTTGTGTTAAGACTGTTCTTTGTTCCTGCTTTCCTGCCATGTAAAAGATATATTTGTGCTAGGTGAAGTGTTTGCATATTTGTGTCTCTCTCTGTAAATTCTTAGACCATGTAGGAGTAAAATTGTCCTTTTTTGTTTGGGACTGTATTCTGCTATGGCATTTGCTGTATGTGGAGTCAGAGATGACAAACGAGGCAGTTCATCTTCTGTGTCATTGATTCTGTTTGTGGGTCCTGTACTGTATGTGGTTACAGTAGTGTAATCCTGAAATACTCCTCAGAATGATTCTGAATTATTTGAACATTCTATAGTTCTCTAATTTTAGAGAGGACTTCTCGATAAGATTTTTGCATGACCCAGTGCTCTCCTTTTATTTTGGTACTCTAGGGAAAATTTGAAAAAATTGTCATCAATGTAAACCAATACCACCTCAGGCAACTAAATGCTTGCCTTGTGTTATTTCATTATTCATTAACTACTCTGTTATTCCTTTCCCCTCCACCCCATGAGCACCTTCCCCCACCACCCCCAAAAAACCACTAAGGAAACAAGCACACCACGATAAAATGCTAATAAAGGGAATAATTCCAAATAGACCATGAAAGACAGCATTTATAACCTCAATAGAAATGCCAGTCAGCTATTTTTGATGTAAAGCATCTGTCTCCAGAAGGAAATGAAGGCAGGCCTGTTTCTCCTTTCAAGTCTCTGAAGTAGTAGGTGGTGTCATTTGTTATACAGTGCTACAAGTCCCATGTTATTGCAGTGGTAGCTGCTGACTGCCTTTGTTAACATACTGAAAAGTTTTATCAGCTGTCTTTAATAAAAGACAATCTGTGTGAAGAAAAACTACAGCAAATGTCTCTTGCTCTCCTATCCTCTGACCATCCTTTATAGCTGCCAGAGAGCAATGGCACTGATGTAGAATCTTGCAGATGTGCAAAATTTTTGTTACAGTAAACCATAGATATTGGGGTGACTGATACGCTAGAAAGTTAGGGAGCAGTCTTTCCAAACCCTGTACACTTCCTTATTTGAAATGTAAAGGAGTTGGAATGCAATTTCAGTACTACCTGAAATGATTTATCAGTTCACATTTTCCATGGATACCTTTGTGTAGAGCATTAATGGCCTAGAATTTGTTAGGCCTCCAGGAAATCAGAAATTATGTGCAGAAGTAAAAAAAAATCAGTTAAAAGGCACGCAGTTTGTTCTTTTTATTTGTTTTTGTTGCTTGCTCTTGTGAACTGATAGATCAAATTAAAGTCACGATGGTAGAATAGTTTCTTAGCTAGGCATATAGTCTTACGTATATGATGTTCTTGATTAGTCCCCATACACACACCATATTTTCAGGAGGGTATGGAGGAAATGGAGAGGAATCCTGGAAGCCATATGAGACAACTGAGTTATTTCCTGCACAGTAAGTTTTGTGAATGCTGTAGAATTAGCCCTGAGCACATTTAAGCATTGTGTCATATTTATATGAGTTTTTCTAGGTTTAAGATTTTTTTAGGCCTTATCCGTTGTAAGCTTTGTCTCGGTGCAAACACACACATAGTTATAATTCAAGTGAGAAGACACCTCTTCAATAACTTGAAGAAAGCTCTTTCATTCATCAACTCTAATTAAACAAAAAAATAGCATGACTAGAGGGAATGGACATTTCTACTCATGGTTTGAGAAAATTCTCTCAAACAATCTGAAGTCTAAAAATAAGTTAGATATGGGGATATTTAGACTGTCATCAATATACATGGGAGCTGATTTCCAAGCATTCTTCACTTTAATAACATGAATTAGTGCCCAGAACATCTTTAATTAAGGAGTATATTATTTCATTACAAAACAGTATGCAAGACTGGCACTTCAAAGGTGGGGCTATGAAAGTATGGCTGCCAATATGAGTTACTCATAGCATAATTACATTTCAGGGGCCTACTTTCTCTTCTTTTGGAGAGTATTTAACTGATAACACTATATAAACCCAGCTGGGGTTTTTTGTTCGTTTGATTCTCAGTAGAATGAAGTAACTGACTTACAGAAGGTGGAAAAAAATATGTTAGGGTGAAGCAAGAAAAAGTAAATCTAAAAATTACATCTTCAGATTCCCCTGCATTAGCATTTTGATGTTTACAATAAGGAGAGCTGAACTAATTTTGTTGTGCTTAATTTTGAAACTCTGGAAGCCATTTGTTCTGAAAATTTGATGCATTGCAGTTCTTTTTGTGTTTTTGTGATGCATCTAATCATAGGTTAAAAGAAGCAGGAGGAAAGCTGAAAAAGTATGAAATATTGATAGGATATAAAACATTAGAATTATCTGAAAACCATTTCCACCACAAAATACAGGTTTTGGACATAAGAATTTTAGGGATTTTGTTGAATCTTGATTAAAAAGGATAAGAGTAAGGAGTTTAATTTCATAGTGGAGAGGTTTGATCAAACGTTAAGTCTTCCTCATCATAATGATTTCCTATTGCCACATCAGTCTGGGAGACCAACTGTATATATTATATATATTTTATTGGGCTTCTACCTAACATATTTTCTTACAATCATAAAATGGTTGGGGTTGGAAGGGACCTTGAAGATCATAAATTCCAACCTTCTTGCCATAAGCAGGGACACCTAGATCAGGTTGCTCAGAACCCCATCAAACCTGGCCTTGAACACTTCCAAGGATGGGATATCCACAGCTTCTCTGGGCAGCCTGTTCCAGTGTTTAACCATTTTCCTGAAGTTATTGTCACTGGAGAGCTCCTAAAGCATACCAAGACACCCTCACAGTAGTCTGAGCTTGATATGCCATGTGGCTTCACATTTTGAGTATTATTTTGAGAACACTGATGAGTGGTGCTTGTAAGACTTATCCTCTGAGGCAAAACTGTGTGACTTTGAAACTGAGTTTTCCTGAAGCTCATTGAAACGTAGACTGACCTGAGGGTGAGAACCATAGTGAACTTTGTGTGCTATTTTTTCCCCCTTTTTCTTCAAAATGCATGGTACTGGTTTGGCAAATGCCTTTACTGTGCTCTCACTAGGATGTGAATACCTTTGGTACTTGCCAAAAGGTAGGTTAGACTCTTTAGCTTAATAAATGTTCTTTTCTGCCCTTGTAATATCTGTTAATTCCAGTGACCAGGTATTATTATAATGAAGAACCTATTATTTCATAATGGAATAGTCTAGAGCTGAAAAAAATAAAAACAAGCTAAGCCTTTTGTCTTAGCTAAACATGAAAAAAAATTGTTAGTAACGTAAGCTTTTAAATTGATTTGTTACAAAATTCTAATTTTGTTACTAAAACAGCATTTTTCCACCATTGTTAATTTTATTCAATCATTCATTAAGAAATAATTGTCACAGCCTGAATCTAAATGGATATCGTAGAACCCCTGAACATCCTTAGAATCTGAGAGCAGGCTGTTTTACAATTAAGACAAAGAGAAGAAAGGAATAAGTTCCAATGTGTTAACTGTTCCCAGTGATTATAAACTCTTCATTAGCAATGGGTTTGATTAAAATTAAATTCTTGTTGCTAATTCACTCTTGGATTACTTTAATTTTCTCTTGGAACCTGTGTTATGCCAACATTACCACATTTAAAGCTTTTTGAGTTCTGTGTTTTCTCATTAAAGAGAGAAGTCTTATGTCTGTAGGCACAAGAGCTTGACCTGTTTAAAGCACAAACTACACTGCAGCTGTTCAGAAACTTTTTCTTGTTATCTGTATTTGCTTAAATTACTAAATTGCTTCCATGAAAAATTGGCAAACATAAGGGAATAATTTAAGTGGATGAAGATTGTTGAAAAAGAATTGAAAAGATTTGTAATATTCCTCCCTTTTTTTTTTTTTTTATTTGTACCAGTATCCAGCTGCCCTAATGAATCTTGGAGCCATTCTCCATCTGAATGGTAAACTGAAAGAGGCTGAAGAAAACTACCTCCTTGCTCTTCAACTTAAACCTGATGATGTCATCACGCAGTCCAATCTTCGCAAATTGTGGAATATCATGGAGAAACAAGGTTTGAAAACATCCAAAACGTGATGATGAAAACTCTGAGCTTCTTTTCCTTAAAGTGATTAAACCCAAGAACTAGGAGTTCCACACAGTTGTCAAGTCAGAGAACATGTTGGACTTGACTGCAAGGATCAGAGGTCCTAATTGCTGCTAGGAGAAGCTATTCTGCTAGAGAAATAGAAAAAGGGAGACTTTGAGGGATTCATGAAGAACTTGTTACACAACAAAAATATTTGGAACAATGGCATCTGAGAGAAGTTGTTTCTGTGTATTTGATAAATAGTTGCAAATCCCATATTGCTTACTTTTGGGTGGGTACTTGAAATGTGTACTGTCATAGAAATATGAAGGGAAGACCACACAGTATACACTAAGCCATATGGGAGTTAAAGTGGTAATAGTAGGTTAAAGCATTTTGCTGATACTGTAACTCATTAAAATGTGTACTAAATCCAATGTGTTTGCAGTTTGTCTTAATGCTGCTGTATCTCACTTTTGAACCACTTACTAGCCAATTTCACAGCTTATATGGCCAACTTTTTTTCGAACCTGTCACATGATTAGATGGCAGCATTGCAAGTTTTTTACTGAGAATATGCCTGTTACTTCAGCTTGTTAACTTATAGTGCAGTTTTCTTGAGATACACAGTCAAATTTCTGTGAGGTAGACAGAATGACCAAGGAACTGTCTATATTCTACGTCAGATGTAGTATGTAGGCTAGTACAAAAAAGTCCAGAGGTGTGAATTAGTAATACGAGCAAGAGGGATATTTGCCCTGGTACCAAATCAGTGTGGTCAGACTGTCATCTTAGAAAAAAATAATTGGTATTATAGAATAATGTGTTTGACTCTTTACTTTTCTGTCCAACTTTAAATTGGACTCTGATATTTTTGCAATTACTAATTAAAATGAGATTTTAAAATACTAGTGCTTGGATATGCTGAAATGAGACTTCATGATCAACTCAGAGAAAAGGGGATATATTGATGAAGCTAGCAAATAACTGAAGGGACTTGATTCATACTTAAAATAGTGTAGATTAAGAGGAATCAGTAATGGTGGTTGCCAGTTATTTTTTACATTGTTGGTGTTTTAAACAAACCTATTCAGATTCTAACCAAATATTAGCATTCTGTTTGTATTCTCACACATGCTAGCTGCAGAGCTGTCCAATATCTAAATACGCTTTTGGTGAGGTTCAATTTATTTCTGTTTCAGAATGATTTAGCCTCATTACTGTTTTAGTCTTCAGATTTTAAATGTAAAAATAATTTATTTTAAATCAAAGTGTATGAAGCTTTAGTAATTTTTTTTCCAGGCCATTTCTTAAATGCTTTCTTTCTTTGTAATAAGTATTATTGCGTGATAGAAATTTTAGTATTTCATTTAATGGCCCTCTGGTATCTGCTTCAGTATTCTTTTCATAATGATAGATAAAATGTTAAAGTGGTAGAGCACCTTGAACTGAAGCTTCTTCAGGATCTTCTGTTGAAAACTGTTACTGAGAAAGGGTTTGGGGTTTTTAGTTTATGTATTCCTTTTTAACTGTTGAGCACCATTCCAACAAAAATGTAGAGAAGAACACTTTGCTGTATTTATTTATTTATTACTTGACTGCAGCAATGTTACCTGCCCTTAACATAACAGTCTCTAAGTGTTGCTGTTTCTTTTATTTGGTTTTACTTGCATTTGTTTTGTGGTTAGTGTATGTACCGAATGGGAAAGGGAACACTTGAGTTATACTCTACTTTCTTGGTCATTCTACCCTTACACTTGGATTTTAAATCTGTATTGAAATAGATTGGGGGATAGCTGTTTCAAAGTCAGTATAGTAGAAAAACTCTAGTTATGTGTGTTTCCTTTTCTTTCCTCTTGCTCACTAAAATACCTTAAGTTGCTATGTTTGCAACTGGCCCACCAGAAGGGCCAGAGGAGCAAGATTGTTTGGGTTTGTGGAGTGTGTCAAGTTTTTCTCAACTTATGTTCTTGCTGGAAAAGCAAAATTGAAGTATCAAAAGTTGAATTTCTACTTGATCTTTGAAACCAGTATTAGAATACAATGGTAACTTGAACTTACTCTCCTGCTTTACTGATTTTCTGGGAAAAGATATAGAAATAGATAGTAACTGTAACTGAGCTTGGTATAGAACTGTGGTATCCTGCAGCTTTATTTGCTCAACAGCCGTCAGACTTCGATGGCTTCTTGGTCTTAACCATTCACCAGGTTATTTGTCTCTTTCAACTTGTACTTATTCTTGTTTGGTAATTTTTATTCATTGCACAAAAGGGGGAAGAGGGGAGCACTCCTGTGATACGGTGTCATGCTTGCATTGATAACTGGTTTTGTTTGTTTCTTTAAAAAAAAAAAACAAAAGAAAAGTAAAAGAAAAAGAAAAAAGGACTACCATAAATTTACCAAGAATGTCCCTGAATACATTTTTTTTAATATAGGTCTGAGCTTGATAACTTTCTTCTTTTGGGATAAATTTAAAACATGTTTAAAATACGTCTCTCTGCTCAGGGATTTGTGGTGGATAATTGCAGACAGTGCTAAAAAAAAAAGAGCACAAGACAAGTTTACTAAATTAAAATTTTATTTTTTGAAAAACTGTTATTTGTATAAATTATCAGATTTGTAGGCTTTCCTTTTTGTAGAAATAATTGTTTATGTGCCAGATAAAAGAATTTCAATTTTGTTTTCAATAATAAAGCATTGATAACTAATACACTGTGTATTCCTTTGTGTTACTGTAACAGCACTTTGGGTTTCTTAATTGTTCTAATTTAATGAGTAATCTTGATTATTTTGTGCATGGAAGAACTGTATAGCATAAGTCAAATGCAACCTATCACATTTGGCTTTCTTCTATACTCGATTGCAATTAGACTTCAGTGGATATTTTCAAAATATTCCCTGAAAGCATTTTTTAATATTTATACTCACTAAATCAAAGGGATGTGATAACTATCATACTTCATTATTGTATCTAAACTTTATAGGAATAAAAGCTGATTAATATATCTATATACTATTTTTATATTGACATACAGACATGATGTCAGTAAAAACATAGCCAAAATGCTATTGGTTACAAAAACTGCAGAGAAGATTCTGCTTACGTACAAGGTCTTTATAATGTGTAAGGTCACTTTTTCCTCACGTTGCAATGTCTTAAGATGAGTTTCAAATCTTCTGCCTTTCTGCACAGAGATGTTACAAAACAACACGGTTCTTTTGCCTTTTGGGTTTCTCTTAATCTTCTATGTATGGGCAGAGCCTTCTTAGCTCAGTGCAGCACCAATAATCTTATATTCCTAGTCCCATTGCATTCAGGTCCCGAGCACTGATTGGTTTAATCTACTGTTGAAAAGCATGCATGGGCATGAGCAGAGCAGCCATTCAGTCACTGACTCGCAAATTCACCTGTCATGCCTTATTTTTACTGAGGGTCATGCCTCACTTTCAGACATTCCTTGCCTGAGTGGGTGTTGATAAATGGCAGATGATGAATGCAGGCTGTGCAAAGAATCATCTGAACTGTGTCACTCATTTCTTGTGGAAATAGAGTCTAAGCATGGGCCTGAGCTCCTGCTCTGGCACCTTAGCCCTGAACCCTTCTGTGTGAGATCCTTGTGCTGTGCTTCCAATGTTTCTGTTCTTCCAAGAACCACACTTCCAGGCAGCAGATGCTTTCTAGATCTCCATTTCTGATGAAGGCACATGACAGCTCTCTGGTGATTGTTTTAGTCCTGCTTTTACAGACCCATCTGAACTTGCTCTCCGTAGCTGGGATGGATGTCTCCTATCACTTTTGGGGTTTCAACTAGGATAAAGGTAAGGCACTAAATGACTCTATGTAAGTGTACCAGCTCATTTAGATCTGGCTTGGGACTGTGTTGCAGGCATTCCCATAGCAGTTTTGCCTGACAGGTGAATGCAGGTAGCATGGGAGAGACACTGCTTCCAGTTCACATCTGGTAACAGTCACTGGCAGCTGAATTACGATCAGATGATAATAAGCTCCCTTAGTTAAACTGATTCTGCAATTTCAAAAGTCACTGCCTTGTTTCACTCAGATGCTGAACATTTAATCTCCCTGATTTAATCTCTACTGAGATTCAGTAGTGTGACATTGGAAGAATGTGGTTAGAGGAATAGAATACATCTGATGTTATGAGGGGATGTTATGAGGGAGGTTGGGAGTAGAGGCAGACATTTTGGGGAAAATTAGTAAACCTTTAGAGGGACAGACTTTATTCCAAGAACAAAGAAGGAACCCTGAGATCAAGTTATTTTAGGATGAACTATGGAAAAGCGTATGCATCAGTAATTTTTTTTTTTTCAAAAATGCGACAAAACAAAACCCCAAAGCTATACAGACTTGTAAAAAGTTGTAAGTTCTTCTGTTATAATAATAAATTGAAACCAAACATTGCCAACAGGAAAAGCTGGCCTTGGAACACAGTACTATAAAGTTCAGGACGTAAAAATATATTCCCCATTGTGCTGATTTTGGCTGGGACAGAGTTAATTTTCTTCACAGTAGCTAGAATGGTGCTGTGTTTCAGATTTGAGCTGGAAACAGTGTTGATGTCACAGGGGTGTTTTAGCTGTTGCTGAGCAGTGCTCACAGAGCATCAAGGCCTTTTCTGCCCCTCACATCACCCCACTGGTGAGGGGGCTGGGGGTGCACAAGGAGCTGGGAGGGGGCATAGCCAGGACAGCTGACCACAGGGATATTCCAGACCATATGGTTTCATGCTCATCAATAAAACTGGGATGGAGTTTGGCAGGGGGCAGCTGTTGCTTGGGAACCATCTGGGCATTGGTTGGTTGGTGGTATGCAATTGTTTTTCACTTGTATCACTTGTGTTTCTTGGGCTTTATTTTTCTCACATTTTTGTAATACTCCATTGTTATTATTTCTGTTAATCTTCTTTAATGTATTACATATATTTAAATTTCAATCATTAAATTTTTTCTAAATCATCCTTTTCCATTCTCTCCTCCATCCCACCAGGAAAGAGTGCGTGAGCAGCTCTGAGATGCTTAGTTGCTGGTAGGGGTTAAACCATGACATCTACAAAAGACTGAATACATGACTCAAGTTATGCCACTTGACTGAAAAACCTTTAAAGTTGCATTTTTGTTCACATTTCAAGTCAATGTTTCTCCCTTCCCTTAAAGATAAATTCTTTATCTTATTTATCCTGTTGTTGTGCACTGGCTCTTCAATGGTACCACAGATCTAGAGGGGGACAGCTTTAAATGTTATGTATGAGGAAGCATTTCAGAAGGGCTGAAACATCACAGTGCACCTTCTACAATGGTTTAAGATGAAATAGATTAAATCGTTCACTCTTGCTGTACACTCAAATTATTTTTAATATAGTTTCAGTAACAAAGCCTAATTTTACTTACTAAAATTATTGAGCTTATAGATATTTGTGTGTGAGGCTGGAGATTAAATTGTTTATACATACAAATTTATATCAGTTTGTGTGCATTTAAGCACAGATTTATGTTTTAAAAAAATTTGAGATTTTCTTTTGAAGAAACAGGTGTGGAAGCCACGTTGTGAGAAGATGTGGGGTTTTTTCATTTGATAGAACTGTGTGTGAGCCTGTCTTTCCTTGCACCAATGGTCCTTTAGCTGATGACATTCTATTTCCACATGGATATTTTTGGGTTTTCTGTCTTGCAGTTTCAATACTTTAAGTTACAGGTTCTGTTTAAAGCTAAGGAGAAATGGAGCTTTGATGGCTACACTTGAGCTCAGTTTTAGTTTCAGTAATTATTTAACCCAGGTGAGCAGTTTTTTCAACCCAATAATACAGTGCTTTGCTGCAACAAGTAATCCTGGAAAGCAGAGATTATTTGAGAGTCATTCTTGGTTCTTCTCTAGGTTCTTTTTTCTCCTGTCAGCAAAGCATTTTTTGTCCTCTTCCGGAGAAATATTTTATTTTGTCTCTAATTTTTTTGAAAACAGATGTTCCTGCATGCCCAGTATTTTTTTCATTATTAAAATGAGAAATTAGGTTTTCACAGAATTGATTTATTTATTATTTGGTCATGTTTGTTGCAACCACAACCATAAGTTTCTCTGCAGTACATGAGTGTAGAATTCAATGTATTGTTCCTTATATTAAATCAATTCCCTCTTCTGGTTTATACCCAATATGCAAAGCAAATCATTGCCAAAGTGATTCATTTCTGCACACCCACAATTTCTGGAATACAGCATTGCCTTTCCTATCGTGATAGAGAATGTTTTGTTACAACGACACAAAGATGTATGATGGTAGAATAGTATCATTTCTTGTCAACCATCATTTCATAGCCTTTTTTGTTCTTTTCCTTAATGGAAAACTTTAACAATTGATTTTTTTTTTTAAATAAACATACTATTAATAGCAATAGAGCTCAAAGAATGGCACTTACGACTTAAAATTCATGGATAGAGTATAGTGTCTCTGTCATTAAAATCTGTTATTTTAATTACTGTTCCTCCCTCCAAAATGCCGTCTCTCTATGAAGTTTTAGTGGCAATTAGTCTTTTAGTTATATAACTGTAAATTTGTGTTTCTTGATTTTTTAAAATGGAATATGTCTCCTGATAGTTCTCATTAATTGAAAGAGTCTTTAGATATTCTTGCATAGAAAATTGTTTTCCTCATGTCATTTGTTAGTTTCATGAATTATTTAGAGACCAGAAGAGGAGCTGCTTTCCCTGAAGCAAAAGGCAGAGAAGACCTTTGGTTGAGCTTCTACATCAGTTTCATGCCTCTTAGCCATAGCCAAAATGAAATAAACTTTGTTTTGTTTCAGTTTGGTTTGTTTTGGTTACTTACAACTGGCTTCAGCATTCTAAGAATAACTTCATATCCAGTTGATGGGTTTCACATTTCATAGTGCTAAAGACGTGCTTTACATACGTGTGAACACTTGTTTGTCCCACTGATACCATTGCAGCCTGATCCTCCTGTCAGTTCTGCAGAAATTTACCCAATTTATCCTGAATCAGTTATTTACTGTAACATTTATTCTGGTTGGTATGAGAACTTCCTCTCTGACATAGGAAGAAAGAAAAAGCCATGTGAAATGAGATGTGTAGTGTTTAGGATTTTTGTGGACTCTCAGTCGTCATATGTAAATGTTAATGAGGTGACCATAGAAAAGCAGATTTTTGTTTAACTCAATGAAGATCATGATTTCGAAAAGATAAGGAATCCTCTGCAAATAGGATTGTTAATACTTAGATTTATGAACAGATCAGTTACTCAAGTACTTTTTATACTGATCAGTGTAATAATATTTACTAGACTTCTGTTGTGTTTTGCTGTTTGCTTGCCTTGTTTTTTTTATCATCATTTCAGTTATGGTACACTTTTTAATCTCAAATTTATAAATTAAGGTATGTGATTTTCAAATTTATTGAGAAATTACTAATTACAGTTGTCATCAAACAGATAGTCTTTTCAATATTTCCGTTCTTCTGAAGGAAGTTTAGGAATAAGAGTAAGGAAGGAGAAATCTTGTGGTTGTATTTAGTTAGTTTTTTAGCTTTGTTCCCCTATAAATAAATAATTAGCTATGCAAAACCCTCAGAGTTCCACAGAAAAGTGACAGACGCACCTGGGCCCAGGTAGCTCCAAGTGAAGATAAGGAAACATATCTCACCTCTCCCTGGAAGAGGCACAAAATTATGAAGCAGGATCTTCACTCTACGATCATGGCAGCTACAGTTTGTTAGGACATTCACCATAATTTTGCAAATCCTGAAATTAGGTGAGCCCATCTGAGGCTCAAGATCAAGTCTGTTTCTGAAAGGAATGCAAAAACTAAATTATGGACATCCCTGGAACACCTAGAATGTAATACACTAAGTCTTAAAAATGGCTACTGGCAAGAACTACATCAGAAAATTATCTTTTTCCTGCATCTTTTGAAGTGTTACAGCCTTCTGGCACACAGAGCAGGAAGATGTGGTGGGTGTGGGTGTGCTTGGGTTCTCTGCTTGCTGTGGCTGATAGCTTGGTGCATGTTTAAGAAGAGTTGATCTCTAATATGCAGGGTATGCCTGGAAAGATTACACAGGGACTGCAAATTACTTACATAATTTCTGCTGTAAATACCTCTAGAAAGTTAGCAAGTGTTCACTGACCACAGGGAGAAGCTGGGCTGGGGGAAGCAGGCTGGATCTTGATAGTTCCCCAAAGAATGGCCAGTGAGACAGGAGAGAGAAGCTGGTAATCATGCATGGATTTCATTCATCTTATTAAAAAGTATAATATGAAAAGGACCACCTATACTGATTATATGGATTTTTTTCTTTGTAGAGATGGAATCCCAGTGACCTCGTTAGGCCTGAGGGATACAAAATACAAAACTGTGGCAAAACTGGACCAAAGCATCCTGAAAGCATTTGTAATCAAAGTGTACAAAATTGAAAGGATTCTTTTTTTTTTAATCAAGTCTTACTACCCTGCAAGGCTATGCATTAGATCAGACACCTCACTGAACCTACTGTCCTCATCTGCTAGAGGCTTCAAAAGCATGTTTTTCATTGGTTTGGGGTTTTTCTACCTTCAAAATTATAAAGTAGCCATAACAACTCACTAATATCTAAAGAAAAAACACAGAAGAAATCTCCATTTTAGTCCAAGCCCTAAGGGTAAAACCAAAACCGTCTTTCTAAAAGCAAGTCTGTGAAGATTGGTGTGAAAGCAGAAGCTATTTAATTGAAGTTCTGATGAGAAATTTCTCTAACAAGCAAAACTGTCATGATGGAGACATGTAATATTAAAACTGAATTAAACAGAAACTTCAGAAAATAAGGCATTCAGTGGCAAAACAAGGGGGAAAACAGTCTTTTAATAAATTATACAGGCTTCTTCTTTTGTTTCTTTTTTTTTTAACATGCTGCTTGGGAACAACTCTTACTACTTCAGGGAGGAAAAAAAGGCAGACAAGCCATGTGGGAAGATGCACTTGCAACTGGTGGCTTTGACCATTTTCATTTCTTATTGCAAAATTACCAACTGATATTTAGACTCCTAGAAATTTGGGGTGAATGGGGCTACATGACTACATTTTTTGGCAAATCCCAAACTGACATACTCGTCTTGACTGTTCCCTGCTTAGAATCTCAGGAAGTGACAAGACAAAGAGATCATCTCTCAAACTTCCCTAACCTTGGTCTTCCCATAACCCCACTCCTACCGTTGGCTCTTGTCCCTGCTTGCCCTGCTATATTCATTGCAGACAGTACTGTCTTGAGAGCAGTGATTTGTTCCTTCCAGCTGCCTGTAAAGTGCTCTAATGGGACTGTATAAATAAAAGTAATTAGTTTTTCTGCTTCATTCAAGGGACTATAACTAAGAATAACAGGGTACACAAATCTAACTTTTATATAAATTACTTCATTGCAGGGTTAATAGTTTTTTAATATGCACCTCTGGTTTTGCCTCTTAAATGTCAAGAAAAGACAGTAATACCTGAAACATAAAATTACCTCTAACATTTCAGATCAGAGAGACTCAAAGCTGTAGAAATGATAGATTAACCTATCCTGAATAAGCAGCATCACTTGGTGTTGGATTTCTACTTTTAATTCAGCATTGGAAATGATATAACCATACTCTGTACCTCGTAAGAGGAATTGTACAGGTTCCAACCATCTGTTAAATTAAACATTGATGATTACTATGAACATGTAGAACAGACCTGGTACAAGGGGGTTGATAACTGTGCATATACCTAAGCCCTTGGAGCCTTGGAGCCCTTTGTTCACAAGGTTGGATACCCAATTAGAAGAACTGCAGGGCGTTTTCTTTTTTTTAGTGGAGTGTCACTCACTGCAAAGTTCAGTGGCAACAGTTTGCTCCAATCCTTCTATATTAGGTACAGTATATCCTATGTCTGAAAGACTGAAATGCTGGAAAAGGTCCAGGTAGTTATGTCTTTTAAATAAATGCTTTAATATGTTGGCACTTTTCTAGCACTAATTTCCCCTGCCAGACATTTCTCTCTTGGTGGTACTTTGAAAACTGGGAGAGGGCAATAAATCCCTTGAAGAGAGAAGTTTTGATTACTAACAAAATCCTAAGAGAGCAAGACATAGCCATATATGTGACAAACCTGGAAAAAATAAATAAACATACTATTTCAAACAGGAAACTTCTCAAGAGTCCTTCTGCTTGAGGGCCTGCTTCCAAATAACAGAAATTTTTGCTGTACAGTTTTGCTGCTCTTCAGGCAATGTACTACTGTTCATCACTTACTGGGCTTGTAAGGAAAAAATTCTGCCCCAGTTGAAGATGAAAATGGTTTTGTCACTGACCTCAGTGGCTAAAATTTCACCGTAGAAATCTGTTTGCAATAAGGACTTACTAACATTTATATGCTGGTTTTCTGATCTCCTAGCATGGTAAAAATTACTTCTACACATACTTTGTTCAGGAGCAGAGACATGAAGTGGTCTTTACACAAGACACCATTCAGGTACACTGTGCTTTTCTGCTCGAGCTTGCTGCCTCACTCAGGCAATGTGAAGCTGTGTTACTCAAGAGCACCACGACACAAGCTGCTTTAAAGCAGCTGGAGCAGAGAAAGGCTGGACACAATCACTGGGTTGTTTTACTGTGCAAAGTCACATTATCAAAATTATAACAAGGATGCTTTGCAAAAGTAATTTTTTTCTTGTATGTTTGGGAAAATAAAATTTATTGAAAGGTATATTCTCTCCAAATGCTGGGAGAGCTTCTGTTGTTAGGGCAACTGGAGTAATCAACTAAGAACTAATTTATGTTTCAGTTTGTCAAGTGCACATTTGTAATTATTTCAGTGCTGTACTGAATTAGTGGTAAAGCCTGATAAGAAGATGATCTGTCAATTCCTATGAATAACCCCTTCTCCCTCCATTCTGCAAAAAACCATTATATTTTAGTTGCTTTCAGTATGACTTCTCTTACGATGGGCTTCAAATGCACTTCACAGTCCACTGAGCAATGTTTGAAAATTGATTAAAAACTGTAATTATTGTACCAGGAATATAATCATGATTGATAGGATGACGCCAAGTAATCAAGGGGAAGAGGAGGATTCTCAGACTGAAACTTGCTTCTGCTCCAGCAAAATGTAATTGAAACAAAAAGCTGTATTTTCTGAAAGTTAGATGAGTTCTGTCACTGGTGTTTTTAACACACAGAAAGAGAGAAATCACAAATACACCCAGCACCCCTAATAAATCTCAAGCCTGTTGAAATTATTTGGGTTTCTGCAACCTCAGGTTGCAGAATAGAGCAGGTTCTAGTTGGAATAAACCAAAGAATCTAGTTTTAAATATGCTGTCTCATGAGGATGAGGGTAAAGTGTATCCTTAATCCCTGTTACATATTTCTTTTGTAAAGTTGAGTTATAATAACTCTTGTATGTTAATAATCAGTTTTCTTTTATCACAGATCTGATGAGCAACCTTTTTCTCTGAGATGCTAATGCTTTTATGTTGTTAACTTTTAAAGAAAAAATGTGTACCTCATTTTATTTACCAAAAAATATCCAAAAATAACTTCACTAATGGATGTCTATTCTGTCCTAATTGCATTTTTTTCAGTGATTGAGTTTTCATGTTTAGTTCTGCTCTACCTTCATTGTCACTGTTCTGATTTATTGCATGACCACTTGATTTTCAAAAATCATCATCTCCCTCCCTGAATTTTCTAATAGCCTCACCTCCCATCTCTTGAATAGGTTCATGTTTGTTCATTTTCTGCCACAGTTCTGGTCATTCAGCTGGCAGATTCCAGTTTTACAGAGTAAGGCAAAGCAAATAATTTTTCAGCTCAATTGAAAAATTCAGCTGAAGAATGACAGAAATAAACTTGCTTTTTTAAAGTGCATGAATCATGTGGCTTATTAGGGGGGTTTCTCTTTAGAATATAAAATGCAATATTTTATTCTTATCTAATCTTCAGTTTTAATATTGATTATGCACTGATGAACTCTACCTTTTCAAAGAACTGTTGGAAGGGTTAATTGTTGTTATGCATGTGGATTACCTCTGAGCTTCTCAGGGGCTTGCTCAGCTTCACCCTGACTCTCAGTGTGCTGTTGCTTTTCCTCCCTTCAGTGCAGGTCTGTGCAATGGCAGGAGCAGGCTTTTGGGGAGCTTAAAGCATCAGGGCTCAATGTTCTTGTGGAAGTATAGGTTAAACATGTACACCTGAAATGTGAAAGCTTCCCACACCAAATCTCAAACGCATTAGCAATGACATCACTTTGATTACAAACTTGCTTGCTAGATTTACAAAGGATGCTTTGGTGCTTGAAGCTCATAGAAGGTCTTATCTTGCAGGACCACCTTACAGAGAAATCAATGACTGTATTTTTATTTGGTTTTTCTTTAGCTTTTCCTTTAAACAAAACACTAAACAAACACAAAACCAACAAGCCTGCACAAAATTTGCTCTTAATTGCAGGGTCCAAATTTGCCTTTAAACTGTTGTGACTATTACAGGATATTTTCCAGCTGGGGTTCAGTCACTGTCAGCAGTCACTGCAAGCGTTGGCTAATTTAATTTAATTAAGCAACAATGCAAGATGCTTAATTTAAGGCTAGTCACCTCACACTGATGTGTCTAAACATTTTTTTCATGGTTGTTTATTGTGTGTCAGCTGACCTACAGTAATTTGTGTAATATTATCCATGCTGAAAGCAAAAATCTACTTTTTGGTGAAGTTCAAGTTAACATGAGTGGAAGTGATACAGTTAGGTCTAGGCTGACCTAGAATTATATTTGAGACTGTTAACAAAGCAAATTGACAAGTTCATTTTGTCAAAGCAGCTTCTGTAATTGTACCAGTTGATATCTATCATGTTTACAGCACATGAATGAAGACAATTATTCCATCTGAGAAGCCAGAATGATTGGATCTGTTGATAGGCCCTTCCTTAATGTAATCGATCACAGTACTCACTCTGGAATGGGTAATCTCTAAGCCTTTAAAAAACATAATATTTAGCAAAACAATGAAAGTATTTTCTAAGAAACCCAAATTTTAATACTATAGCCCCTATTTTAGGTGAACTTAATGAAATCCACTGAGATCAAATAGGACATGCAGGAGTCTGGCTGGGAAAGCCACAAGCAGAGCAGAACACTGGTCAAAGAAAAGCTAGTGGATCCTAATGCAATCCATCATTAGGATACCTCAAGGACAGAGAATGTCATGTGAGAATGTATTACAGAAACATAACAACAAATGACCTTTATATCATATCTGTTTTTCAGTCCAGTGCTGTAATAAGGATTAGATGTGTAAGCTGTTGGAAAACCAGCTGTCTGTTACACAATAAGTTAATCCCACACTCATTGCGTTCTATAGCAATGCCCATACACTCTCATATCTAGAAAAATCATAGGGTTCCACTACAGGCTAAGGCACAGAATTGAACCCAGAGACCTCAGATTTTTTCTTGTTATTTGTCGTGTCATTTATTCCTCATAACAGGAAATAATTATAGAGAGCAATAATTAATTTTTTGTTACTGCAAGCTTAAAAAGGAAAGCACGCTAAAGAATGAGTGTTATTAAAGAGGACATGGATTTATTTCCAAGTAAGCCCTTTAAAAAAAACCACACAAACTTAACAGCATCTTTTATTCACTACAGATGAATCAATGATGACAAACACATGCCAAACTATTTGAATAACTACCAGCTCTGTGTTTGATTCTGTACTTGCTAATCCGTGTTTCATAATGCCTGCAAAGAGATGAAAAGGGAAATTACTAGTTTTAATTACCTTTATACAGTGGGTTAGAGAGATTAATATTACTGCTCACTGCATCTTGCAACACTTTTAGGTTTCAAAAGAGGTTTCCTGTTTTTCTTCCATTTGGACTCAAGATAATTCTGACTGAAGTTGGTCGTTCAAAGAGCTGGAGTGCTCAGTAATTATCTTTGGTACTAGATAGGTACATTCTGGAGCTGGAGCTTTACAACAAAGGTGAGTCTGACAAAATTAGCCTTAAGGGAAAGTGTTTGTTTCATGGTGAGAGCAGGTCTGATTTCACCCAGTGGTTTATTCCTCTTATGTGATTTAAAGGTACCTGATTTCACACAACTACACATAATTCAGAGTAGTATTGGATTTAATTCTATTTTAAACTTTTTTGTGCTTAGGACTTTCCAAATAATCAATTAAGTTTAAGAGTAATTTATGAATGTTAATTCTGATCTGAGAATGGATTTTTTTTAATACTTCCATGGTTATATCCCAGTAATAACTCTAGCACTGATGTTTACCAGCCTCACTTCTGTCTCCAGTGGGGAGGACACCAAGCAGCTCATTTTCAATATCAAGAAAGCTGAGATGAAGCACTTCTGTCCCCATAACAAAATGTGCAACATCTCAGTGTTTTTGAATATGGATAGGACTTGCTTTCAAAATAGTTAAATGTTATGTATTTTTCCTAATTCCAGGTATCCCATATTGTCTAGTTGAGTTTTGGCACATATGAGATACTGATACTTCATTTTTTAATGTTTAATTTGGCCTTTACCATTATTCAGAAATTTTGTCATGATTTCTGTTTAGTGTATTTTTAACTTGTTTTTGCTAACTGCATAGATTCTTTTTTCCAAGTGCTCTTGACTATGACAGAATTTTATTGAGCTGGTTGAGAGGCAATCCATTTCTAGGACATTATGGTTTGAAAATATTCTCAGTTTAAAATTGCTCAATAAATATGTTTCTTTAAGAAGCTTATGTTCTATTACTTTAAAATACCAAGATTACTAATCATTATGCTGTTCCATTTTATTATAGTTAATTGATTTCAAGTGTTTAAGAAAACAACTTGTATTTCTACTTCAGAAGGCTCTAACAGGAGAGTCTAAACCATTATTTTAACAGAATAGATTTTATTCTTTCTTTGTGATTAACCTGTCTTTGAGCTTCCACATTTAAAAGTTTGATGACATCTTTCATTGTTGCTGCCTTGTTTTTAAACTGATGAAGGAATTGCATTTCCCCAGAACAAGTGAACTTACCTAAACGAAGACTGTCAAATGCTGACAGGAATATAAAGCAAGGGAAAGAGAGAAGAGGAAAAGTACCTGATGCACAAGTGTTTGAAAGAAACCAGAAAAACCCTCCATAAACTGAAAGAAACAAAATGTTTTACCCAAAGCCAGGTAGGAAAACACCTATATCATGTGGCATGCATGCAGTTTAGCTTTCTTGTGTCATTAGTAGTTTTGCATAAGCAAACATGTTTACCTATTGAAGTGTTTGTTTCCTTGCATACTCTTGGATGATGTACTACTGTGATCAGTATGATGAAGAATAGCTTTCTAAGCAGAAACAGTGGTTAAGGAGGACCAGCATCAAGTAGATGACTTTGGAAAGAATTGGCTGGAAATACAAGGATATGGATGAAGTTTGACTTCTCTTTTAGTGAGATGAGGCTTACATGATGTTTGTCTATCCCACTCTTACCACCTTGTGATCTTTCTTGGCCAAATTCTACCAGGAGTGGCATACATGTAGTTGTAGTGTTAGTAGACAGAAAATAGGCAACTGGATGTAGGACAAAAGATTCTGTTATTGTGCTTTCCCCCATAAGCACAATACGCTCCCCCTCCCTCAGTCCTTTTGGGAGAAAAATGTTGAAAGCAAATCCAGATTGGAGAGTGAGAACTTCAGTGTTGGAAAACAAGAGGTTGCACATTTTTTTGGACATTAGGGAATCTGTTCATTAGGCACTACTCAAAGGAAACCAGGCCTCATTAGTTCTTCACTTCACAGGCCTGTTTTTGTAATGTACAGAGGTTCAGTTGTGCTAGCAGGTTTTTTTTCTGAGACTTCAAATCTGGATGCAGATAGTTTTGAGGCATGTGCCGTAAGGTATTTTGGACCAAATTTCCAGCAGCGAAGGAAAATTTCACTTAGTTTAATTGGTGTGTATTTGGTGTTTCTAAAACTTCTATTCCTTGTATTGTAAGCTGAGAAATACTGGCAGTCTACTCATGCACTGTGTGTTCTCTAGATTTCAATGTCACATTAGGAGCTTTGATATAAGGGAAGGTTTAAAACACCGCTCACTATTTTATTAATACTGGTGTATTCTTTAATGCCTTTTCCTGAGGCTATCAGAATATTTTAATGTTCCATCACTCCTGCAACATACAGAAGGGTCATAAAGTGATAGTTTTCCCATGGCAGAAATGCCTTTGAAGCAAAACAAAGCAATATTTAACACTTAGAGCAACTGAAGCTCAAAGGCGTTTGCCTTTGTCGATGAGAAACAGTACTGAACCCAATTGCATCTGCCAGAGGAATGCAGGCCAGCAAGATGCAATTATGTGTCTAGAAATTTTGAAAGATAATGAGGTTAGGCCCCTATTCTTGTACCAAAGATCCACAAAGTTTTTAGAAACCACAGCTGAGAAGACACTGTCTTAATTCTTCTTGGAAAGAGAATCCCTGTGAAGTTTACTGCTTTATAGTGTTATGTTCAAGGTTCTGTGCAGTAGTTGCTTGCTCAGTTACCCACTTCCTGCTGCAATATGGGATTCCTGGAGATCAAGGGGGGTCATGAGATCAGTGTAAAATACTATAACAAAAATTTTCCAATAAACGAAACCATATTTTGAAACTGACATCAAGGAACAAACCATCAAAAGCAGTGAACTAGAAACTGGCCACCCAGAAACAGAGTATCTTGACATTGTATCTTTCATCTTACTGTGTCCAAAATTATTTAGAATCATAACAAAAGGGTATCTCCTTATTTTATGCAGCTGCTTGGGAGGTGCAAGATTATAGACTCAATGGGAGCATGGACCATTGGAATTTAATATTATGTTTATTACATACAGCTTTAAGCATTGGCAATACTACTATGTTATCTGTGGTTTTTTGGGTTTTTTTTTTTATTACTTTGTTTACAATAGTATCTGAATATGTTCTGGAAGTTCATAAACTGACCTGAAAAACTGACCTGTAGCTCATCTTTATTTTCTTCCCAGGGGATAAGAGAGTACAAATGTATGTGAATGACTTAAATTTATAATTAAAATCTGCTTTGTAGTTATTGTTATAATAGTTGTTTTTTTAATATCATTAATGTAGCTGTCCTATTCTGTGCTTGTGCTGGGCATATTTGGCACAAAAAGATGTAAAATAGCATATTATACTCAGAGTGGAAGCCAGTGAGGGCTTTGGACCTTAGCTCATATGGAAATCTATGAAAGAATTTCAGGCCAGGCTGTGTAAAAATGTTGTCTAATGGTTGGGAAAGATGTATTCTTGCTTTGAAGTGCTCTGTTGTGCCAGAAAAACAAAACTGTATACCATGATTTTTGTCAAGGGGTTTAAGTAAACATTTTACATGCTAGACATAGATATCTGAAAACTTATGAATATTAGCTAGTCTGACCTGAAACTTGACTCTTTCCACTGAAGAAAGCCAAGGATAACTTTTGCTAGTCTCTATGGTTCTTAGATGAAGAAGGATGTTTAGCGTTAGTAAACACCTCCATAAGGGATGGTGATTCCACAACAGGACAAAGGAACATTTTGTTGCTGTTCGGACATGGTATGACAGCAGCGTGTGGTGATGACCTTTCTTGATAAAATAAAGATCATTGACTTCTTCTGCAATTTGGGAACTGGAAAAAATGCACTGCTTTTGTTGGGAAGTATATCTCATCATGATTTGTGTTGCACTAAGTTCTGACTACTGCTTCCAGATCAAACGTGAGCTGTGATGGTCACTGCATACAGTGAGTTAAAAAGTGTAGTTAATTCCATTTGTAAGTAAAATTCAGCGAGATGGCACATTCTTTAGTAAAGCTAATGTTGAGCCTTTATCAGTCACTGGTAATTTCTTGCTTGCGTGTGCCGTGTAATCGAATGAGCACTCAGCTTATGGTCTGATTACTTAGCAGAGGCTTTTCCACAAGCAAGAGATGGAAGCCCTGCTGACCACCAGCACTTAGCTTTTGGGGCCTTAGGAGAGCACACATAAATACTTTTAATGGCTTTAGTGTGTTTTCTTTGGGGAGCATCAAAAGCAGCCTAAGCAGGATGAGCCAGAGAAAGCAGCCGAGGCTTTGTCTGCACAGACGGGTGCAGACAGTCACGCGTTTGATCTGCTTGCACACTGAGCTGTCTGAATGCAAGCCAGCTCTGGCCTGGAAGCCATAAAGACATGTTAATGCATTGCCATGCTGGAGCTCATAAGCCTTACCAGTGCTAGGGCTACTTTTGTTTCAATAACCTCTCTATAACTGTTTTTTTAATGAAGTTGCTCCCATGGTTTGTTCCAACTACTATATAAAATACTCTATTTTAACAGGACCGCAAATCACATTTTCAAAGAGAGAAAGCATGAAATGTTTTAAATGCTGCTGGACCTGCAGACTTATCAGTAGTTATTATTTGAAAATTTTCATTCGTTTCTGGCTCTATTTGTGAAAAAACCCGTAAAATTTAATACAAGACTGAGGTCTGACAGGAGCATACAAAAGTGAGATAAACCGAGCAACCATGACAGTTGTTCTAGTAAATAGCTAGTGATCATAGATAGTTTTCTGTTTGAAGTATCTGGGGGATTGTAGCATTGGATGATATAGCTTCAGCCTCTAATTTAGTGCTCTGGATTAATAGCTGGCATAACTTGGAGCAGGCATAACTTGGAGCAGCCACCCATTGTCCAAAAATTCTGTACCCTGCCACAGTGATTCCTCAGTGTGACCCTATGTCAAAAGTAGGGATGGCAGAGAAGGAAGACATTGAGCATAGACTCATGAGGTTTCTCTATAAGGAGGCAATGTTAAGTTGAAAAAAAAAACAAAAACACATAAAAAGGCAGAGAGGATGACAGAGTGAGTGTGATAAAAAACAGCGAGGAAAAAAGATGTGAGCTAAAATAATAAAATGATATTGTCATAACACCCACAGGCCTCCCTTCTGGAAAGGACAGGGAGTAATTGTCAGGAGCTAAACTCAGTGTGCTGCAAATTCAGTCTCAAACTATCATTAATAATCTTGAGAAATGAGTCTGGAGGATAGAACTGAAACTGGCGGCATTTCAGAGGCAGAGTTGGCGTCAGCTGTCATCCCATTGAGAGACATACCCTGTTAGGGCCTGCTAATGTTGCACTCCTGTCAGAGTGACATATAACATTACATGCTAAACAAGTGGCAGACAAGACAGTGTGGAGGCAAATTGTTCAGCAGATGGCACAGACTACTTACCATCTGAAGTCAGAAAATAGAGCAAGTGCCATTTTTTTCATTCACTCTCTCGTTCTTTTCAAATTCTTTTCAAATGGTAGTCTGGCTACTGCTCAGCAACTTCCTTTGTTGTGGCTGTTGAGACAAGAGGAACTTCACAGTATGATTATAATATGAGATATGTCAAGTAGAGCATTAATCATGTGCACATACACGTACATACACTTTGGGCTGAAATTGCAGCGGAGTTTCTGAGCCTCACTGAGTGAATGCTTTGAGAGTATTACATCTCCAGATATCTGCTTTGAGCTGTGGATCTCCTGTGGCCCATTGTGTCTCTTTTCTTCAGAAAGCCTCACAATTTCTAGACACACTAGACTAACACAATCCTCCCACGTTCTTAATCCTTGAAAAAGAAGCATTTTCTTTGGGAGCAGAAAAAACAACAGTTAAGCAGCATGATAACTCTTTGAGTTCAATTTCCATCCTTTTGGAGTAAATTATGGTGTTCTCATTGACTTTGGTAGTGTTGGACTGTGCTCTTACCAACCAATGAACTGTCCTTTTAGAAGAAAAGAGTCATCAGCCATCAGTTTGGGACAATCTGAACTGGGTTACAATTTCATACTGACCACCTTTTCCTGTGATACAGTGAATAGCTTATGATTTAGCTTGTATTTTTAGCTTATTATCAACAGTGTCTCTTGAAAAAAAATAAAATTATGAAAAACCATTGAGAATTGTTACTTGAATTTATGTAATTTTTACAACTTTGCCTATTGATTTGGCAGATGGATTCTGTTTGACGGTCTGATCTGCTGCATACTCCAGCTGGGAAGTTCAGATGTAAGTTTGTGCTTGTCACCTAAAATATGTACTAATTTAGTTTAAAAATCTGAGATTATTTTCTCATTATCATGAGGCACTTTATAATGTTGAAAAATTCTCATCCTTTTAATATGTTACTGTGATTATATAAGTGTGTGTATGTGTGGGAGAAAAGGATACAAGTGTGAAAATCTTTTTATAGAAATCGACTTGGTTTTGGAAACACCTTTCAAAAATTTTTTTTCAGACTTGGGAACCTTCTTCAGTATCATTTATGTCTTGTAAAGCATAGGTGTGAAATAATGCTTTTAATATTTTAAGGAATTTGGTAAGTACACCATTAAAATCATAGGTTTATTTTCAGTGGTGACATAACAGTCCTAATGCACAAAAATCTACAATACTATCACGTGTTTCAATTATTCTCAGCAGTCCACAAACTCTTCAGGTGTTTCATGTGCAGGAATTCAATATGAAACATGATTATTTCTCCATTTTATTCCCTGGTGATAGTCATCAGAAATGTACCTAAATGCAGACTTACTTAACAGATTTTTACTGGACCACATACTGCTCTCATCTCGATAAATTTAATAAATAATTTAATAAAGATATTTATGTTAAAGTCAAGGAATCCCTTAAAGATGCGAGCTTTCAAGGCATAAGTATTAAAAATTCTTTATCAATGTAAAAAAAAAAAATTCCATTTCCTTTTGCCAGCAAGAAAATTCATGCACCATTTTGACAAGTCCATTTTAATGAAAAGTTGTTATACAAATACTTTTTACCTATGACTGCTATAGAGCAGTAATTTCTATGTATCCTCTTTAATAGTCTTGACCTTGGTTTGTTATAACTCAGTACATTCCAGCTCATTATGAAACTTTATTTGTCCCTGCAACATATCTGTTAATAATCAACTGTTGTTTCAGTGTTAATATGTTTCTGGATAACATGAAATACATGAAAAGAAAGACAAATGGCAGTTGTAATTATTTTATAGTTTGCAGAAAACAGCCTGACATTGTTATAACTATTTTTACATGGCAAAATTTTGGAGAAGGATATTCACAGAGGGTGATATAAAACTCCCTACATTCTTGCTACAATTTAATTGGGAAAGATAGACCTGACCTAGATGTTCTAAAGGGCCCTCCACCTTTTTGAATTGAATATACAGGGAGAGATTTGCCTTGGTAAGATAATGTTGGCCCTTATGAACAACCCTCATGGAGATAAATAGGGATGAAAGAGAAATAAAGCACTAATACATGTGTAAGCCTCTTCAGAAAAGGTTTTAAATAAATCCTGTTTTCCAAACTATTACAAAACCTTTACATCCAGTAAGGCCAATTCAATGGCAGGCTTTCAGTTTCCCAAAATGAGGTAATACAGTATGTAAAAGGGATGATCTTGATCTCCAGGGGTTTTAAGTCATTCTGTGTGGTTTTCCATTAATTAAGTAGGTCAATTAAAATAATCATGTGAAGCAAAATTTCACTTCAGCTCCAATTTCCTTAATGTGTTCTGTCCTTTGCAAAATCTACCACTACTTTTTGACTGATTGACAGTAGCTATTCAGATATTATGACACTGAATACGGAGACTAATGAGCCTGTATAGCAGACCTTTGAAACTGGGAGATCAAAATATGACTGTTCTCAGGATCTGACCAAAGAGTTTAACACAAGAAAAACCCCACGTGGCTAGTGTGGAGCTACTGCTTGTGTGAAAACCCTTAATGAATGACAGAAACAGCTTGAAAAGGTGCCCAATCTATTGGAAATATGAGAATACACCCATAAATAAAACTAAGTTCAAATGCTCAGCCAGATGATGATGAAGGTAAATAATGTCAATACCTGCTGTCAGAAAACGGATCAAGGAAAGCAATCAAAAGGAAAGATTAATTGTTTTATCCCCAGATTATCTGGAATTAGCTGTTGATAGAATCACAAAGGGTGTTTCAAAGCTCTGGTTTAATTAAGAGATAATCCAGAATTATCACGTTTAATTATTTTGTAAAGGTGGTTATGGCTTCTGTTTTTTCAGAAATTTAGCAAAATGAAGTGGTCTGTTAAAATAGAAGAGAAAGAACAGATTAATTCAGTAAAAACACTGAGCAATGAATACTGATGTATATGAGCCGCTGATGTTCTTCATTAGAGTATTTACAAGGGAAGTTATAATATTCTTGAAGAGACAAAAGCATGAGTAATTAAATTGGATGACTCTGGATTATTTTATGTAATCCAGTGTTTAAGAATGGTCATTATTGCAGAATCAGTCTGATCTTCAATAATCTCTAGACTAGGTAATTAGTCATCTTACCTCACATGTGTGATCAATGGCTACTTTTATGCAGGGCTCATTTTCAGTACTACTTCTTTCCCTTCTCCCATTTTTTTCTTTGGAGTTAATTTAAAGATATTGAAATGAAGTAGGCAGAATATCTTGTAAACCAAATATTATGAGACTTCTGCTTTTATTTTTTACACAATTATTGGCTTTCAACATCTCTTGGAAAGTCCCAAAGCAGTTCTAATGTTTATTTGCCTGTTCTTTTCTTCATGTCTTTCAATATCACAACATATTTTTCTACTGAATATTAAAAAGCAATATTAATTATCCAACAGTGAGGAGAAGAGATTTAGCTGGTATAAACAGGCTCCACTGACTTCAATAGTGCTGTGATAATTTATGGCATAAGAAGATCATGCAGTAAATAGCCCATTAAAACTAAATGAAATGTATCATTAATTGCACATGGCATATCATTTATAGCACTGTTTGGTCTAGGCATTTCTTTACATGATATCATTACTATCTGGCAAAAGATCTGAAATCTGCTGTTGGAAATTTGGCTTCAAGTTAACCATAGCAAGTGGATGTCTAAATAGAGTAAGTGGTGGTAGCAAGTCTGTTACTTTTGTTACCTAACCTGTGTTAAATATAAAAGATTTGTTGAATTATTATTTTGATAATAATGAAGTACAATCTATGAAAATTGCTTTTAAATTTCTCCTTGATTTAAATTTAGTTGAATGAACTTCACCTTGATGAACCCATTCAATATTGGAAGCCTGATTCCTCAGAAAGCCAAGGTCAGTCATAGATAGAAACAAACATTTTTTTACTCTAATTTTCTGAAGTGGTATTGTGACATATTCTGATTAGTTGAATAGTTTTTTGTTTTAACTGGATGAAAATTTTGATTTTTCTTCAGAATTGTAATCTTAAATAGACACATAAAATCGGGACAGAAACATTTAGCTTTCTAAAAGCAGGCGTCTGGTACTAGGATTTAAAATACAGTCATGGGAAGAAAATTGCTATTTGCAAAGCAAGAAACAACAGCCAGATTGTTTCTTGTTCACTTACTGTGCACAGTGTGTGTTGGCACCAGAACGCAGTAGCTCAGAAATCTCAAACTGTCAGGAAAAACAAACCATGCCCCACAGACAGAATAGAAGGTTGAAGAAAAGGCACAAAAAGGAAACCAGGAATTCGTCTCCATTTATCAACAGAATGCTGTGTTTGACAACAGTGTGGTGGAATCTACTTCTCATTCATGAGTCATGCATTCCCAGTTACTCCTTTTCAGGCTGCTCTTCTCTCTTCCATCAGTTTACAATATTAAGCTTGATTTAATGGGCAGTGAAACAAACAGGATGCTTCTTAGTTGCATTCTAGTCTGTTGCTTTTAGAGATTCTTTTTCATATTAGGAGCTGAGAAGGTATTCTAATTATTGAACAATCCAGAATTGTTTCTTATTTGCATGTTTTTTCTGCATATTTTATGACAGTGTGGTTTTATAGAATTTTGGTTTTGCATGAATGAGTTACCATTTCTTCATTAGACTACTTTTTAATTTTTATTAAATTTCCAATAAAGTTAATTAATATTACCAATTTGAAGGTCTGAATCATGTAATGCAGTAACTGATGTCTTTGTACCTCAGCATTATTTCATCATATTATAAAGCCAGGACAATTTTTCTCTGTTGTTACTTTTTCCTTGTGAATTTTTGCTCTGGATAGACTTGTCTTTTTTCATTTTTTTTCTCTGTTCTTTTTAACTATGTACGATCTTGCATATTTGCAGCTGTGCATACATCTAGCACAGGCCAAACTGTCTAGAAAAAAAGGTTGATCAACTCAACAGATAGAGTCACGTTCTTCAGCACATAGTCATCCAAAACACTCACCTTGTCCATTTGGGAGGCTGCCAATTACCTGAAATGTGGTGTGAGGGAATGCACAGAAGAACCAGCACCTGGTGCTTTGTGAATGAGCGTCCATTCCATGGTGCTGTAGGGGAATTCTTTCCTGTTCTCATTGTTGAGCTACAGACTCCATTTTGGTCTTGGGCTCTTTCTTTCAAGGAACTGGGGGTGCTCATACTTTTTGTAAAGGAAGATTAGAAAATAATGGTGTTGCCAAGCCTTTGAAATTGATTCCTTTCTTGGAAAATAACTGTGTGAGCAGTGGCAATACTGGACACTGCTCAACTAGAGGCTCTTAAATAAGATGGAACATAGGTCTGTAGGAGCAAGTCCAGAGGAGGGCCATGAAGATGACTGGAGGGTAGGAACACCCCTCCTGTGAAGACAGGCTGAGAGTGGTGGTTGTTCAGTCTGGAGAAGAGAAGGCTCTGGGGACACTTAAAGCAGCTTCATGCAGCTAAAGGGGGCCAATAAGGGAGCCAGAGAGGGACTATTTACAAGAGCAGGTAGTGACAGGACAAGGGGAAATGGCTTTAAACTGAACAAGAGTAGGTTTAGATTAGATACTAGGAAGAAATCAATTATTCTGAGGGTGGTGACGCACTGGAACAGGTTGCCTACAGAAGCTCTGGATGCCTCATTTGTGTATGTGTGCAAGGCCAGGTTGGATGGGGCTTTGAGCAATCTGGTCTAGTGGAAGGTGTACCTGCCCATGACAAGGGAATGGAACTAGATGATCTTTAATGTCCCTTCAAACCCAAGAAATTCTATGACTGCGTGATTCTATGACCATCAGATCCAAAATGAAGTTGCCAAAGATTTGTTTTGCGTGGTTTGTTTTTGGGTTGGTTTTTTTTTTTTTTTTTTTCTTTTTGAGCATGGGCCTGGACCCCCACATAAATTTCGTCTTTTTTTCTAAATGGTAATTTGAATGTTTTAAGTCAGCAGCATGGATCATAGATAGCAATTTTTCCTGTTGTTTATCCAAGACATACAACCCATCAACAGCTCCAACACTTTTTTTTCGCCCAGTGGGGCTTCCTCAACACACCCAGCACAGGTTGGAACATCCATGCTGCCCTTCTGCACCTCCTCAGTGGTTAGCCACCATGCTCAGCACAACATGGAATTGATCCTTAGAGGGCTTCAGGTGAGTATGGATCTCGTCATCTCCTAGCACTGCTGAGAATTATCCCTAAAACTTTTTTAAGGGTAAGCACAAATTTCTTTCCAAACAGTGCTGTAGGCCCAGGCAGATGTAATGTTTTCCAGAGAAGTACGGACAGAGGTTTTAAGTAAGTAAACAACAGAAACACATGTATAAGTTGAAAACTTAAACAACAATAATTGGATTTTTGTTTACTTAACCATTTCTTTGGTCTGCTCTTCTGGCCAGGCACCACAATCCCATGAATGATTAGTAAATCTATATGTTGTATGTGGTTTCTACAAGCAACCTATTTTGTAGGTATAGCAAACTCTATATGAAGGCACTGGCTGTTGTTTACTGAAAAATCTGAGGAAAAAAAAGAACAGAGAAAAGCAAATATTACCATGTAATTTAAAATTTTAGCTTATTCTTGTATACATAATTACATTTTCCATCCACCCTCTCTATGATCCCTTAGCTCTTAATTTAAACTCTCTTTTTTTTCCCATGTGACGAAAACAATTTTTTTCCCCATCACCTCCAGCTGGCTCCTTTTCTCTTCCTTTCTCTCCCCATCTTGCTCTCAAGACAATCACCTATTTAAACTCTTGTTTATTTTATTTATTTATTTGCTTCAAAGAAAATAAATATTGAGAGTTACTGTGTACAGAGGAACCCCATCTAGATCCCTATATCCATGATTTGAAAATTATTAGTACTTGTGAGTTGTGTTATAATCATCTCTAGATAGTATTACATGGCTACTGCTGAGAGGAGGATGCTGGCCTAGATGTGACTTAACCTGGTACACCATTCCTTCCTCCTTGCCTTGCCTTGCCGCGCCGCGCCGCGCCGCGCCGCGCCGCTCCTTGCCTTGCCACGCCTTGCTGCACCTTGCCTTGCCGCGCCTTTCCTTTCCGCGCCTTTCCTTTTCGCGCCTTTCCTTTCCTTTCCTTTCCTTTCCTTTCCTTTCCTTTCCTTTCCTTTCCTTTCCTTTCCTTTCCTTTCCTTTCCTTTCCTTTCCTTTCCTTTCCTTTCCTTTCCTTTCCTTTCCTTTCCTTTCCTTTCCTTTCCTTTCCTTTCCTTCCTCCTTTCCTCTCCTTTCCTCTCCTTTCCTCTCCTTTCCTCTCCTTTTTCCTCTCCTTTCCTCCTTCCTTTCCCTCCTTTCCTCCTCCTTTCCTCTCCTTTTCCTTTCCTTCTTTCCTTTCCTTTCCTTTTCCTTTCCTTTCCTTTCCTTTCCTTTCCTTTCCTTTCCTTTCCTTTCCTTTCCTTTCCTTTCCTTTCCTTTCCTTTCCTTTCCTTTCCTTTCCTTTCCTTTCCTCACCTTTCCTTTCCTCACCTTTCCGCTCCTTGCCTTGCCTTGCCTTGCCTTGCCTTGCCTTGCCTTGCCTTTCCGCTCCTTTCCGCTCCTTTCCGCTCCTTTCCGCTCCTTTCCTTTCCTTTCCGCTCCTTTCCGCTCCTTTCCGCTCCTTTCCGCTCCTTTCCTTTCCACACCTTTCCGCACCTTTCCTTTCCTTTCCGCACCTTTCCTTTCCTTTCCGCACCTTTCCTTTCCGCACCTTTCCTTTCCTTTCCGCACCTTTCCTTTCCGCACCTTTCCTTTCCTTTCCGCACCTTTCCGCACCTTTCCGCACCTTTCCTTTCCTCACATTTCCTTTTCCTTTTCCTTTCCCTTTTCCTTTTCCTTTTCCTTTCCTTTTCCTTTTCCTTTTCCTTTTCCTTTTCCTTTTCCTTTTCCTTTCTCTTTCCCTTTCCCTCCCCTCCCCTCCCCTCCCCAAAACCTTCCCAAAACCTTCCCTTCCAAAACCTTCCCTTCCCTTCCCTTCTCATTTAAAGGAGTAACTAAGAGAGAATACACAGTTGTAGAAAAACAAAACATAATTTCACTATAAGTTAGTTTAAAAAAAGAGTTTTCCCATAATAACTCCTGAATATTCATATGTTTTTGGGAATTTACAGTTTTGAATGATGAAAACAGCCCATCAAAGAAATTGTAACTCCTCTGCCATCTGATAAATTCCCAGATTCAAGAGGCCATTCTGGCTGGAGCATAGAATTTCAGATGGCTTATACATTTGACAGTTCACAGTAATGAGATTTAATGAGAAATAACTTGAGTGTAAGAGAGGTTTCATGGAGTTTTTTTTAGGTAACAGCTAATCTTTTCCTCTTTTATTGCTGAAATATATCTGAATTTCCTCCTGTTCATTGTCATCTCTCCGCAGGACTGTGATAAAATGACACAACAGTCTCGCTCCTGTTTTCCCCATGAACTAAATATAAAATTTACATAGAAAATATAATGTGTTTTCTTCAGTATTTGATTTCAATCTACAGCTTTTTTAATGTGTAGTAAACAATACTGCATGGATGGTGTCCATCCTGCTCTCTCCCCACCCCATATAACTATATTGTTATAACTTTTTTCCTTTAAGTTGTTTCTTTGTACATCTGACAATAATTTTAAATTTTGTAGCATAGCTACCAAATATTTAGAAAATATGCAATTATCTGTCATAAATACAATTAAACAACAAATTAATAAAAGCACAGATAAAAGTCAAATGTATTTTTAGTATTGTACTCTGATTTCTTAAGTAATAAATGTGCATTTTAATGAAAGAAAAATGAGTGAAACAGCTAATCTAGTTGCTGGATTAGACAAGCCTTTCCAGAGACTCTTTGGCCTGAAACTTTAAAATTATTAAATTAAATCACATTAAATTCAATTCTACTGGGTGCCTAATGTAGGTATGGTTCACATGTAGGAATTAATACACTTTGTATCAGGCGTGACTAAAACTCTCTGTATACATATATGTATAAACTTGTTGTTCTAGCTCTAATTTTGCCATAAATGTTACCTTTTGCTGATTGGTGAATGTTGAAAATGGCACTGTCAGATTGGATGGCTGAGGTGTTCAGAGAATGGAGGTACACAGATCTGGAGTTACAGCTTCTGAAGGGATGTTCCCTGAACAAGCAATCATTTGGAGAGCAAGCATTTTAAGGAGCAAGGCCAGTTGAGATTAATCCCAAATGGGCCCTTTATACTTAGTTCCACATCTGTAACTCAAATGCAGGCCAAGAAAAGTGTAGCGTGAGTTCAGTTATTGTTTGAGGTGTACAATGTGATGAAACAATTCAGATACATAGGAAATATTAATTCTTGCAGTCTAAAAGGAGGGCCAATTGCCTCCCTGTGCTTGTTAGAATGAGAGGCTCTAGTTGGGAATAAGGCATTTTAAAGATGCCGTGGTGTCAATTGCTAAAGTGAGCATGAGCCAGTGTGCTGCTCTGTGATTATGGTTTAGTCTCCACAAGCTAATCGTTAGGGCAAATGTCAGCATTTGTGTGTGTAACTGAGCATTGAAGATGTGTAAATTTAATTGGTAATTACAATTATTGCAGGTGCAGGATTGTATGCATAAAACTAGAGTTCTTGAAAAACACCTAATTCAGCAAAAAATTGCTTATGTGAAATAAAATAAAAACGTCATTACATCTCAGAAGTTATCACAGAAGACACTTCAGGGTTCCCAGGAGGTGGTTTAGTGGAATAATGCTAGACTGTCAATGTCAGGTCCTACAGAGAACAGTGGAAAATGAGCTAAGTTTAAGGAAATTGAAAAGCTACAGACTTGTCACATTTGGGTTGTTTTTCTTTCAACAGGAAAAATAAATAGCCACATGTTTTCTTTCAAATAGATAGACTCTTTTCATATCATCAGCAGTCTTGCATAATACTTTATGACAATAAAATCCAACAGCTATTGTATCTACCCATATGCAGGTACTCTGCTAGATTTGTGACTGACTGAGTAGATACCAGTCAAAGGAAAAACCTTGAGAATTTATTCTTAATCTGATGAACAATATTTGTAAAAAACAAAGAAAAAATCCTGAAAAAATCATAAAGAACAGTGTTGCATATTGTCAGTTTAAAAATCAATTGTTTTGCTGTTTTCTTCAGAATCAAGTGCTGCTTCAAAATTATATGTCAAGAGTTAACGACCCTAGATTTGTTGATGACCCTAGATTTGTTTAAATAGCAGAAAGGAAAAGCGAGCAAACTTCCAGACCCAAATGAGTTCCTTCTTGGGTAAAATAAAGAAACTTGCTAAATCCAAATCAATATGTTTGTTTACATCCTTGAGGCTTCCCCACAGGGCAGATGTTCTCAGACTGGGGCTGCTGCCAGTGGAGGGTTCTGATTCCACAAGTGGCCACTGGTCCCACAGTACAGCACCTAAGACTGAGAAACAGTTGGATGGTGAATGATGTTACCTTTCTGAGGAAAACTGGGCAGGAATCTTTGAGCAACTGCTTTCTCTTAAAAAAATTGATAAGTTGTCAAAATTAATATTTTTACTGGATTTGTATGTTTGAAGAAAACAAAACCCTGTCTGTAGTTTCTTTTCAAGGAAAATTCCTGAAAAACCCAGTGGTAAGGCAGGATGTGGGAGACCTAGATTAAAATCCTCCTTTAGTCTTATTCTTTGCAGTCCAAAGAAGATTTAATTATTTATGGAAAGTGGGACAGTTCAAACAAATTAATTTGGATGACTGAATTACAACCAATCACTGGAGCCTGGATTTCATACAAGGCAGTCTACTATTTACAGGAGGAGAAAAATAGGGATTTAGTGCAGATCAGGAATTTCTGAAATCTTGCCATGCTCTTACAAGAAGCAAATCCAATTCTAGTTTTCATCTGCCTGAAGTCCAGGTCTAAGTGAAACTATGCTGGACTAAACATCTAAATCAGAGTTTTCAGTGTATTACTAGAATGAAATATTTTAAAAGTGTCCAAAAAATAGGACATAGTAGCACAGAAAGAAGAACATTTGCAGGAAAGAGAGGGTCATTAGTAATTTATTTCAAAATTGCTTTGCTTCACAAGTCACAAAACATAGTGGATGACAAAGAGTTAGATATACTTTTATAAGCTTTCAGCTGTTGAAAGAGTACATCTATTAGTGCAGGCAGATTGCATTCTTTTTTTTCCAATACTTTTGTAACTTATTTTAGCTTAAATCAATACTTCCCTGGGAAAATAAATTATCTACTTCTACTATGAAAAGTTTATTTGAGCAGAGTAGAAAAGAATATTTGTTTGTACTTTGAGTGCCCACGTGGGGATTCTAAAGAATTTACATATTGTATTTATTATACCTTCTTCTACCTGGAGCAATAAAAAGGGGGGGGGGGGGGGGGGGGGGGCATGGTGGTGGTGGTGGTGGTGAAGAGAGGCAGGGAGATAGAAGGAGAGTATAAATGCAAGAGCTTAGTATATTGAAATATGTGGAAAAATACTGAAAAGCACATTAAAAATATAAGTAATCACCACAATTTCAGGTTAGTCTCAGAAGACATAACAATAGCAGGAGAGAAGCTAAGTGACCCAGGATTGTCATGGAAGAGAAAACTTTGGATACAGTTGCTGCTGCTGGATAGGTCCTTTAAGTAAGACCTTACTTTATGGCCCTGAGATAGTAGTGGTGAAGTTTAAAATAATAACGGTAAAATAATTTTTCGTTTATTTTTGTAAGAAATAACTTGCAAAACAAGAATTAAATGAGAATTAAATGTACATAAAAAAGGTGGCACTGCAAACCTTGTTAGGCAAGCCTAAAGAGAGAAGAAGCAGTCAAAACAACCCATGTGTGTGTATGACAGTCCAGGAGAAGTGAAGGAAGTACATTCTTCCATGCCACTAAGCTGACAGTGAGCACGTTCAGCTACAAATCGATCATCTTTCCTGCCTGATCTTACAAGCTTACCACAAAAATGCTGGGTAAATAACTGCAACTTTAGTTTTTCCCTCAACACAGAAAGCAGGCAGGTGTTTGACTGGAATTCTTCAGTCAGTCTTCTCCACTGTGATAAATGAGCTATGAGTAAAGTCAAAGCACTGAAACACATCATTGTTTGTGAGAATTTACCAGTTAAGAAAAAAGTTTTGGTTCAATGGAAAGCAACCTAGCATGAAACAGCCTGTGTAGGCAACACAGCCATAAACTGTCGTGCTTTGACTTGGTAGTCTTGGCCAAGGAGAAAATTTGAGACACTTAGAGACAACATTCTGGCTTTACTTATACAGGCTCTTTTTGCACTGTGCCTACAAGGTACACTCTGTGTTGATAATTTTTTGTTGGCTAGTTATTTTATCACATTACATTAGCCTGATGAATTCTATTCAGAATCCTGATTGCTTTAATTTGTTTAATATGCCCTGCTGTATTTATATTGCAAGAACTAGTATTAACATAACATGCATCATGACACCAGAAGTGACAGCAGTACTCTTCCATTTCCTTTAATGTAAGGCTTCTACATCAGATAACTTCACATCTATATACTTTTAACTTATTCACCTTTCTTTTATTGCTTCTATCATGCAAATCAGAAATTATTATTCCATTCAACCTCTTGAAAAACACATGGAGATCAGTATACTCTGGTCACTCATACCTTGTACTTGGCACTGGTGAGGCCACGCCTCAAGTTCTGCATCCAGTTCTTGGCCCTTCACCGCAAGAAAGACAACAAGAGTGCCCAGAGAAGGGCTATGGAGCTGGGGAAGGGTCTGGAGCACAAGTCCCATGAGGAGTGGCTGAGGGAGATGGGGATTTTTAGCCTGGAAGGAAAGAAGGCTGAAGAGAGACCTCTCTCCAACTCCCTGAAAGGAGGCTGCAGGCAGGTGGGGGTTGGTCTTTTCTCCCAGGCAACCAGCAAAAGGACAACAGGCAAAGGATTCAAGCTGAGCCAGGCGAGGTTCAGGCTGGACATCAGGAAGAATTTCTTCACTGAAAGGGTTGTCAGGAATTAAAATGGGCTACCCATGGGGAAATGGTGGCACCACCATTGCTGGGAGTCTTCAAGAAAAGAGTGGATGTGGCACTTATTGCTATGGTCTGGTTAACGGGGTGATGTTTGACCAAATGTTGTGCCACATGATCATGGAGCTCTTTTCTAACTTTAATGATTCTGTGAACCTATGATTCTATGCTATTTGCTTTTCCTACTTAGGAAGGTGATTAATGAGTGTGACATTTACTCTGATTGTTATGCTCTTAAAAGCTCTTCTTAGTAATGAACTTTATTTTTGGATACTCCAGCTGGAGCTAACAGTATTAGGGAGCAAAATAAGAAGACTCCTGTTGCCCTGAGAGGTTTCAGAACCACAAAGGTCTACTGATATTATCAAGGCCCCAAAGAAGCTCCAACATGCTTTTAAGCATACTAGCTCCCTGAGTGATGAAAGCTTTATTACTATAATTGACTTCATTGAAGATGCTAATGCTCTGCTTTGAATTAAGGTCAAATTATTTGAAACATATTAGGAAGACATTCTAGGAACATTTGGAATGTGGCTGAAGTTAGCCAAGATGTGAATTTCCTAAGGCAAACAGACTCATTTACACCACAAAGTAGGTGCCTACTGTATCACTTTTTAAAAACAGAATGCCCTGCCTGGAAGGAGTTTTCTCAAGAGGAATTTGGCAGTAGGCACAGTGATGTTGCTCTTGAGTCACATTGTCATTCAACAAAACTGGAAGCTAGATTATAGCAGAGTTACTGTTATTTATACTATTGGTTAATACTGCAATGTTTAATGGTAAGGTCTTTTTCAAAAAATGTAGTTTGAGGTGTTCAGGCTTGAGAAGTTTCCCTTCTGAAAAGAATTACCTCTGGTTTTCCATTAAGTACAAGCATTATAGAAGACAAGAGAGAGCTGGGTGTTCCTGTTGCACATCCTTCCTTGGTGGCCATCTGATGAGTGGAAGGGAAGTTAAGTTTGATGCAACCTCGAAAGGCCTGGTTCTTCAATATTGTAGAGTGAACTTTGGGACAACTAACTCAGGATCAAACAGGCATAAGTCAAAATGCTAATGTAAAATAAACTCCTTCTGCCGGACTTAGTGTTTTTCAATTTTTTTTTATGAATCATCTCTTATGTCGGAGTGGCATTGTCTCTCTATTCCACTCTGTTTTGGATGAGATAATGGGCAAAATATCCTGTGCTATGAAAATATGACCTGGTATCAAGATTCAATTTGTGTTTTTGTTTGCATAAATCTGGTATAAGCAGTTTTGAAAAAATGGATTCAATCAGGACACAGGGTGTCCTCACACACTATGATAGTAATATTTCTTTATTTCTCTCAGCTTAAGTGAGTCTTAAAAAAAAACCAGAACGACCAGAAAAATCACACAATGCTGTTGGTAATTATTAGGACACATTTCATGTGTCCCTATAGTTGTCCACTAGTAGCAATATTTCTTTCCTAATCCTTTCAGGGCTGCAACAGGCTGCTATTTTCGAAATGCCCTCACTAGTTTACACTAGTTCACAATAGTGCTTTTAAGGTGAAAGTTTTCTAAAGAAAGTATGAGAGTTGAAAGAGTTGTTTGTTCCTTCTTAGTATTCATGTCAGATCAAGAAAAACTCCAGTGAAATCAGTTCAGTCATTTGTTAGGTGAAAACAAGAAATGGCAGACTCTAACAAAATATGTGCTCATGTCACTGAGCCATGACTGTAGGTACTGGGTTACTGCGCCTTGTACTGGAGATTTATTTTGTATTGCTAAACATTGCAAAGAAGATTGGTGGGGGCACATCTAAAATTCCCTAAGTATTCCACTGGAAAAATCCCCACAAATATACATAATGATTTTAAATCTCAACATTTTTTTTCAGTCTGTTTCCATGTTTTGAGATTAATAAACGTGAGTTCACAAAAATGATAGATGCATGCAATATATTCCATTCCCATAAATATACTACCCAGTTCACAAAAATATCACCCACAGGAAGGATAAAAGATGAATATTTTCTGTTTATTTAATTTCTAATGATTTAAGTTAGGCAGCTTCCAAGCAATGTTATGTATTGCTAAAGAGATGGTAGCTCTGTAGAAGTATGCAGTTGGGGTAGAGCAGGGAGTTGCAAGTGCTTTGATGCTGATGCTGCTGTTTACCAAACAAAGACTGCAGTTCCCTGAAATATACTAACTGCAACTAAAATAGGTAAGAACTTCTATGCATCTAAAATTTTCCAAGTGTTTCAAGTGTTAAAAACTGGTAAATTTTATGCTCTATATTAGCCATTATTTTTTTGTTGTTGTGTCTCTTTCTTAAATGCAACAAATGGAGTCCTAACAACTCATGCTTTGATGCCTGCTTCAGCTGGCTTTGGCTGGGGTAATTTTCTTCACGGTAGGTAGAAAGGTGCTGTGTTCTGGGTTTGCGCTGAAAACAGTGTTGATGTCACAGAGATGTTTTAGCTGCTGCTGAGCAGTGATGAAAATGTATCAAGGCCTTTTCTGCCCTTCACATTGCCCCTCCAGTGAGGGGGCTGGGGGTGCACAAGGAGTTGGGAGGGGGCACAGCCAGGACAGCCTCCCCAGACTGACCAAAGTGGTATTTTAGACCATATGGCATCATACTCAGTACATAAATCTGGAAGAAGAAGGAGGGAGTGGGAGGGGATGTTTGAAAAGACGGCATTTGAGTTCCCAAGTCACTGTTGCACAGGATGGAGTCCTGCTTTCCTAAAGATGGCTGAACAGCTGCCTGGCCATGGGAAGTAGTGAGTGAATTCCTTGTTTACCTTTGCTTCCACACATAGTTTTTGCTTTATCTATTAGATTGTCTTTACCTCAACCCATGAGTTTTCTCACTCTCACCCCTCTGATTCTCTTCCCCATCCCACCAGTGTGGAGTGTGAGGGAATGGGCATGTGGGGCTGAGTTGCCATCCCTGGATAAATTACGACATGTTCATTATGACATCCTTATTTTGAATCTTCTCCTTATGCATTTTTTTTACCTTGTCCACCATCTTCTCTTCCTTATCTCACTCCTCTGCCCATGGAAATAAGTTTTGGAAGCAGCATCTATTGCAATAGAATCCCACTTTTATTTATCTCTCCTCCAGCCACTTTTATATTTTGTAGACTCCTTTGCCTAAGAATTTGGCTTTTTTTTGAGGGGTTAGGAGACAGTGAAAAACCTACAATATAAGTTTTTTTAGTTGATATTTCATCTGTTTTCATTACTTTAAGTAAGCAAAAATGAAATATCAACTCATATTGTTAAAATATGCTAAAACATCTGCCAAGAGCAAATGATATATTTTAATGCATTTTCTTTTTCCTATTAACAGGCAGTAAAACCGACAGACTGAATTTTAGCTGCAAAGCAGTAAATGTGTATGAATAGAGATCTGATTTTCCAAGAATTTAGTACTCATGAATGACCATTTGCAGTTGTCTTTAATATGACAGAACGGAAATCTTTATTCTGTTTACCTTACATATCTCATCACTGAAATAAAGAGGAAGATGAGACAAGGCAAAATGTAGAAATAAGGAGAAAATAGCTTTGGAGTAACTATGGAATTCCCACCTTTGGGGTAAATATCAGCTGTACTTGTTTTAACTTGAAAGAGTAGTAGTTTTAAATGTAGTTAAAACCAGGGATAAATAATGAAGACAGTTAAAGAGACATGAAGTGCAGGCTCAGACATGCATAAAGAAACAGCCAGTGCAAATGGATATAACAGAAGCTGTCTTTTTTTCAACAGTAGCATTTTCTGCTTTGGTTTGGGATTTTTCTAAGCAGAGGATCTTTTTCATCATTCTGTCTTCTCTTTAGCTGGTTTTGAGACAGAAGGATTTAAGAGTATAAAAATATTGTACAGCTGTAAAGGGAAAACATACATTTGGGATAGAGGGAAGTTGCACACCTTATTGGCTTTCAAATGCAAGAGCCAGTGTGGTCAAGGAATGTTTATCATTCTATAAAAGATGAAGACTTCCACCAGTGTAAACAGTCTATACCCAATCTACCATTAAGAACTTGCTCCTTTCAAGTTTTCTCTGGAATGTTGTAGAGATGTAGAAGGGACATTTCTATTTTTGATGACTTAATTTGCCAGCTGGAAAATAATTTTAAGAGTTTCTAGGGTCCAAAAAATATTTCCCTGATAGGTACAATGGAGTTTATATAATAAGTAGGACAACAGAGACCCTATCCAAACCTGTGAAACTGCTCAAACCAGTAAAGATTATGTCCTTCCATGTAATACATTGTTTTCCTACAGCTGTCCATATTTTCCATAGACAATTGTGGAGAAGCTGTTTTTTAACTGAGTGCTTTGTCACTAGCTAGTGTTCATGATTCCTCAAATCAGTGTTAATGGTGCCACCTGTCTCACAATGCCAAGTGTCAAGTGTAGAAAAAGATGCAAAAGCATATGGATTTCCTGAATAAAAAAAAAAAAAATCAGATTCTTTTGGGAAAAAGCAATGCAAAGCAAAACAAAACCATAAACCCAAACAATTTTTAGGTGAATTTTGAGTGGTCAGAACTATTGGTTTTTTTCAAAAAAGAAAGCAAACAGGGCCATGGTATTCGTGAGCATTCACAACTTTTAGTCCTTGCTAAATTGTCTTCAGAATTATTCAGGAGTAAGATTTTCAGGGGCTTCTTATTTACAGAAGTTGCATAATCATCTGTGGAGGTCTTGTCAATGAAGAAGTCTCTTGTAAAAGTTGCTATAAAATGATAAGATTCAGAGTAAAATCTGTGTCTACTGAGGTTATAAAATATTTCTACATCTCATTTGTGATGCTAAATGCACGTATATGAAGACACTTGGATCTCCTGTGAAAAATAGAATGAATTAGATCCAAGAGAAGTCTTTCTCAGGATTCTCATGTGTCTGAATGACAAAAACATTTCTTCCAGAGTCTTAAAAGGGAGTAGTTTTCAATATTGTATAAAGCTGGATTTTTTCTTTATTTTTTATTCCATACAAGCTATGCCCAGTATAGGTAGGATCAATAATCAGATGAAAAATCTTTTCCATAGAGAATCATCTGGGTATGGAAAGGGTTGGTTTTGAAAGAATGTCTTGGTGGGACATTAAGAGTTTTCCTAACTGGCATTAGAAACACCCCCAAACAAACCAGAATGAATGAGATGATGAGCAATGCAGCTAATTGAGCCTGTTCTGCTGAATTTGGCTGAGAATTATATGGCATTTTTCACCTGAGGATAAAAAGCTGAGCAGAGAGACCCAGTTTGTTTTTTACGAGTCTTACTTTGAAAGGAACTAATCTCAAAAACACCCCAAAAGCTATTTTACATAACAAAAGAAAGAGGCTGGTATTTTCATTGGCATCTGCAAATTTCAGGATTACTTAACATTTTTCAAATGATGCACAACTTTGGACTTCCAGATGTGTGTAGTTTATTTTCATTACACCTCTAGCATCCAATGCTTTTGCTGTGGGGTTGTTTTTTTCATCTCGTGGCTTTCCTTACTTCATCAGATGCATGTGGGGGTGCAAAATCTGCAGTGCCTGTGAGCAGGCAGGAATAACCTTTCCAGAGGAAGCGAACTTTTGTAAATGGCCATGACCTGTCTGCTCAAAAGAACAAATTTGGCAGAGCGCGGAGGGACACTTTGAAGCACGCATGCAAAATGGTTTGATTTAACTGTACAGGTACTTCCAAAGTGCTCTTCAGAAAAGGGTGCTGTTTTATTCATTTATGAGAAAAGTGAGCGTTTATAACTAAAGGTTTAAGGTGGGGTTGGTTTTCTACTTCTTGTAATTACCTTTTGAATACAGAAGTGCTATTAGTTTCTCTGAGCTGTGCCATGCAAGCACTGGCTGTGGTCTGACAAATATAGCCTCTTAATGGTTTGATATTGAAATCAGGGGATTTAGTCTCTGAAACTGGCAATTTATATTCTGTGTGGTTGCTGCAGTAGTTGCTGCATTTAAATTATTTATGCAAAGGGCTCTGCTCTCGTCTTTATTACAAATCACACTGACCACATGCTCTGCAGGGGTTGAGTTTCTCTCTGGAATTCTGCACTGTTTCAGGAGTGTATCTTTATCTTGTCACTGGTTGCATACTGTGATAGAGATGAATTGAGATCACACAGCACTGCACCTTTCATTGAGTCTGGAAACAGAATCAGCTTTGTGCAGAAATAGGAGAATCTAATGGCAGCAGAGAATTCCCCTTCAGTCAGTCATTAGCACTTCTTGTAGACCATAGAACCAAATCCTTCAGGGAATGAAACCAAGTTAGGGCATGATGTGTGCCTGTCCATACAAATCTGCTTTTAAGAGGAAGAGAAGAGGAATCCTTGTAGTTTCCCATGAAAAAAAGAAGAAAACAACAACACTGACACTATTTAAGAACAAATTGAATAGAATTAATGTTTGTGAAAGTAAGCAAATAACAAACAGACTCTTCATTTTCCAGGATAGTTACTTGGTTTGGCATGCTAAACTTTTCAAGAAGAGAAAATTCACTGCCATCTGTAGATCAGTTACTCCAGCAGTCTCATAGATATCCACTTACAATTCTGTTTATTTCTAAAAGCCTTAAATTGAATTCTTCCTGGTTAAATGACACCAACTATGTATAAATAAGAATTTCTACTACAAAAGTACAGCTTCTTTATATACTTTTTCACACTCTGTGTGCTAGCCTCTTCAGTTAGTAATGATTTGCAATATTTTTAGCTCAATTTTTTTAGATCAAATCTAAGCAAAATATTGACATACATGATTGGTCTGATTTTTCATGCATGATCTGACATAAAATTAGATTTTATACCTCGCTAATTTGAAATTATCCCTTGAATTCACATGGGTTGATGGCTGGCTGTCACCTCTTTTGTCCTGTGTTTTTGAAAATGTTTTCTGCCTCTTTGCTTAGAAAAATGTAGCATCTTTTTTTTAAAAAATGCATAAGTTCTTGCTTTCTTTCTGTGGCACCTATTCTAGGATACAAACATCATAAGAATAAGGCTAAGAATAAGAGTAAATGTTTCTGTCCAAGCCTATGTTGCCAAATCTCTGCTCTGGTCTCCTTCTTTCCAGCTTGTCCCACTCCAAAGAGCATGTAAGCCTTGGGTGAGCACAAGTGAATATCTGCTCAGCTGTAACTGCTCCCTGTTTGGTGCCTGATGCTCTGCTACTGTTCCTGATAGTACAGGTCTGGTTACATTGCTAAATTTATCCTAGTCATGGGAACCTCCTTCCTTAATGATTTCCTTTTGCTCCATTTTATTTCCCTTATCTTATAAAAGTTTAATCTCTGTTACTAGAATACCAAGATTTAATAGTCTCTGTTGGTGACACATTACTACCAGGCCGTGGACAAAAAAAAGGTTCTGGGGGAAGAATTCTGCTGCTCAGCAGTAAGTGTGGTTAGAGAGGCTACAAAAATCTAACAAGCCGCATAACAGGAGACTTCTGCTACCCACTTGTAGCATATACAAATGTACAGTGATGGTGAAAACTATGTCTTGACACTTAAAGTGATTGCTTCTTAAAATGGATAACTGCAGAGAATGGCACCAGAGGCTATCCTCGCTTAGTCTGTATTAATTCACCAGAAAGCTCATTCAAATCACAGCTGTAACTAAACACCATGATAAAGTTGAACACACCTAAAGGACAGCAAGTGACACAAGCAGAAAATATGCTATAAAAGGAGATTTCAGTTAAAAGAGGGGTCTAATAAAAAACAACAAACCCCATGTGTGTAAGCAAATCAAGTAAAGTCTTCAGAAGTTTGAGAAAAATTTTTAAAAGAAAATACCAACTGTTTATGGAAACAAATAACAATCGTATTACTGGATGTAAGCCACTTACTGCTGGCCCTTTGGTATAGAGGATTTGCCAGATCAGAAAGGAAAGGAGTCCAAAATTTTCTGGGCTCTTGAGTCAGGAGAATGTCCCAAAGGGACTGTTCTGGCTGGTGCAAGAAAGAATAGATCAAATCAGATGCAACTTAAAGGAAAAACAAGATCCTGAAATAGTCAAGAGGCAAGACAAAGTTTTGGGTTTTTTCTTTGTTTTCTTTTTTTTTTTTTTGTAATCTCCTTGCCAGAATTTTGGAAAGCTGGCCAAGAAAAATTGAAGAGTTGCCAAGAAGTGAAAGAGCCAAAGAGGAAGCTAAAGTTTAGGCAGACCTCTTGTGACACTTTTATATTCTTGGCCTTAGGGGAAAGCCTGGCTGGTGGAAGCCAAAAGGAGAGCTGTCATGGATTTCCTGAGAGCATGGCTTGCATACCTTGTCCAGCTCTAAACAAGTTTTATAAATATGCATGCCAAACTGTGTCCTTGGGCACAGGGACAAAACCTCCTCTTAGCATGACTTGAATTCATGTCTTCAGAGCGGAAAGGTTAGACCACTAATAGCTGGTGCCAAAGAGTACCTTCAACCCTTCAGTTGCCAAGGGAAACAAGATAAAATCTGTGACTCCAGTCACATTTTAAGTAATATTTACCATTTGTGTAGTAATACAATTTCAAGACAAGAATGAGCACCATTTCCATCTTCTCTGAGAAACGAATGGCAAAGAATTCCTTCTCAAACGCGTGCAAGTATCTTGCAGTTTGTACAGATAGGGAGTTACTCTGTTTGAGTGTATGTGCTGCTGCTCCACAGTTTACAGAGATACTTCATTATGCTTTCACACCCATTCTCTTTTCAAAAAGGAGAAATAAATCTTAATGTGGCTTCTTTTCTCACAGCCAGATTTTTGACTCCTTATTCACCCATGAAATTCCATAATGATATGAGCAATCTCAATGAACACAAAAGAATTTATTATGCAAATTGAGTTTCTTATTCACTGTTTTAAAGAATTTAAGGTTTAGCAGCTGGAGTTCTGCATGGTGCCAATCAAACTGCTGGAGTGTCCACTATGATGGAGTTGTTGATCTTGCTCAAGTGCACTGAATAATTGTCATCTGAAGAAAGGACACACAGAGCTACATTTAATGATACCTAAAAGCAGAAGAACAATTTTAATGCCAGTGGGGTTTAAGAAACTTGTGGTAATTTACTGAATTTGATTAAGGATTTGTTCAGTTATGACAAGAAAATGGGTATTGAATTGTCAATCCTAAGAAATTATTACCTAATAATGTTTTATTCTAATTACATTATTTGTTTAAAGTAAATAGTTTATTCTAATAGTCATTGACTATAGTTAAACTCTAATATGTAAATGTAGTTTTATTTATTTAAATACAACTGCAGCCTGCTATGTGGACAGTATCAGCAACATGATTTTTAATAATTTATGTATACTCAGTGTATGTTGATAAGTTATCCAAAAGGAGACATGAACTATTGTTTTGTGGGAACAAGCACATGTGAGAAGTGATTCAATCCCTACAACATGATTATCACATCATTACTTTTTTCAGCAATAAGAATATGTAAATACATATGTTAGCAGACACTACTAGTTTGTTGTCTCAGAAGTGTATATGTCTGGGATTGCCTGTCCAGATCAGAATCTTTATGCTTTGTCAAATTTTCTTCTTAAAACAAACAACTATGTAAAAGAGAAAACCCTTTTTAGTTATGAATCACCAATAAATAAGTTTGGTAGGATTTATTTTGATTTAGTCATATGAAAGTTTTCTACAGATAGCAAATATTTCCCTTTTTATCAGGCAATTTTGTTACTTGTTTCAGCACCTCTGATAGGTTATAAACCTTTAAGGGAGAGAATGGGTTTTTTATGCTAAGTTTGTATATGCAGGAGGGTCTGGAGGTCTTAACTCATGTCAACAACTTTATTTTTCCTTGATACTTTGCTTTGAATTTGTTTTCTGTACAAAGGTGATACTATTTTGTGCATATTATAGGAGATGTGAAGCTTCATTAGAGCTTGATAACACAAAAAATTAGCTATTCCTGAGTAATTCCACATGAGAATCCATTTGCAAAGTTGATTCTATTGAAAGGGAATTGCATTTCAAAGTGCAATAACTCTTGTATTTAGAAAACACTCTTAATATAAATAATATTTTAGCTAGGCTGACACAGTCATTCATTAAGGTTTTTCTAAGTGTGGAAAATCAAATTCAGGAGATTACAGTGACACGTCCTATTCTTGTGTGTTCAAAATACCACATATGAACTAATTTATGAATGCCCAGCTGATCCAGACTACAGGATCTTCTGAGAGTGTCTACATGCAGGTTGTCTTAAGTAGTGGTGTTCTGCTGAAGCAAGACAGGTATTTGGCAGGCGTTATTATTCAATTTCTAAGAAAGAGGCTTTATGACAACTTTAAAAGAAATTTTGTCATATTAATGAATATTCCTGTGACATTATCTTAGCTGTTTTAAAACAATTCTCTAGTAGCATTATGATGTGAAAACCACTTCTTATCAATTCTGTGGAGATAAACTTGAGAAAAATGCAAATTTTTCCGGCTGTTATACTATAATGAAGCCAATGACATTATAGGGGTTTATTTGCATCACAATTCTGATAAAATTTTAAAAACCAAAGCTCTTTCCAAAGAGGCTGTTGAGATCTCTGTTAATTCAAGGTGTTATCACCTTGACATGTGTATTGCCATGCATAGACCTGCATGAAAAGGTTGCATAATCCTGGGCCAGTAACACATTGCAGAAAACTATTTATCAAATCATTGGGAGCTAAGCTGGTAGATGAATAAAAACATTTTCAATAGCATCTACCCTCCATTTTTAAATAAATCTGACCCAATGATACAGAGTAGCAAATCACCACATATGCAACATATCTGGACCCTTCAACAGACTTCTTTTCCGGATTTCTATTGTTACTGCAAGACTGCAAAGATTTAAAAGGTCCTTAGTGGGGTGTGAGGGGCTTCTCCGTGTGGAAGTTACTGTGGAATTGTCTGGTGTGGAATTCACTGGCATGGATGTAAAGCGCAAGGGCTATTGTGAAGAAGTTATTCATGAAGACTTGAAATAAAAGCCTTTGTCCAGTTAATCTTACTGAGATATGTAAGAAAATTGAGTTTTAATCCATGACAATTGTATGCAGGAACCTGAGGGAGAAGTGTTAGGTGTAAGACCAACAATCTTCTCATAGTGGTGGCTTTCCTGCAAGGCAATCCCTATCAGTTCAGCTCCTGAATTCCCTATTTCTCCCCACTGGCACAAAATATTCTTCCACACAGTTCCACAGGAAATAAATACCCAATGCTGCTTGGCAGACAGTGAAAAATTGAGACAGAAATGGTGCTGGTACCTCCTGGTATTGAGGCAGTGCTCTGTGCCATGCACCTGGGATTGTGGTCCCTGGGCTGCTGGAAAACATGGCTTTAGTGGGCTGTGTCAGACTTCCAGTCCCACAGTGGGGTCTCCTGCCATGGCAATTAGAGAATGTGTAGAAAAATGGTGGCTACTCATGTTTTTTCCCCGAGGCAAACAGCTGGAAAATGTTCTCAGATCTTTTAAATGTCCACGGCTATTTGAGAGTCAACATTCTATTTGGTGTGAAATCTCTCAGGTTTTGTGAACACCTACCAGCTTCCCTGTGTTCCAGCACATGAGACAGTGCACCCTGAGCCAGACCTCTACATGGTCATGGGCTGGAAGGCTCCAGGTGTCTGAGTTGGGTTGCCTGCTGAGTGTGCCTGGCATATCCAGGAGCAGAGCTTCTTGTGGCTGGCAGTGCCCTGGCCTCGCTCCCTGCTGGAGTCCACAGGTCATGTGCAAGCAATTGGCAAGAGAAAAAGCTGCCCAGTTGGGGACCTGTGGGGAGTACAGCAGGCAGCCTGAAATAGAGACCAGATTAATGGGTGAGACACAAAGGGAACCACTTCTCACAGCTGCCATTGCCTGGAGCCTGTTTCTTATGCTACTGAAAGAGAAGGGAAACCTGGAAAAGAAGGAAAACTTCTACATCTTGAGCATATACACCTTGCATCCTAATATGCAATTTCTTCCTTAGAGCAAACAAACAAAATAAGCAAACAAAATAGGACCATTGGTTTGGGTTTTTTTTTGTTTTTTCACACCCCCCCCCCCCCAAGGTATGTTCTTTACAGTCCCTTCTCTTTCATAGGGTCCTACTCTATAGGATTTTTATATCTGGATTTTTTTAATTCCCTGGGAGAAATAAGGTTGGCAAATTTAATCCCAGGTGAATGGCGGGGTAAGAATAGAGATTTAGTGATCCCTATTCATCCTCTCTAAGGATGATTCAAGGGGCTTTAGAGGATTTTGAATCTATTGGGAGATGAGTTTGGTTCACAGATGAATTTGGAATTCATAGCAGCTATAAGTAGGGGATTCAGGGATGTGATAGAAAAAAATTGAAGGGAAAAGGTAAGAAATAACATTTGGCTGCTTGAGCATGTTTTTGAAACAGAAGGCTTAAGATGGCACTTATTTTTAGGTGACTTATGTAAGAAACTTCAAGAAGAAATGGAAAAGGACATAAGGTTTATTTGGTGAACTTCTGATAGAACAAATTGGGATGTTGTGACAAGGTGAGTCATTTTAAACTCAAGAATTAGGATGGGTGTTTGGAGGGATGAGGTTACGATGATCTTCTCTATGGCAGGAATCCAGTGTTGTAGTGTTTTGAAGACATGGTAATGTCAGAGGAGATTTCTAAAGTCATTCCAAACCATTCAGGGAGTCATCCACAGGGGGAAAGGAGACAGGATCTTGGATCATTTATAAGAACTGGGAGAAGGCTCATAGGAAAAAAATTTGGGACAGAAGAAAAAGGATAATCCCCATATTTTTACAGTAACTTGTCTCAAGGACCATCAAGTACCCTTTCTTCTTCCCTACTAGTCTTCTCTTTAGACTACTGCTAAAAAGAATTAGCAAGAAGATCAAAACCTGAAATCAAATTTTAAGTTTAGGGAGATAGAGAAAGTTCAGGTTTAACAGCTCTTGCAGGAGGGTTCTGGGATTTGAAGGTCTTCTGGTTTATCCTTCCATGACCAGGAATCCAAAATCCATTTAGTTTGTGTGGACAGAGAATTTGGGACTGTTTGCCCTTTCACATTCCTCTCTCTGCTTTCTGAAATACAGCATCCTCACACTGTTCCACAGAAAACTTTTTCCCCTTGCAGACTGTAACTTATAACTTAAAAAGTAATCAGATGAAATACAAACCAAATACCCTTTCACATCTCTCTGTTTCTCTAGGTCAATATTTAAACAAGAAGCCTTGAAACTTCACAGTTCTACTTTGACCGGTAATTTGTATGCCTCAGACTTCATGTCTCTTTGACTTTGAAAGCTCAGAATTCAGAGTGGACACAATGGACCTCCTGCTCCTGAATCTGTGCACTGAAGTGCTGCCTCAGAGGAGTTTACTGCATTTGCTGCTGCTGGTTTGATATTAGGTATTCAACATTTCAGTGAGTGAGCTGTGCTGTAAATGTCTTCAGCATCCTTTGTTCTATGCTTTAGAGAAATGAGATGAGCAAGAGGAAAGTGTGCAGCCCTTGCTTCTAATATTTTTATTGGAGTTTACCTTAACATTTTAAATACCAACACATAGACCAGAGAAGTGGTTCTTCTCCCCCATAACCACCTACATGCACATGATACCTCCCCTACTAAAGCATTAGAAGGGCAGAACCTCAGATGACCTGACTGTGAAATCACTGATGTTGCACAAATTGAGCAATTGCTTGATACCAGCAACAGAATTGGTACTTGCAAAAACACATCATGAAAGTTAACTTACAAACTTACTTTTTACTAAAGGCAGAATGACTTTTAAAAAGGCAATTATTGTTTTAGTGAAATGTTTGGAAAATAAGCTTCCGGAAACTGAAGTGTATGATGCACTTTGTTTATACAGAAACCTGTTAGTATTCTTTACACACCATTTATCGTCTGGATCTTGTTGCAGAGCTGGTGACAGGATGTGTTCCTGTGATCGGGCAGGTCTAAAGTGACTTTTTTTCTTTGAAAGGTATAAGTTGTTTTGGAAACTATTTTGCTTCGAATGATGTGAATCAACAGTAGATGAAAAAGGTAGTTTATTGCTTAAGGAAGTAACAGGATAGTGTTCCTACTTGGAATTAAGTGATGTATATCAGATACTTTTTATTTTATGTGGACTTGTATAATGCTTTTCTTTTCCCTTTAAATATGAGTGTTAAGACATAAACCATAAATTATTCTTCAAGAAAGGGCTTCTATTATCTGTAGCCATATTTTAAAAAAGCACATTTCTGAATCTACTCCTTGAGCATCAGTTGTAGAAAATATACCTTGAGAAAATAGGATATTGTCAGTCTAAAACAAGTGATGCTGGCATTTGACTAGATTATATTCTTCCCTATTTTTGCCAATATTAATTAAATTAATGTTCCTGCATAATTGTCCATGATGTTGGAGTTGAATTTTTTCACGGAAGAGTTTAATCAAGATATTAATTACTTGTCATTAAAACTAGTCTCGTGATGATATTTTCAAGAGGAAGAGGGGTAGCTCCATTGTTCTATCTAAATTCCAGCTCTGCTAATTGCACTGTGCTTATCTAAATTACACCAGCTGTGGAGCTGCATGAATGTGTAGATTGGCTGTTAGTGACTGATATGTTCCATCTTCCATATTTTCAGATCTTGCCAAATTGATGTCTAAATGCTGAAGTATGCTTTTGGCCCCAGTCCACCTCATTCTGTTGTTCAGGAAATGGCACCCAGCTTCACCCCCATGAGAGTATTTCTGCAGTTAAGGAGAGAGAGAATAAGGTAAGAATTATTCCTGTGCTGTACAAATTAAATGCAAGTAGTCACGCAAGGTAATGTGCAGCAGCAAAAGAAGAGAAAACAAAGCCTACTCTCAACCTAGAAAATTAGTCTAAGGAAAAAGGTTGACAAGTGGTTCTGAAAACTGTAAAATATAAAGGTTAATAAGTATCCAAAGTAAAAGTATACTTGTAAACTTAATTCCTTCCTCTAAGCAACAGCTTTGATTTCTTTTATACATTTGGTGTGAAGAGTGAGAAGTAAAGCATCAAAAGTCAGGAAGGTAAGAAGGTTTCCAGTGTTTAAGGTTACTGGATACTGAGAAGTTTGCATTTTTCAGTGTTCAGAAATGCACGCACGGAAATAGAAGTGGTGCACGTTTTCTCATCACATGACCTGTTTTCATCCAAGAGGTCACGTCTTTCCAGCTAGGTGTGTTGGACAAGATTTTCTAGTAATTTCCCTTCTTTATGTATGGGTTGGGACCTTTAACTCTCACTTCCTTCATTTTTAAAGCATATTTTTCCTTCTTCAGTATGCAATTTTAATATTACTTTAATTAAATTAAATTAATATTGTGTATCTATAATTGTAGCAAAAAAAAACCCAACAATGCTCCAAGGTGAATAAAAAAAGTGATCATGTTGGCTAAATCAGTAAGAGAGAAATATTGTATGGATGGGTTCAATGACCTTGATATCCCCTCTGTAACTCTATTGCATAATGAGAAACTTTGAACAGATAGCCTATACCAGCTAGAATGCTTCTATGAAATCATCTCCTTCAAAAATAATAGCACAATGGTTTAAAGCTACTGGCAGGAAACCTTTGCAAAAAATTTCAGTATTCAGGATATTCGGCACAGACCCTCCCACATTTCTCTGTGGACCCTAGAGAAAATACCAAAATAAAGTTGCAGAAGCTTCAAATTCACAGTATCACACAGAAGAAATATCTAGCTGCGTGCACTTTTGAAAAAAAATACCACTTTCTCCTGTTTATTCTCAGTACATGAAGATGATTTTCCAGTAATTAAACATAAACCGAAAACAAGAATTATACTGGTATTGAGAAAATATGCATAGACTCTCTTAACTCCCTAAAGATCTCTAGAACATTTATAGGCCCTAAATAATTATAAGCAGAAATGAGGCTGCTGTGGCTCCCAGAGATTGCTTTCTGTAGCAATTAATTAAAAAAAAAAAAAAAAAAAAAATCTTTATTTCCTGGAAAATGTCTCCTTGTTTTTACTAAGCACAAAATTGACATTACCTGGTCAACAGGATGAAAATGAAAATAGATCAGGTGTAACACCCTGCAATATAGTTTTATTCAATCGGTGAACTAACTTGGTTTTTAAAGAAAAATATACTGTGTTGTTGCTAAATAGTTTTATCAGTTTTTGTGCTCTTTTGTACCAAATCTTGTATTAACTTTGGCTACCTTTTTCTAATCACTGTGTGCCAAAAAAATTATGAAAACCCATACACGCACACATGTACACACGCTGTCAACACTACAATTGCCCGAGTCAAATTCAATTTCATTGAAATATTTTAGCACCTGCCTATCAACTGTTTCCTTCTGAAAGTCCTGACATTTCCTTCTGTTATGTTCCATGAGGAAAAAACAAAGCTATAAAGCAGCTTCTTTCCATGCATCTCACTGCCTTATTTTTGTGAAGCTCTGGCAAACAAAAGAAATTTCACTTCAAGTTTTCTAGCATTTCTTCAGAGTATCCAAAACAAAACCCCTTTTATGAGTGACGAAATTGCAATAAATATCAGTAAGAGATTTGTGCTTGCCTAAAAGAAAAAAATCTCTCTCAACTTGAGAGATTGCAACATCCATGGCCTTGCCCATCTCCAAATCATCCCATAATTAAATAATTCACATAAATCAATTAATACTTTAAAATCTTATAAAAATGTTAAGTGATTTGATGATCCTATCTCTTTTCCAGAAGCTTGATGATTTTAAGTAACTGAAACTGAAAATTGGGGTGTGTCTGCTGAGCTTTTTGACCAAAAAGGTGGAAAGGCCTGAATAAAGAAATTGAAAAAAAGACAAAAAAGTCACAGGATAAGGCCATTTTCACAGCAGTTCAGTCTTCTGCTGATTCTGGACTAGGAATTAATCTATTTCTTCTAACTGGTGATAATATCTTCTTCTACTGTTTGATAATATCTCATCCTTAGAGCTTTGGTTTAACACAGGGGATTAAATTAAAGTTTACATAAAAAATAATTTTTTCTGACCCCTTGATCCAGTACTGGCCCACAAAGTTGGTAAAAACACTCATAAATTCTGGTTCCTACCTCCCAAAGTCCATTTTTGTCCAGGTAGTTAGCCACAGTAATTGGAAATGACACAGTTTTACCCTACTGGCTTCCAAGTAGAAACAACTAGGTTGCAAATTGCTTACTTTTTAATGATTTATTCTTTTAAATTTTATATATATATTATATAGTCTGTATTTAAGAAAAACGTGCTATTAGTTTGCAATGGGGAAAGAAACGTAAAAGGAAATAAGTACTTAACTTTAGGGTCTGGACAGTGATAAATGAGCTGTTTGTTACCTGATCCCACATGAAGGAAAAATTTCAACTCATTTAGTTAAAGACATGTCTGTATAGACATAATTACCACTTCTGACAGAGTTTTTAAAGCTTTGTTTTCTTAGCTAAAACATCAGTAGATCAGGTTCTAAGACTTTTGTCCTAATGAACCAAACTGAAAAACAACCCTGGACTTCCTGTTAAATCTAAGTCATGAAATTCACATTTCATCTGTATTTCCATTTCAGCGAAACAACCTACTGTTACTCTAGAATTATTCCTTTCCATAAACAGTCACACCTACTTAGCTTTTTCTTCATGAACTCAACACTACCAAACCCACACTCCTATGTCTGGTAGTCTGTGGCAGAGACATATTTTAAAGGTAGGAACATAAAGCTAAATGGAACTGATTTAGAGCTACTGAATAAGTGAAAGGTCTCCCTGACCACCGTCACACTTTTAGCACTCCTCAATGCTGAGTTAATGCATTTTATCTCCCAGCCAGGGCGGGTCAGCTGTGTCAGCTCAGGTGCTAGTATGCAAATTGTTGATCAGGGTAAGATGATAGCATTTAGTCATGAGTCCAGAAACTTATGAAAACCTGAAAGAAAAACTGCTTTTACTGAAGGAAAATAAACACAGACTAATAATTTAAAAATCTTAAATCCAAACCTGATTTTCCTGACATAAAAGTTAGTGAATGTCATAGTGACAACCAGATATGTGTGGGCTTTTTTGTATGCTATACCTCATCCCACATTTTTTTTTAAATCTAAGTGGAGAAGAGAAGAAATATGTACTTTTCAGAAGTATTGGTTATTTTACCTTTAACTTCCACAAGTAGCTGCATTTGCTAAGTAGTTTGAGAATAATAATAACCTTTGCCACAATATTTGAGGTTCTGCTGTGAAGATTGAGTTCTAGAAAATGAAACTCAGCAGTAAAACCACATTCTGATATCTCCTCTTTGAGTCTGAACTTGTTATACAGCAGGTTTATTTTGCTGCCAGTGATTTAAAGCCAGGTGCTACAGCATATTAGAATACTGGCATTTTGTTGAAATAAATGCAAATCAAACGTGAAAGCATAGCTGGCACCTCTGAGTGAAAAACATCATGTTGCTGTTAAACTTGCTATAGATACTAGAACAAAACGTGTTTGACAGTGAAAAAAATCCTTAGGCAATGGAGCTGGCACCATGTCAAAAGGAGAATGAAACCATCTTTCTGTTCCACATCGTTATTGATCACTGAGGCAAAATTTCTATAAACAAAATGCATTGACTTCGTCAGCCTCCCCTACTCTGTCTTTTTCAACCAGGCCACTGACATCTTTCAAAAGCGTGTAGTTTGTCACTTGAAAGCTATGTAAGGCTTCAAAGGAAATGTTGCACTGGAAAAGAGTCTTGGGAAGCAGTACTAGAAGAAACCTGACTCTCCCCCCCACCCTCAAACTGTTCATTTTCAAGAGCAGTAAGATATACACTTGTTGTGGGGTAATCTTACATGGGATTTCCGGTACAGAAGAAAGGAGGTGAAGCCAGAATTGGCGTATCCAAAAGGAGGTATTACAGTTACTGCCTTCAGAACTCATAAAACCAGGAGGGGATCTGAAGAAGCCCTTTTTTTAGATTTCCGGCTGACTGACAGGGGACATCGCTCCTTCCCCTCCCTGCTGTCTGGTGAGGTTCGGCCAGGCCGCATGGCTTGGCTGTCGGCCGGGATGGCGCAGTTGCGGGGAGGGGAAATGGGAGGACCCGGCCTGGACTCATGGCAGAGGCTGTTTGGCCGGGCCGACATACCGGCTGCAGTGGACAGCGCTTGGCCTCTCTCTGTCACCCCTGGCCCAGGCTGGCTGTCACTCCTTGCAGCAGCTGTAGGCAGGGGAGCTCATGACAGCGTTTCAGTCCCTCATGGCAGCTCCATGCTGGAGAGAGCCAGGTTGGCTCCATTCAGTTCCGGCCGAACCGAGAAAAGTTCCGCTCTGTTACCCCAGGCCGACATGGCTCAGTCCTGCCAGTCCCACCCCACCTGGCTGGGTCAGGCTGCCTCCCTGCGGCACAATCCAGCGCAGGAGAAAAGCTCGAACCAGCCCCCTGCAGCTCAGACGCGGCCCTGCCAACCCTGCTCCATGCTCAGCCTGGCACGGGAGAAGCCTTGGGCCGGCCCCCGGTGACTCAGATGCGGCGTGGATGGAGAGCGGCACAGACGGGCTCCTCTCCTTCAGCTCGGGCACTGGGAATGTTACACTCAAACAGTGCAGGCAGAGGTCATGTGACCATCCCCCCGCCAAAAGACAAATTAACCTTTCAATATCAGGATGGGACTTGAAAACACCCGTTTTCCCCTGCACGGAAAAAGAAAGGATGAAGACACCTACAAAATGTAGAACATAAAGACTCCAAGTTAATGAATGAAACAAAGCCAATAACCGGAGAAGGAGGAGATGAGGAGTGCCTAAATTCTGAGGCTGAAACTTCCCTTTTTAAGACATGTTGATAATGTAAAGACATGTCGGCTATAATATATCCTGTAATATATGAACAATGGTCTAAAAAAGTGAGAAAGGGGGGATGTAATGTTCTAGCTATAGCCAGTGAACTAAGACTCCTGTGTAAAGATTCCTTGCCCTGGGAATAATAGAAGAAGACTATTGAATAGAAGTGTTGCCGATAATGAGAAAAGGGGATTTCATTGCTGCTATAATAGAATTATTCATCCTCAAAAGAGTGACCTCAGTGACCATCATATGCCCACTGTAGTAGTCCTGTGAAAGCTACTAAAGTGGGAGGGATTTTCCAGAACAAGCAGATCTTTTCCTTCTGGGTGGCTGCTTGTATTGAAGCTGAAAACCATAAGAACTGTATTTCTTATGGGGAAATCAACATGGTAAAGCAAGAGAAAACTTCTCTCCCCACATGAACTGAGAAAAGACTATTCCAGAAGTGATAAACTAACTAAAAGTCAAACTGTTGTCTTTTTATGGTCAGTGGGAAAGAAATGGAAGGGATGGGGGAAGAAGGGTGTTCTAAAGGTTTTGTTCTGATTCTTCATTTTTATTATTGTCTTTCTTAAAGTGTGTTAATAAATTCTCTTTATATCCCTTAAAGTGTGAGCCGACTTTGCCTACTATTAATCCTTATCTCACAACCAGAATCAGGTAAATTTTGGTAAGTGTGCTGGCGTTTAGCCAGAAACTCAAATAGACGAATTAAAACCACTACAGAATTGGTGTTTCTGCCTGGTTTCCCAAACTTCAAACTGCAACATACTGCATATCTTTTCACTCAAGTTTTGATGATTAAGCTGTTTCCTTAAATTTTGAATTTAGGTAGGATTATATGTGGGGTATTCTTGAACAAAGAAGTAGCTTTTGACTTTCAGTCTGGCTTAATAGGATGACTTTGCTGTCTCAAGAAGGTAGTGAATATCTTATTGCCTACTTGGTGCCTTGCTATAAAATGCCACTCTTTAAAAAACCCATTTAATTATAATTTTATTAGATTTCTTGTTTTTGTAGGGTGTTAGAGTCAGGACTGGTCATTAATATGTATCTGGTTTGCACATGAATATGGTGCACGAAGAGTGAATTAATACATATTAGGAGAGGGTATCGCTGGAGAAGGAGAAAGACAGGTAGGGGGGTGGGTGGGCAGAGAGGCTGAGTGAGACAGAGGCAGAAATCACTTTCAGGGACCAGAACCAGCAGGGTTCCAGGTCCAGAGAATCTACTGGAACCAGGGATGGGCCCTCTCCCTTGAAATGGATAAAATAGAAGGAAACAAAATCCCTGAAAGGCAAATTCAATCCCTAAACTGAGGATGTGGCTTTAAGATGTTTATTTTAAAATGTTCAGATTTTAACAGGCCTCTGAAAGTCACATGAATTTAAATCATGTTTCATCATCAGACATACCACTGGAATTTTTGTGGTTAATTAACAGGTGGTATTACCAGAGGGGACGTTTTAGAGGTGTTTTTTTTACCCTAAGCAAAACAGAAATGTTGACATAAGGTGTCTTTTATATTCTTTTTTAACAGATACTTTAAAAAAAAGTTGTTGGCATATGTTATTAAAGAATAATTTGAAGTACATTCATATTTTATTTTCTTTAAACAAATAAAGATGAATGACAAAGTAGAAGTAAAATGCTCTCTATTTCCTAGTTTTATTGTATTTACATTTACTGGAAAAAAATTTCAATTTCCTATAGCTCACTAGCTACTGTTCCATCCATACTTTTCAAACTATAAACCAGTCTGTTTTCCACATCATTCATGAACACTATTATATAAAAGCTTACAGGTTAAATTAATCATTAAGGAAAGAAGGCAGTTAAAATAAACTGTTAAATAATGGTTGCCAAATACTCATCTGAAATAGTTTTTCAACAATTTCAATTATATGTATTAGTCATTTGGCCATATTCACCAAAATGGCTAACATTATGTGAGTTAAAAAATTTCAGGGAACACTTCTTCCTTCATCTGTTATTTCTTCCTCTTCTTTTGTATTAGGCAAAGTATGCACAAAACTTCTGACTAATTTTCTCCTATTTTTGTTTTTTTTACAAATTTTATACCAAAATCAATGTGAGGGTTTCTCAGGGAAGGAATTCACTTTAAGACTGAGAACATGGCTTAAATGGGCTCAGCTTTCAGTTGCTTCAAAGTACTGTTTTCCAACAACTGAGTTTGACTGGCTTCAAAAACACCTTGTTGTTTTGGGTTTATTTTTAATTTTTCAATTAATTTGAGCTGATGATTACATGATATTTTTGTACTTGCACTGGAAGCTTTTCCCATTATAATGTTTTAGCAGAATGAGAAATTGCTACCAGTTGATGCGTGTTTACTAATACTGACCCAGTGAACAATTTGAAATGTAATTGCTTTGTACCAGTATACAGATGGTCATAACCAGCACCAAGAAACATTTCTGTTAATCAGCTCTTGAGGAACTTAGTGGGCAGGAAAAAAGCCCCTCAAATTAAACAATACTATTTTCTTTTTATTACTTTTTTCCTTTTGGATAAAGCTGAAGGCATAGGCATGGTAGCAATAGATAGAACTTTTATGATTTCCTGCACTATTTTTTGGGAATAAATCCAGATTTAGATATCGGGGTGGGCAGTATGACATAATTGGGAAGTGTTGGAATTAAGTATGATACATTTGGGAAGTGTTGGAATTAATGTAACAGGTTCCATCATATTAACAGGCTGTCTTTTTCTTTCATTTCAATACCAGTATTTATATCTTCATTAACATTGATTTTTTATTGGTTAAAAGGAAGAAGTCATTCAGAAGACTAGACAAATATAGCTTAGTTTAAATAAATTATTCCCAGATAATATTAAGGCAACAAATCAAGACACTCAAGGAGATAGAAAGTTGGTTTACTAAAGGCTGATTATATTTGACAAATCTAGCATATTTTTTTGGTAATTTGTTTTCTAAGCAAAGGAATTGTCATGTGTTTTCCAGTAACGATTTCACTTGATCTTTTAGTTAAACTGGACTTCAGAAGAAATGGATAGAAGAGGATGAACAAGGCTTTGGGGGGAAGGCATTGAAAAATAAGCAGCCTGTATGTATACACTACTTTGGAAAGCTTTGCAAAGGTCAGTCTCGGGACTGACTGGATACAAAATTTCACAAAAAGTAGGAAAATGACAGTAAAATAAAATTAAAAGGTGTAATCAGGTGCAATTCCATGAAGAACTGGATAACCTAATTAGTGATAATTCAAACAATATGACATTCCATGAAATACCATGAATGATCATGCGTGTGAAGAATATGTGTGTTTAATTTATGGAAGGTGTGAGCTATCAACATGATTAAGCTCTGAAAATAGAGACAGCAGATGACACAAGGAAAGAATCACTAGAGAAAGTAGTGCAAGGTACTGGGTTCAGTTCAGAGGAGAATGTTTGCAGTTCTGCTGCCCCAAGGTCTAGAAGAAATTCAGATTCTCCCAAATATAGGAAAAGGCTATTGTCTGATTACAGTTTGGAGAGCTAATCTAATGAGAGGAGGATAAAATGGATTATCTTAATTATGGTAGTGAAATGAAAGGTTGGAAAATATTTTTTCACTCTAGAAAGCTCATAAAGTTGAACACTAGGGAGTAAAAAGACAATTTTAGCTGAAAACTAGTGTTTGGCATGTGAACATAGGTAACCAAAATGGTCATGTATAGGTCTAGGGCAGAAATCAGTAGAAAGGTTTTTAACCATGAGATGAATGGGGTTTGGACGAGTCTACTACTTTGCTACACTTGAAGCCAAAAATGCCTGAATTATTTTAAGGGGGAGCTTGAAGATGCATTTAAAGGACTGTGTTGGGTGATTTACTTCAAGAAGAAGAATGCAAATTTGATATAATGGGTGGCTCCTTCAGGATCTTGCTATCAACAAATTGAAACGAAATAGAAAAAAAATTAACAAGATATTAGTGACAGTAATATTTAGTTTATATATTGCAATCATTTACATTACAGTAGCAGATATTTTAAAATAATAATCTAACTGTACTAAAACAAACACGTTAAGTAAAAAAGAATATCTTCTCAATTCATGGTCAACACTAATGTTATGAGTTCTCTTATCAGATTACAACTGATAATTGTATAATCAGTTGTAATATATATATAATTATATATAATATATAATTATATAATTACCTTCCCAAGATTGAGGGTTTTCAAAATCTGTTTGTTACAAACATGTTGTTGTATCATAAACACATTATTTGGTTTTCTTGTTTTTCTGCTTGGTTGTATACAAGGTGTAATGGATATTTATTGTCTTGGAAGAGTGTGATTAGAGGGGTGGGATGTGGAAACAAGATGCATTTCCCTGTTTGTGCTGAAACAAGAAGCAGATTGAATTCACTAAATTTCAGTAGGTGACATATAAATCAGAATCCTCTGACAAAACAATATAGGGTGAGTCTTGTAATAACAATGATTTTATGGTCTTGATGAGTCATAAAACTCCCTCTGCAAAAGTGTGGTATTAATTAGACACACAGCAATAATTCATTGTTGTGTTGTCAGAGGGCTATAAACAGGGCAAAAGGCAAAGTCAAGTCCAATGTCACCTAACAGCACAACACATTAGCAAGGATGAAAAAATAAATTTCCAATGTATTCTAAGTTACAAGCAGTAACTATGCATCTCTATATGCTGACTTGTTTATACTGATGAAAGAGCACAGGAACAACTAGAAAGATATTATGTTATTAGTGTTTAAATTTGCCTAAGATATCTAGCTTTATAGAGCAAGGTTTGAACAAGAATGCCATCTGATCACATGAAATAGCTCACCTTCTCTGAAAATGTATACTGAAGGTGTAATCAGGGAATGAACTGTACAATCAGGGAAAACCTTCCCAGACAATGTTGGTAAGCAATTTGGTTTTAATTTATTATGAACAATTGGAGCTTACTGGCTCTTTGAATTTCTTAGTCTTAACTACCCTGAAATGATCTGTTGCTTGTAGGGGATTACTGGAACACAAATAATTTGGAGAATTGCCTCAGAATTGTTTGGGAAACTTTCTTTTTGGTCTTCAGCTGTGCTGTTTTATTTTCATTGTAAGTTTTTTGTTCCCCAACTTAGCCTTTCTTAAAAAGGAAGAAGTCTATGTGTTCCTAATGCCAGTTGAATTATTTAAGCAAGCAAGTCTGAGCCCAGATGTGAAAACTTAGGGAAAGAAATTGATAGTCCCCAACAGAAAATAGGAATTATAGCTGTTTTCTTTTCTATGAGACACTTTTTCTTAGGTCGCAGTCTGGCAGAATACTGGGATCTAAGAGAAGGCATTATTTCAAGGAAAGAAATAGTTCTAGTTTACTTCAATGGGACTACTTCTGTACTAAGGAATCACATGGGTTTAAATATCTTACTGGATCAAGCTTTTAGGTTTTGGAATTTTCACTGGCTGGATGGGGACTTACTATTGGGTCATTGTTTTTACTACCATGGCAATAAAATTTGAAACCTCTCTGAATAGACTGAGATGGTGAGTTCCAGACTAAAAATGGAAATGTGTGAGATTCAGTTATTGTTCATGCATTTTCCTCACACTCAAAGCTTAAATCTAGCAAGTAGTTATGCAGGCATTTTCCCTAGGCACACTTTTAACTGTGTATAAGCATTTGTATGGATGGTCCCAAGTCATCATGGTTTTAGTGGTGACTTAGTTCTACAAACTAAGAATGAACATTTTCTACTGAAAAAAAAGGAAAAAGGATCTGGAAACTCTGGACTCATTTTGGTGATGTGGAATACTTTGCATGGGGTAGTAACTTTCTCAGCACAGACACACATTAGACTCTCCTTACAATGGCAGTGGGTGCTGGATTTCCTTTGTCTCTCTGTTATGGCTCAGACACAAACCAAAACTACACATGAACACACTACTGATCAACTGAGCATTTGTTGCTAACTGTGCACGTACTCCAGCTTGAGCTATAACATGTTAGCTGAAACCTCTTCCCCTGAGCCAGTCGTGCTGTTTAGGCAGAGTAAATCTTGAAGGTGTAATGATACAATCATATGCAAGAGCCCTTTTAAATAGAAATTTGGTACTCTTAAAGAAATTCATGGGTTTTGAAGTTCATGCAGGATATGCAAGGACAACAGTGCTTTGATTTTTATCAGAATATAATAAATTGGGTCAGGCACAAAGCATCTCCTTATCTGAAAAACATCTTTTCAATGGTCACTTTTGGCAGGTCTTTTTAATGGCATGATGTCTTTTTGGTTTTTTGGTTGTCTCTTTCAAAAAAGCAGCCCTGCATATTAAAGTTCCTTAATGTAGCTGGTATTTGAAGGCATTATCTGCTGGCTCTGCTTCGAGCAGAGTGGTTGAACTGAACAGTCTCCAGAGGTCCCTTCCAACCTCAAAAGTTCTCTGAAAGCATGAGTCAAAACTTCAAATTCAGTCACCTTGAAGGTGGGGCTATCAGTCATGTTCGGGCATTGATTCCTTCTTTAAAACTATTAAATGTTGCCTTTGCTCTATGATGAGGACTTACAGGACTGTTGAGCACTGTGTATTTCTCTTACTGGTTTTCAGTGTAGCGTGAGTGCACTGATGCACAGCAAGAAAGACACTGACCATCCAACTCTGCCAGTAGCAAAACACAGCCATATGCTAGCAATCTCAACATCCAGGTCAACATACAGCAGTCACAAATAGTAACTGAATAATACATAATCCATCACATTCAGGCAAAAGAGCCAGATTTAATAGCATAGTTAGATTTTATAAGCACTTGAAATAGCATTCGGTTAGTAAAACCCAATAAAACAGAACTTTTACAGTGATACAATATATATGTATATATTACACAGCTAATCATGTCTGAATTTGTTTTTAACAATCAGTTAGTATTTACTGATTGTAGTGTCCAATAGCTGTCTGGTTAAATTCATAACTGGGAAACTTAATTTGAGCAGTCACTGTAAGTTTCTCATTCAAAGTGTCTCTTGCTCAACAGCCTAGCAAAAACAAAAAAGAAGTAAGTCCAATATATACAAGAGGTATATTGTAAAAAACATAAAAGTCACTGAAATGTATATTTAAGGAGATTGTTTGGTTTCATTCTAGTGTAACAAGCACAAAATATTGCTTAGCATTTAAGCAGGAGCCACAATTCAGAGCCTGACAGTTCATTGAATTCGTTTCTGTATCTATGGAAAAGAGAGAAATGGCATTGCAGAGAATGACTGGGTAATGTACTCAAACAAAACATCAGGAGTACAGTATCCCTTCCTACCAGTTTTCTTTGCCAAAAACTTTATGATATTTGAATAGTACACAGTATTGGGGAGGGAAAGGAGACGTAAAATTTCCACATAAAGCTTTCTATAATGGGCTGTCAGTGACATGAAACTCAAATGCATATGTGTGCAATTGTTGCAACAGTTCAGAGAGTGTTGTCTTGCTGCACTTGCACCTTTGTCTTCAATACTTTTCAGTGGGAAAAATTGTTAATTAGTAATTGCTAGTAAAACTGGTTTGCTGGTGGTGTCTGAAATCAGGATCCTTCTGAATCATACAAAGAAGACTTCTACAGTCTCCAGAATGAAACTGAAACCTTCACATCATTAAGGTGCTGAAGACAGGTTATAATACAACCCAATTGCCTTAAGTGGTGAATATTAATGATGTTTGGCTTTGTTATGGACACAGAGTCCAAAAATTTATTGAAGTACTTAAAATAGGGCAGGTCTGGACTCTAATTTAGGTTGTGCTTTTGGCTGCAAGGTAAATGTAGCAGTTTAGATACCACTCAGGAATGTTGCAGTTGCAGTAAGTTTGGTGAGCTGAGACATAAATGATCTTGACTGGTTATTTATCTTGGTTCTTTCACAGCATATGATGTTTCCAGTGTATAAAAATCTTTTCACTGTGAGACTATCGCTCAATTATTAGAGCTGTAGTGGAGGGAAACAGTTACTTTATGAATGAAAAGAAACACACAACCTGACTACCCAAATACATGTCCAAATGTATATCCAGTCACCCAAATACAGAGCTCCTATATACCTATGTATATATGACAAATGTGCTTTATGTCATGTTGTATTGAATCCAATTGTTCCATTAAAAACTTTGAACATGATATAGTTGTTAAAAAACCTCTTTTCAATGTTTTTGCACATCATTTTACATGCAATAGCTAATAGAATTTTCTCATTGCAAGGGACATGGTTAATACCCTGCAAGATTAGAAGAAGTTGCCTGGTGAGCTGATTTTCTGTTGTATTTTTTACATCTCTCTCCAGCCTCAACAGCCTTTAACGAGTTCAATTAAACATCTTTGTTTTCAATTTAAAATATATTTACTTTTACTTTAATGCTCCATCTGGAAGCCCTATGTTTCTGGAAGAACTGGTTTTGGATAGTTTAAATATTCAAGAAGAAATAAACTGGCAGAAAACCTGTGAAGTTAAACTTTATTTTGAAAATAAAATTCAGTTCTGTAATCAGATTTGTCATTATTATGCATCTACATCTGAGCTAACATTGCTCCAGAGATCTATTTTACGCAACAAAGTGTAGCAGTTTGTATGTTCATCAGACATTGAGTGCCATAAATCCTTTTTCAAGTATTTAAAATCTTTTCTATATACAAAGATGTCCTAGCATGTTATAAGTAAAAATAAGGAAAGGCCAAAAACCAACTTCAATGCTTAACAATAGCCTTAGGCAAACAATCCAGGACATGCTGTGATGGCTGCCTGCTCCTAAAAGCACCCATAATAAGTTGCTGAGTCTTACCTATGGGCTTATCTACTAGTGTGTATATATATATGAAATATAAAGAAGAATTCAGGCCACTGCACGTTCCTTTTAGACTTACACTTGACACCACTAAAGACTTGATACATAGAAGAAATGCTGCAATTTCTCATTTAAAAGACTTTCTATAACTATCTTTAAGTGGCTAATAAAGCCATGTGAAACTAGTCTCCCACTTGTACTTTCAGAGAAACTGTGCATTTTTGTTGTCAAAACAAGATGTTGCTGCTCATTTTTCTGCTCTAGGCTGGAAGTTAATTCTCCTGGAGCAATTGCAAACCAACTAAGCATCACAAATACTATAGCTATAATATATAATAGATGGCTGACTGACAGTCTTAATACTCTTTTTGTTAATAACTGAAGTATGTAATTTATATTCTATTCTACTTTTTGCAGAAACTGCACTCAGGTAATTCTCAAAAGATATTTCCCCATCAAGAAATAATTTTCTGAATATTAATAATGTAAAAAAACCCTGCAGAACACTAGACAAGTGATATGGAAGGTTTAATAACCATGTTAAAACATAATCTTTAGTTAATTGTTGTGAGTATAGGCCTGCCAATCAAGACACAAAAATGTGCGTAGCTGCTAGCAAATCTACTGTAAGAATTTTAACTTGATGTTTGCACAATTTGGAATGAAATCTGAGCTGATACTGTGAAAGGTAGAGAAAATGATAGGCAAATAATTTAAAGTTCCCTATTTGAAATATGGATTTAAAGCCTGTATATATTTTCATGACCTCAGAGCAATGAGGAAAAGAAACACAGGGAAAATGTAAGGAGTTTGATTCAGTAGATGTTTCACTTGCCATGCAACCTTTTGTGGCTGTCAGTGTGGGTGAGTTGATGGCCTAGCACTGCATGGTTCTACCAAGGATGGTTGGGTTTTTTTTTCAGAAGTTCAACTTTGATGATTCTCATGGGTCCTGTCCAACTCAGGATATTCCATGATTCTGGGGTTCAATGATTTACTCATAGGGCTTTTATTTAGTGGATCCTATAATGTATTTATAATCAGTGCATCCTTGACTTCATTAGCTTTCTTAGAGGAGGCTTTTGAATGTCAGTAACATTTGCTGAAATCTGGAAAGCTTGGCTTTAGATGGGCCAAGAGAGCCGGTGGCAGAAACCATCTCTGTGGACACTCCTTAAAAGCACCTATATTCTTCTAGGAGCTAAAGAAAAAGTATATAAGACAATATTTACCTGATATACATACCTAGACTATACTAATATGAATTATTCCAGTGAACAGCTGGAATTTTGCACCATTAAAACCTGCAATGGAAAAAAGCCCAAATACAACACACTTTTTTATATAACTTAAGTGATTTAATAAATTAGATTATTTTATCACTTTCCCAGAAATGAACATATAAAGGAATCCTCTGTCATTTATAAGTAATGTGTTATTAAATACAATGGCATCAAGTGGTATCTTAAACTTCAAGACTGAGAAGTGCTAAATGATTTGGTGAGGGAGTTATGTTTTGTCATTAGGGAATTAGACGAAACAAAAAATCCTTGCTGGATTAAGATGACACATTTCTCTGTCCATGGAGCCATTATATTTTTATGTTAATTTCATTTATAAGGTAGATCAGGCCTTGAAATTTCATAATCTGTTTTCAGAATGATTACTGCTGTGTGACAGTTTACCCTATTCCTTCATTCTCATATGGAAATCAGCTTTAAAACAGCCCAAAATTAAAATTTTTGCATAATTGACATAATCTCAAAAAGAGTTCAAGAAAAGGGACCAGATTTAGACACAGAATCCAAAAGTTACTAGATTTCCTTTATTACTCAAGAAATACGTACTTTTATCTTGAAAATACTGACATCTCTGCTTTTTTAATACAGTGATAACACATATGGGATATTTTTTCTTATTTTCTTTCTTAAAGATTAACTAAATTGTTAATTAAGGGATATTTAAATAATTTCTGGAATTTAATTTGAATTAAGTTTAATATAGACTTATTTTTAGTCTAAAGAAATCCTCAGTCATCTTGGTAGACCAGGTGATTTGTAAGAAATAAAAATTATGTACATTATTCAGCAAAACAGGTTTAATGTGTTGAACTTTTGCAGGCCACACACACATGGAGTTTAGTACAGAGCTGATTTTATGACATGTTTGGTACTATCATGAGTAAGATGTGGGCAGCTCAGAAATGATCTGCAATAATTCTTTTCATTGTTCATTAGCTTTCACTGCTCCTGATACCCCTTCCAATGAAAAACTTCAACAAGCTCCTCATTAGATCTCTTTATAAAATGTGATAATTTTCTTTTGGAATTTTGCCTTGAAAGAACCTTTTCGCTTAATTTATCAAAGCATTTCTTCCGTTGCCTAAAAGAAAATAATTGCACTGACTGTTCTCTTTCTTTACCTGAACACATTAGATGTTAATGTTTTTGTTTTTGTTTTTTTTGTTTATAACCATTTGGAATAATTACAAGTATATACCATAGTTAAACAGCTTGATGGTATTTATATCAGATATTCTTCATAAATCATTATGTGCCTAAGAGAAGACCATTAAAAATATTAATGTACTTTAGAGTACTCAGACTGATACATTTATCAAAACTATGTCAGACCATGCTGTTTAATTTAAATTATGCATAGATTTTCCTCTCCACTGTTCAGCTCCCTGTAGTTTATCAGATTTTTCCAGATTTTTTTTCCAGCTAATTTTCTACCCTCCATCATTAACATAATCCTTTCATTTCCAAGTGTGCTATTTAACAGCATGTGAATATTTATGTCAGAAAATACACAATTAACTTAATGCTCATACACACATTTCCTCAAAAATAAAGTAGCTTCTTCACTTATTAGTCATGTTATCACAAATAGTTTTTGAGGATATTGATTTTTTACACCAGCATTTTCCCTGAAGTTTGCTGATTTTAGTATTTGAGCACTGTTTATTGCTGTAGTAAAAAATACCTAATTGCCATATTTCCAAGATAATAAGACTTTTAAAATTATTCTTGAAAATGGCATGTCATTATTACCTTATATTGCACTAACCAGCAATAAACTACAGAGGATTTTGATGTACATATTTCATTACCTTATTTATCACAGTAACTTGAGTATTAGAACAATAAAATAGTAACACTTCTGAGATTCCTTTAAGGTTTTAAATTGTTAGTGCTGTAGAAACAGTGCTGTGAGCTGATGCCAACATATGTTTCCTGGAAGCATTTATAGTAATAATACAGCTTCAGCAGAGACAGTAATGGTATAAACAGGGCAAAGGAAATACCAGAAATGCAGCAGATGCAGTTGATTATATGCCTTGGAGAATATTCCACTTATGTATTTTAGGCCCTGTCAAAGTAAATCAAAAGGAGGTGATGTTGTCAGTAAGACATATCACAGTCAAAATAATATGCAGTGACAGCAGTCTTCCCATGCTGATGGAACAGATCACGATTTTTTAAATGAAGAAGACATCCCTAGCACAGCTGAGGTATTATAAACCAGGGGAAAAGAATCTGAATTAAACATCTGAATCATTGTGAGCTGTGATCAAATTTATGCTGAAAGTTCATGTGACTGATAGGGCCATATCAACTTTATTTTAAGCTGATACGGCTGCTTTATGTTGGGTAGTGTGTTTGAACTTGATCTGTTTTATTCCTGCCCTAAATGTTTGCAGCTTTCATTATTTCTCAGGCTTGTAAATCTGGAAGCTGAGCGGTTTTTGAGGAACTGGAATAAATACCCATCAAAGGCAAGCATACATGTCTAGATTTAGAAGACAGTGCTCAGAGTTCCTGTGATGGTTAAGTATGGCATAGGCCTGAAGAAAAGCTTTTCTTGTTTTTATTAATTCAGATCTGCAAAGAGTTATTTTGCCAATTTTGGAATGAATATTTTAAACACACATGCTTTAAAAATCTTTCACAGTCTTCATTATGAATAGATGTTCATATTGTATTCTAAAGAATTCTGTGCTAAGAATTGGATCTAAGTTTGCCTTTTGTAATACAGAAATTCTCAAAGTGCCTCCTGAAATTCCCTTTAGAATAGAAGATTAGCTTTACAAGTTTGTGTAAAGATGAGAGTAATAGAAAATTGTTAAGCTATTCTGTAACTAAAGCTTATTTAATGTACATTGGTATTGCAATTTCTTTGAATTTATATATTATATGGACATTTATATCAAAAGATATTTTCTTTGAATAAATAGCAACAAAATTGCAATTTATCAAATAATGCTGACATATAATCTGCTGGAAAATAGATTGATTTTTAACTGTATTAATACTAGATAATTAGATAATGAAAAGGCTGAGTTCCAATTTATTATTTTTATTTTCTTTTAATTAACTAACTGTATCTTGTAAACAACAGCAAGTGACAGACTACATTCTGACACTGTAGTTAAATCAAAGCTTTTCTGATTGTTATGTAACTCTGGAGATTAGTGAGAAAATCCATTTGTGGCCAGATATCAGTGGAGATAGATGGGCAATTGTCTTTGCCACCTGGTGGAAGATACCATAGCTCCCCAGGTTTTAAGTGAGCTGTGTGGTTTTGAGTAGCAGATGTGACAGTAATATATGGATCAGTAATTAATAGTTTTTATAACGCACCTACTGTGACTGATGGAGTGACTTTCCTTCAGGTAATCTCAATGCTTTCAAAAGATTGTGCTGAATGGATTGTAAAAAAATGGAAAGTGCCAAAAATTGTTTTTAAAAATCACAAGAGGAATGTGCACTTTCTGATTCAGAAGTAAATCTTTCATGGAAAGAGGGGCTAAAAGAGGTGTTAGTTTGTGGATAGCTTTCCCACCTGAGCTTGCATATTTTGTGAATTTGGCCAAATTCTGATGTCAATTATGCCACAATAATCTACTATCTATCAAGTAACTTTACACACCCTGCACCTTCATTTCATTTCCCCTTTAACAGAGTGCAGAATACTTGCAGCACTTTTTGCAGCATACACTAAAATTTGATTCATACAGATTTTTCAGGATTACATCCCTTGTTCTTTTTCATAAAATTTCTTATACTGTGTGCAGAGTGCTGAATACCCCCAGAATATTATATATTTGGTACTAAGAATAGAACTAGTGAAGGTTCACATAATTTACAAGGAAAAATTTTTAATAGGTTCTCTGTAGTGTTTTAATTTCAATATGAAAACTATCCTTGCTTAAAAAAATCGTGATTATTGACTCATGAGCTTGAACTCCAAAGATTTACAAGTCTCTCGGGTAACTCATGTCCAAATGATCCTTCATACCATTATTTTATTACCCCTGTACACCTTGGAATGCAATTCCCAGGTATATTCTCATCATTGAATAATTCAACAGGTTTCATGGTGAAGTCATAAGAGCAGGTGTTAATTCACATGGAGTCTCTTCAGCATTTGCAAAGTAACCACATGCAGCAATTTCATCCTGTGGAACGAATTCAGCAAGATGGTGGTTTTTCGTATCAATACTAGATGTGGCCCCAGTTGGGTAGCAAGCAGATTTCCCTCTGATACTGCATGTTTTTCATTAAAGGACAGCTGACACATATTAATTTCTTGCTTAACTGTGACATTGACCATAAAGGGCAGCAATTGATTTATCCATTCAGCTGAACTCAAATAAGATACTCAGGTCTTCCTGCTCCTGCCAGTCATTTCTATCTGGTAACTTTCTGGACATGTTTCTCTCTCCACAAAGATATCTTTGTTGCACATGTTTTTCGATTTAAATCTAATTTTTTTCTGATGTCCCCAAAATTCCAGGTTATGAAAGCAGAGTTTTACATTAAAGGACTTTTTATTTCACATGGATCAGGCTATTAGCCTTTAGTGATAACAAAGCTCGAACCAAAAGCAGCCACACTCTTCCCAATTATTAGAATTATGGGCCTTTTTCAAGGATGGAAACTCTCATAGTTATCATTGGCTTACCTTGGGCTCATTTTTTTCCCACTTTATCACTGTTAAACCCTATCATGCTACCTAAGGATGTGTCTAATTTTATGGTATACAGTAGATGAGGATTGTGATTTAGGTGTTAAATCTTTCTATTGTTCTCACGCATCTTCCAAGGAAACCAGAGGACATGAAGAGGGTTTCCTTTTGATGACATCGTACTGGAAGATGTGTTCCAGGTGTGCACTATTTCAGCAGCTGATTTTCTTCAGTTATAGGACCAGCCTCAGTCCCACAAAGTAAAGTCCTTGAATATTTACAAAACTTACTGTTGAATATTTCAATGTACAGGTCTCTTCCTAGCAAGCTGTTTCTTTTTAATTTTGAGTTATTATTTCTGATTTCCTGGTCCTTCAAGGGATGATAGGATGGATAGATAGATAGGTGGACGAATGGGCAGACGAATGGATGGATGGACAGACAGAACCCTGCTTTTAGAAATAAAATATCAGTTTGAGTCCTAAAGAAAAAGATTCACTAGTCCTACACTATTATCTCTCAATAATTAACATAGGTTTGGGAACTGTTACTCCTATAAAATCAATGGGAGATCATTTTCCTTACACAAGAATAAAAGTTGCTAATTTTCCATCTCTAAGTTTGGGCTCATCTTTTCAAATCTCATAAACCTCATAATCTGGGAATTAATCACAAGATTTTAATGTGCCTTGGTAAAAACTTTAGTTCAAGCCTCTGTTTTTTGGAGTATTTGGCACTGTAGCTTATTAATTCCATTTGAATTTGTAACATTCAAGTGCGTCTGTGAGTCTTTTGGACAGTTTTGATCCTGGAATCACTATTTAGTGATTTAGCTTCTTTACAGAAGTTATAGCCAGCCTGATCCCAGAGTTGGTGGGGTACAAATCCCTTCTCCATGGCATTGAGTGAAAAGGTATGAGATAGTATCATGTGAAGTCATGCTGTATTGGATGTTTGTACAACTGGCTCAGTCGACTTGAGGGTTGCTAGCTGTGTGTTGATGCAGCAGTGAAATATTGCCTCCTGAAAGACATTAGTATCCTTATCTTTCTTAAAAGCAAAGATCTTTGATAAAAAAATAAGATTAAAAGATATTAAGCTAATACCACTTACGTTATTACCATTTGTGAAAAAGGACTTATAATTACATAGCGTGTATTCCAGATTCTTATAAATAATTGATCTACCTATATGGACATATTTTTGAATTATGGTATGAAATTAAAATTAAGTGTAATCCTACTAATATATCAGAATTACAGCCAAAAAAAAAGTTCATCAGATACAAAAACCATCAATGTAAGCTGACAAAAAAGGCTTCATTATGATTCATTATGAACCATACAACTCATTACGAAGAGTATACAATACTACTTATAATAATTCATTATGCATAGTGGTGCCACTATTTTTCATTAATTAAGAAATCTGCAGAAAAAGAACTGCATTTTGCATCTGAATCTTGATAAACTGAAAAATCTACTAGAGAAGTTAAAAACCTGTACATATTTATAGAAAGTACTTATTTGAATGCATCAAGGTCTGCATAATATCTGCTAGTTGTAACACTTCTCTCCTTTTGGCTCTGTGTTTTCTAATGTATAATATATCCAAATCAGTGGTGAATTTGATCATCCAAATTACAGGAAATTTTATCATTTTCTTCTTAAAGGCCAAACAAAATTTTATGACAAAGGTAATTAACATGGAGTTTTGTATACCTTCATAATAATGTTCTTTGAAGACTTTTAAAAATTTGTAGTGTATTTCTTCCTCATACTACAAATAAAGCATTCTTTGCTTACTTAAATTTAAATTGATCATGTACAGGATTTTGAAAAAGTTTTACTTTATTTCTCCTTCATGAGAGTTCTTTGAGCTTTTAGAGTTGCAAGACAAGCTGTACACCAAACTAGTAAAAACCAACTCAGATGACACTGTGAATTGGATATCCTAAGAAAAGTGATATGCACTCACAGATTCTTGCTCCTGTGAATTTGTTCTCATCCAAATGCTAGAACTAATAGAGCTGAAGGATTATTGTGTTATCAGTTTTACAAGCCAAGCAAATCAGGATGTTTTTCAACAGTTGAATCTACCAGCTTCACATCATACTACGAAGACTGTCATTCCATAAAAAATATATGAGCTGCTGGCTCTGATAAGATTAAATAAATAATAGCTCTGCAAGGCTGAACTATTTAAATTATAAGTGCTTCTGGAAGGGACAATTCCTGGCATCTTTTGAGTCACTAAGAGAATTAAAGATCCATATAAGAGCCTTGTGAAGGAAATGAAAATATTTTATTATGTGCTGAAATTTTGAATTGCATGTTGTGAGGGACTATCTTTTGCTGAAAACTTGAAGAGTAGTTTGGTAATCTCTCAGAACAAATCTTTGCTCATACCCTCACTGTTTACATTGTTTGTATGAGACCTGGGTTAAGAATTTCTGGTCCACTATTAAAGGGCCAGGGAAAAGCTTTGTTGTAAAACCTTGTAAGCAGAGATTTAAATCTATAGCATCATGAAATGCAACTTTTATTCCCACAGTGAATGTATCTCCCACTCAGGGATGAAGTAAGTTAAAGAAGAGAGACTTGATCTTTTCACTTAATCTGTGCTCAGTCAGGATGCTGAGACTTTCAATACAGGCAGAGATCCACATAGGTCCAAACCATCTATGTTCATTGTCAGTAGCTTTTAGCTCTCAGTAGGAGACCAGTCATTTCTGAGGGGCTGTCTTTACAATAAAATTACACAATACGTAGTTCAGCCATTGACATTCGGTTTTCTTTCCTACTTAATTTCTGCTCGTCTCGAGTCCAGAGGGCAAAACAGAAAAGACAGGGATATCTGGAGAAGTAGTACACATTATATTACACTTGGCATAGACTGAGGATAATGTAAAATGATAGAATAATTTAGGTGGCTCCACCACTTCCTTGGGCAGCCTGTTGCAATAATTTACAACCCTTTTGATGAAGACATTTTTGTTAATATCCCATCTAAATGCCTCCTGGTGCAGCCTGAGGCCATTGCTTCTTGTCCTTTCACTAGTTGCCTGGGAGAAGAGGCTGACCCTCATCTGCCTAAAAGCTCCTTTCAGGTAGTTGTAGAGAGGAATAAGGTCTCCTCTTCTCCAAGTTGGACAACCCCAGTTCCCTCAGCCACCCCTCACAGGACTTGTGCTCCAGACCTTATGCTGTGCAACCAGCTCCGTTGCCCTTCTCTGGACATGCTCCAGCCCCTCAGTGTCCTTGAAGTGAAAGGCCCGAAACTGAACACACGCTGGAGGTGGGACCTCACCAGGGCCAAGCACAGCAGGACAATCACTACCTTACTACTACGCACTGCAGTGTCCTAGACACTATTTTTGATGTCACCCAGGATGCTGTTGTGCCTCTTGGCCACCTGGGCACACTGCTGGCACCCCCCGATCCCTTTTCCTCATGCAGCTTTCTAGCCCCTCTTCCCCAGTCCTATAGTGCTGCATTGGGGTCATTGTGATCCAATTGCAGGACCTGGGACTTAGGTGTAGCTGCATTCTCTTCCCAAACTCTTCCCAAGAAAGATTTCCAGAGAAGTTCTTCCTCATCATGGTCCTACTCTATGCAGTAACATATAGCTTTTCTTAATTCCACTTTCCTCTGATCTGTGCAAATGCTGTAGGGCTGGATCACTGGCTCTGAAAGAAGTCTCTATTATCTGCTACCTATCATACATGTGTCATAGGGACATTGCACTTTATACCAGACTCTGGTTAATATAGAAGAAACATTTAGTGAAACAACATAAAGCTGTGCTAATTTTCTGTTTCATCTCACTTCCTCTGGACCTATATGGTAAAATCAGCTAATAGCATTCTTTTTAATGAGAGTTTAGTGGCAAAAAAGCTGTTTTACAACTGGACTTAGTGTTGTCATGGTTACACAGTTGGCAGATGCTATATTTTTTGTTTGTTTAGGTTTTTTTTCTTGAATGAATTACAAAAATTAAGAAACACAAATCATTAACCATGATTTGTAAAAGAGAGTTTAGGGAAAAAAGAGAAAACTTTTTCAAATCCTAAATATCACTTGGAGCTTGTTTTGCATCTTCTGTAATTGCCATTTAATATGGTAATTAATGTGTAATTAGGGCACAGTTCAATAAAATCACATTATTTAAATTTATTTTATCCAGAGCCGAAAGATTTTATTCTCACAGTGGGCTGAAGGACTTAGGGAATGCTTGGTAGCAACTGTTCCTGATAGTATTTGTGGGATGAGTGCAATGATGTGTAGTGTACGTGCAGATGTCATGTACTCTTCAAGGGGTAACATTAAAATCATATTTGCTTTCCAGTGCATTTTAATCTTGTAGAAGCAAGACAGTTGCTATTAACTGGTGCAAGAAATATTCACAGTGGAGGCATTTCTGGAAGAACAACTACACAGGATTAAACTAGTAGTTTTTAAGAATGTGAAACTGAAATTGAATAATGATCATGCTACCAACCTTCTAACATGTTACATTGCTCAGAAAAAAACATTGGTTATATCTTTATGTCTTATTTATTTGCTTTTTGAACTGCGCAGTTATGTACTCCATCGAACATAATTGCAAGCTTTCTTTTAAGAATGAAGAACCTGTGACAATCACCAACCATATGAAGTTCAACAAAGGCAAGTGTCAGATTCTTCACCTGGGATGGGATAACCCTGGACTTTTCCACAAGCAAGCATTATCTCCTGTTTACAGGAAAGGCACAGTCTTCATCAAAGTCTATATGTGTAAACATATTTGGTTGGATGAGAATACTGATCTTAATTTTATAGGGAGAAGCCACAATTCATTCCTATGATGAAGTAGCACATACTGCCTTAGCACTTTATGACAAGGATGGTGAAAGTCCTGTTAGCTTCCTTTAAAAACACAGGCTTAGTTGTCTCTATAATTATAATATTGAATTTCTTGATCAAGTTTTAGCAGGACATACTTCTGAGAGCTCTAACAGTTAAGTTTATGTGCTCCCAACATTTTCTTGTTGGGAGCACATAAAAGCCATGAAAATTTCTGTATATTTTTTGATACATTCGTTGTTCTTTCCTATCTATTTCTACCCAGAAACTTTGGAAACTTTTGACCTCAGAATCTATGGCATAATTGTAAAAAGAATTATTCAAATCCCTCATCTAACAAGGGCAGAAGTTCTAAAGAGAAAGAAAACATACATGAATCATAAGAAAAATAAATTCACAATCAATGTTTTTGCCACATTTACTTACAAAATTCCTTAAAGGTTCATTGCCATGGTACAATACAGGAAAAATATTCCATGGAGATATGTGAATGCCTTGACATGAGCCTTTTCTATTGTAACTAGAATATTTTTATTGCTAAATAATTAAAAATTTTGGATATAATCTATTTTTAATAGATACATCAGCCTTTTGTATGTGTATGTATTTATCAATCAAGGCCAAATGCTTGGAAAATTAGACACATGCATACATTTTGCAGATATTTATGTTAGTTATAAGTCAAGACTGAAATAACTTCTCCTCCTTCAATTGTCATGCGGTGTGTTTAGAATGTAAATTAAAACCAGCCAATTGTATCTTTCCCTTAAGTTCACCAGAAGGTTAGAAATGAAACTGTCTCTAAACAGACATGGAGTAAGACTGTTAAACCAGATGGCTATGTTAGTGACCAGGGACAAAAAATCTCTTACTGGCAAGACATAAGTGTGCACACATTTGCAGTGCCTCAATGAAATCTTTTGTTATATTATTCCAGGGCAGAACTTTTCTGAATTACATTTTACATGTATTTTTAGTTGCAAAATGATAAAGGATTGCCTGCATTTATTTGGAGACAGGAACTTTTCTTTATTCCTAGTTTTGCCCAGGAAGCCAACTGCATCCTGGGCAGCATCAAAAGATGAGTGACAAGCAGGCCAAGGGAGATGATTCTTCCCCTTTATTCTGATGTGAGACCTCACCTGAAGTACCTGATCCAGGCTGGGGCTCCCAACACAAAAAAGACATGCTTCTCTTGGAAAGAGTGCCGAAGAGAGCTGCTAATTTGATCACAGAGCTGGAACCTCTCCTTAGAGGACAGACTGAGAGAATTGATGTTTTTCAGTCTGGGGAAGAGGAGGCTCTGGGGAGACCTTAATGCACCTTCCAGTGCTTAAAGGGAGCCTAACAGAGAGATGAAGAGGGACTTTTTACCAAGGCTTGTAGTGACAGGACAAGGGGGAATGGACTTAAGTTGAAGGAGGGTAGGTTTAGGTTAGATGTTAGTAAGAAGTTCTTTACTATGAGAGTGGTGAGGCACTGAAACAGGTTGCCAGAGAATTTGTGGGCTACCCATCCTGGGATGTGTTCAATACCTGGCTGGATGGGGCTCTAAGGAACTAGGTCTAGCGGAAGGTTTCCTGCCAGTGGCAGGGGAGTTGGAGCTGGATGACATATAAGATCCTTTCCGGCCCTAACAATTCTATAATTCTTTGACTCTGTAAACATCCAGATGCTTTCTCCATGTACTTAAAGGAAGAAAATCACTTTGATTCCATTGGATTTGCCTGGTGGAAAGCATGATCTGTAACCTCCAACAGCAGAGAACTGCCACTCTTCCATGCTTGTCCCTGACATTGCAGCTGTGATTGTGTCCAGGACTGCCTTGGCTTTTGCTTCTTAAAATCAAGAAAATTCTGGTCACTTTTTGCCTGCTAGTTTGTGCTCAGATTAACAGGGGTTTGAAATAGCAGACCAATATTGGTCTTGATGCAACAGAGAAGGGTGTTAAAGGGAGACTCTTGTATTACCTCAAGTATTCTATGAGAAAGTGGACAGGGTGAAAATCTTTAAAAAATATCCGTCTCTTTCCAGTCCTTATTCTGCTATTCTAAGGCACTCTTTATTCTGTTCTGTTAACTTTATTTATCTTTGCAAGTTTACAAGTATTATCAGAAAATACTTTGGAAAAGAATACAAAGTCCTGAAGAAGAGAATTGATCTATACCTTGATTTCCTGGGATGAGTCAGAAGTTTGGATAGGGGGAGCAGTTCTTTGCCATATTAGGTGTTGGCAAACTTCCAAAAAAACCTAGGAAGAATGAAAGAAATAAGATAATCAGAATTTTTTTTGAGAATAACCCTAAACCAAAATAAAAATTAATACACTTTCCAGGGCTTTGAGAGGCATGAAATTGGTATGTGAAAGCTGCTTCCTCCTTTGAAGCCTGTAATGATATTAAAATACTTCAGAGGGACTTTTTTGCTTAGTAAGAGTTACCTAATGTTTCCTTGTGAATATCATAAACAAAATTAAGATTAATGGAGAAATGCAAAGGTTGTTCCTATTATGGTTAGAGGGCAGTCCTCGGGGACTGCTTTTCTCTGCAGGGATGGCAGACATCCTTCAATGACTCTCTTTGAAAGAAATGCTTCAACTTCTTCCACTGCACATATGTAATGGAAAAAACTACTTGGAAAGAATTTCCGTCATTCATCCATGTGTTCTTCTGTCTATCTGTACATATCATATATATCTCAAGTGTGCAGAGACTTATGTACCTATAGTTTTTATTTATGGCCAGTCTGTGCACACAGTATAAATAAATATACATATACACACAAAAGCAATTATATAGATGATTTTCTGTATCCAATGTCTTGAATTTGCAAATGCTTTTAATAATGGAATTACAATTTTAAAAAATCCTTTAAAAATATATATAGATGATGGATCAGCACTAAAAACGTGAAATTTAACTCTATGTTACTAAAGCATCATCTAGCAGTTTCAGAGAAATGAAATTAAAAACTTGCTACTATAGCAATTAATACATCATTTCAGATATCTGTTTTGCCAGAGAATAAAGCCTAGATTGTTAGGTTGCTTAAGCAATTATTTCTTGTGAAAATATGGGATCTGTGAAGATTTCTTAAAACAGAGACTGAGATAAATGCTCTAAACTATATGTACAAATGTAACAGAAAGTGCAAGTTAACGACAACATTAAAACTGGGTTAGAAATCTTATGTTACCTCACTATAACACAGTTTCAAATTCAAAATAGTGATATTCTGGAAATCCCCATGGAAGTTTTCACTGAAGTCATCAGATGTTGTAAAAGAAAATAATATCTCCATTTTTTTCTCCTTTTTCTTTCCATTGTTTTTTACACAGGCATGGTCTAAGCACCCTGAGTCTCCTGCATTTATCCCAACTTCTTACCCAACCAGAGAGAAAGGCTAAAGAAAGTTTTTGTAAGGACCATAAAAGGAAACAATAGGGACTGTTTAATGTTACATTTTAAAGTTATTGTATCTCCATTAACAATTTATCTTGCCAAATTCAAAGAAAAAACTAAGTTTCTCACAGCTTATCTTGAGATGCCGCAGCATGTTAATTTTCTGGTTTCTGGCCTGCAACTACATGGACAACTAAATGTCTTACCCTGCAATCAGGTCCACAAGAATGAACTCCTGCACTTACACTTTAACATTGGTGGGACATTGTATGGGCAAAAAGTTTTTTCATGACCACAGCCAAGTCATCCACATTTAAGTCTTTATGACTATTTTTTTCATACTTGATAAGTGAGCGTATTCTAGACAGTACAATGTGTTTATAGTTCTTAAAGATCTGTCCTTCAGCTTAAAATGATGGGAACACAAACAAAACTGAATTTAAAACATAGAATTGTCCTCATTCTTTCTCAAAATCACTGCTTAATTGAAAATTCCATTTGGAACAATTTTTTTCTCTATGAGACATGCTGTGTGGTTCTAAAATGCTGAGGAAAAATTGGTTCTCTTTTAATTTTAGTACAGGATTCACCATCCTCAGAAAAGTTATTAGTGACCATACTTGATCAAAACTACTGCATATAAAGTCAAGTGGCTGATAAAAACATGTATCATACTTTAAAATTCATCTGTGAAAAAATCCATCTAAATCAAGCCCTTTCTCAAATCCCAGAGCATTTTTAAAAATTGTATTTTTCCAATTTATTAAAAAAATCATCTCCTATCATCCAAAAATGCATTTAGTAGTTACCTGAGAAACCAGTGACTAAAATGAGAAGAAAGAACAGCTGCCAGCCTGAAATGTTAACCAACTTGATCTTATAAATCACAAAATAAAGAATATATATGCTTTAATATTCTTGAAGAATTCACCCATCATCATAGAAAAATAATATAAAGTTTGAACTTTCCCATCTCTTTATTGGTCCTGCATTACAAAATCAAATTGAGCAAACTTGATTCCAGAGTTAAGAGAGCTCCCTATTAGCAGATGCTTTTTCTTCTTAAATTAAATGATTTCAGATTGATTATGTTTGATCACTGCCACTGAGGGCTATTATACAGGGGACAGAGGCTGCAAATATAAGGCGAGTCCAGGGATATAAAATTCTGCTTTCTCTCCCTCTTCTCTTTGGAGGATTTACCATTTAGAAATATGAGATATTCATAAGCAACTCTAGCAACTCAAATTATGGACAGTTCCTTTTCTCACTAAAAACTTACTCTCAAGAATACATATGAAATTTGTTAACTAAAAAAAACTTCAGAGAAGTTCCTATGTTAGGGATTTGGTCCATCTTTATTATCAATGGTAAATGAAACGTTCTTCCAGAAGGCAATTTTTGGCTCTAAATTAAAGAGCATTTTGAAGAAACTTTTATTAAAGTGGACTCTACTGGAAAGTTTCTAATATTTTCATCCTAAGAAATTCCATTTCCCTGGCTTTCTTGTCTGTCTAGCTGTCTTTCTTATATCTAAATTCAGTCATATTAAACCTTACATACTCATTCAATTTTGGCCTGGGTATAACTGTGTGATTAGGTCTGTAACACCCACAGCACAAGGATGATCGTAATGTTCTTCAGGATGCTGCTGCATCAAGTTCCACAGTGGATAATGATCCATTCAATATATGATGCTGGTGTACTGAGAGTGATGAAATTCCGTTAACCAATATGTGTGGACTGGGGAGGGCTGTGTCCTTCTACATCTGGTGTGTATTACATTAGATACTCAGTGTTTGGGGAATTTTATCTGAGCCAGGTTTAAGAATGGGTCAATGTACTGTTAGCATATACATCTCTCATTCCATAATCTTTTAGGGAATTTTTCCTTGATCTTTTTAATCTTTTCTTAAAATTTCCCTGTCTGTGATTGTTTCATCCATGTGATTAGATGATATTTGTTATCAAATGCAGATGATGCATGAGCTGAGGAGAGATACAAGTCAGACACTACACAGTCCAGGCTGTTTTGTGATAAGGTGAGAAAAAAATTTTCCCCAATAGTGGCACAGCAGAACCAGTTTTGCAATTATTGCAATCACAGCTATTTTCAATAAGCTGAAGTCATCTTGAGATGTTGAAAGACATCGTGAATCCAGGGAGAGTATGTTTAGTGGAATTGCAGAGAATTTTTATGGTCTTCTTAGTTTGTGTGCTTGAAGAGGGAATAAGTCAAACCAGTAATGGCTGGGGAGAGCAGCAAAAGACATAAGCATTTGCACGCTCACATAGCCCACAAAAGTGCAAAGGGAGGATAGTTACTCCAAACCTAGAATGGTATCACAGAAGTTAAAAGCAAAAGCTTGAGGCTGCCAAAATGGGAAAGGGGAGATTTCTGTGGGGAGGACTTCCATCTGGCTTGTGGGAGAATTGGATTGGAGAGGGTTCTCCTCAACACAGCCCCAACCAGCAGCTATATGTGGCAATCCCATTCACACAATTTACATGCTCTGCCTTTAGACTACTGAGCTTTGTTGCACCAGCCTTTTCCTAGTGGAAAAACTTTTCATATACCTGAAGTGATCCTATACTCTTAAGACAGAGTAAGACCGCAGTACCACTTTCCATTCTGCTTCCCTGTCCTAAGATAGATATAAAGATCACAGGGCACAATCTGCTTCCCTGTCATGAGAGGCTGAGCTTATTTAAAAGAATAATGGATAAGAAAATGAAATATTTGAGTGTATCCTTGACACAAGAATTGCTTGGAGCTTGTAACTGAAAAATATGAATGTTAGACATGTATAGTTAAGTTAGGAAACCAATCCACTCAACTAGCTGATTAGGACAGCCTCTCTGGGAATGACAAAGCCCAGTATTAATATACTAAGAAAAAGAAAGTAACTCAGCCTTATAGTTTTCATTTTTTTTAAGTGGTATTATAATTTTGTAAATATAAATTCCTGCCTCCTTTCCTCAGGGTAAGTGAAAGCACAATTGTACATTGCAAAGTAAATGACAGGGATTAAATGGAAACTAAGGTAATTAAGAAAAAGTTTACAGATCATCAATATGAGAGCCTCTTAATATATCTTAGCAAAAGATTCTCAATTATTTCTGAAAAGTGAGTACTAGACAGTGTTAAAGTGCATCCTGTGACAGAGCTACATTTCTAAAATGACTGTTTTCTGTGTTACAATAGAAAAAAATAATTTCTTCAAAATAAAAAAAAAAAAGTTGATATACTCTTCAGTTAATCAGAAAGCAGGACCAAGCATACAGGTTCATAAATTTGCAGAATTTTAGTTAATTTTTAATAATTGTTAAAAATTGTTAATTTTTACATAAGCAACTGTAGTTGTTAGAAAAACAGGGTACACTATTGATGAAAATTGTTGTAACAGGGTTGAAATAGTGCTGGTTCACAACATAGTCCCTGTTAAGAATAAGCCGTTTCAATACTCTGTTGCAAACTCCTGAGTAAAGAAGACTGTGTGAATTGGAACAAGTAAGTTGCCAGGACAATCATAAAGCCGTGGCTAAAAATGCAGAGTAAATTTGTTTAATTACCTGACTGGCTGGAGGATCCTAAAGCAAAGCCCAGGCAGAGCCACAAGCAGGAACAGCAGGCACTATTACGCCAAGCTGATCCTAGCCCATGGCAGCCCTCTTGTTTCCACTGATTTATCAAAAGACTCCCACATGTGGTTTACCAACATGCCGTGTGCTTTTTAGGATCTCTGATCTCTCTCTCTCTCCCAGCAGGAGGCTCAAGCATGTCTGTGAGAGTGTGTTATCTCTACACAGGAATTCTACTTCTCAAGACAGGCAGAGGATAAAGCAGGAGTAAGTGTAATAAACGGAGTTTTTCCACTCTGCTATTACCAGCTGCAAGGTCACTTAAGTAAAACCACCCCCTCTTTGCCAAATCTTCTGCTTTGAACCCTTTCTCTAATTAATAATGTTTTTTACTGGCCTAACTTCTATCATAGTAAACAAGCTGTGATCGTAATCTGAAAGGGGATTCTGATGTCTAAAGTAATTGCGAAGGAATTACACAGACGCAACATCTGAAAGTTATATGGATGTTGTTTGTGTGCCACAAAGTGCAAAATATAAATACTAAAAAAATTACATATTTTTAGCATTCAGTCAAAAAAGTCAGATTTATGAATGATGATAAGTGAATTGTAAAGTATATCCTTTGCTAAACTCAGAGGAGAGCAGAGATACATCTAAAAAGAAAATAAGTAAATAAAACGGATTCAGATTCACTTTAACTCTTCACAGAGGAACTTTTTATCCCAGTGGACACATCAACACAAGGGAATGTTTGCTAAAGATGATTGTTCATTCCATCAACCAGGACCTTATAGTGTCCAGTTTACAAATTTTGTTAAATAAGTTCTCTACATAAATATTACCATACCATGACAAATTATTTTATGGTGGTCTTTTCTAATCAAAGGGAGTCTACCTTTGACTTCTAACATGTACACAGGTGGGTGAAGGGATTGCACGATGCATTCATCCAAGATTTTATTTTTCATCTCTTCATCTGTATTGAGTGCTCGGATTTGGGTTTCTGAACTAGAGCTAAAAATACCATTTTCTTTTTCCATGTAAGAGTGGGTGTTTTTCAGTTCTGAACGTTTAAAATAATGGCAGGTGACTAAACTAGGGGTTAGAATACCAAACTATTAATGCCTTCTGTGATTTTTTTCCCTCTTTTAACAATGAAAATCATATTTAACATGGTTCTAATTTGAAGATATAAATTGTTATGTATAAGAGTGAAAAAAGAAAACAACAGAAAACTCCCGGGCTCCAGACTCTTGAGTTTTCTTCTCCTTAGTCACTCCCTGGAGATTTTCAGTGCTTTATTTCATATTATCATGTCATGTCTTTATGCAACACTCACCAAATACTTACTTTCTTATATATATCACAGCTTGGTCACAGATGAAATTGTATCCAATACAGCTCTATCATATGGAACAGTCTATCTGTGGTTATGTTCTTTGTTTTTTTTAGTTCATCTCTTAGAAAGAAAAAAGTCCATTTGATGATACTACTTAATTTCTCTCTTCCTCAATTCCTGTATTATTTATTATTCAGATCTGTTACTGTATTATTTAACAGTATGAAGTGTCTTTAAATGCAACTTTTCTGAAAGGTGCACTACTAAATGTCTACAGTTTATCAGAATTAATATCTCCTATTTTTATCAAAAAAGCTCTGAATGACAACTTTCTACATTAAACTATTGAAATTATTAAAGTCACTTTATTTAATCTATGGAAACATTTTGTTTAATGCTTTCTAGTTCCTCATACATTTTCTGTATCAATGAATTGAGGTCAAGGAAAATACAAATCTTTCCTGACCCACAGGATATCTCTTCCTGATTCCATGCTGCCAGTGAAATTTGCTCTTGATTTCTCATGTTTTTAGTAGATACTACAATGTTTGTCTTTGAATGATTTATTTATCTCTTTTTTAAATTTTTTTTGTTTTGTTTGATTGTTTGTTTGTTTACTGAACAGGTATTTTTTCTAAAAACATTTCTGGTTATATTTCCATTTATATTAAAAAGTAGTTTGGGCAGTAAGTATATAATATATGACAGAATAATGAACCATATTAGAAAGAATAATAATGAAATATTTGTATTATTGGGTACCTCTGCCAATGGATCTGAGTTCCGAACAACAGAGGCTAAAAACAGTTTAATTTTAAAAAGGCAATATATCCCAGTAGATCAAAGCAGTTGAGTAATAAAAATGAAAGCACAATAAACAAACACAGAAAGCCTGTCACCAAGAGCTAGAATAGTGAGAACATTTCTTCACCTTTGGACTGGAAAGTTTTCATAAAGAACATAATTCTTGCACCTCTGAAGACAGGGTTTCAATTCTCAGGCATCAGCTGGACTTGCTTTTGTGGGTATTATCACAGACCAAAGGGGAGCACACATAAAATTCTGAGTTACAACATTATTTGAACCTTATTTTTTTCCTGTGATGGTATTTGCTGAGTGATCCCTGTCCTTATCTCAACTAATGAACCTTTTGATGTATTTTCTCTTCCCTGTCCACTTGTGGAGGGAAGGGATAGAATGGCACTGATGGGTGCCTGGCCAGGGTCAACCCACTACAAATGGCTATTTAAAAAGTTTAAAAGATAAACCAGTAGCTCAGGAAACCTCTAAAGTACAGGTGGAAGCTGGGAAGGTGTCTTGAAAAACTACCTGGAGGGTAGGACTGTCTATATGTCTTGACCTAAACGTATTCCCATAGACCCTTTAATAGTTACTCCAAAAGGACAGACATGGATCTATGTGAAGTGTGGTCTTATCCAGTAAACTTGTGCTTCAACAGTGTAATATTTCCATAGCTTTACTTATCCTTCCATAATTGTTTCTGAAATTTAGAAGTAATCAAACTTTTATCTTTTTAATTAGGATGACTAGTTCGTAATATTCTTGAATCTCTACCTGGTGTGCTTGATAATTAGATCCTGAATGAATTCATCAGTAGGTTATTAAATCAAGTTGCTTGAAATTTATGTGCTCTTTTCCTCTGCCTGCACTTCTACAATTTCCATGCCTAGCTACACTGTATTTTAGCTCAAACAAAAGACCTGGGAAGAGTATTATGCTCCACCCAGCCTAGTGTGTAGTCTGTTGGTTTAGATAATTTCTTCAAAGACTGATGCAATACGTTAAAAAACCTGAAAAACCACAACAAGATCTCCTGAGGAATGTCAATAGACATTTAAGATGTCAAAAACTTCTGAAAACAAAAGAGTATGTCTTTCAAAATGTCGTTTTCTACAGTACTTTTAATATGTTTTAAGTGATCTCCATGATGAGAAGAAAGTGAGCTTCTATGATGAATTATATGGGGTAAGTGTGGTAAAGATACAGTTTCATGCTTTTCTCTGGCATGTGACATATTACACAAAGCAGGATATAGGTAAATTGTGAGTCACTACAACCTGAGGCAGTATGAACAGAAAAGCTGTGCTTTCAATGGAATAACTTTTCCAAAGGTGTATGAAGGAAAGACAGGAGGGTATTTGAACATAATCACAAAGAAGATACAGACTCAGAGCACTCAAAAAGGCAAAGCAAGATTCTTGAATTAGCCCACTGTCTCAATGTTAAAGGATGAATCTTGCTCCTAGTGATATTTATCATCACATTTCAGCTGTATATTTGCTTTTTTACTATTCACTTTTGTATTTTCGTATTATTAGAATTATACCTTTCCTTTGCTGAAAATAAGAAAAAGATATCTTTAAGTATAATTGCTTCTTAAAGTGAACTTTGGTGATTAAAAAAGTGTAATGGACTATTTTCCCTGGGTATAAAAAATTCATTATTGGAGGAAAGTCTGCCTTCTGATGCCTGCAACTTGGAATGTTTTGGCCTATAAAAACCCATAAGTTATTCTAAAGGGAGGTATTGTCACATGCTAATATGTAGTAGTAAGAAGTAAAGTCTTCAGTGAGGTAGCACCCGCCGATGAAGGAATACGGCCAGGGGAGACAACTCACAACTTTATGACCTATTTTCACAGACATCAACATGTATTTGAATAAATGATTTTGTGCTCAGTACTGTGCATCTATTTTAGAGATATGTAAAATGCATCAAAGGATTTAAGATCTTCAAGGCACTTCTATTTAAGAACACCTAACTGCTGAGTTTCCAACAGGCCTGGTAATTAAACAGATACAGAGTTGCTCTGCTCAATTAAGACAGGAGGAAGTCTTGATAAACCCAGCCACAAAATTTCGGTTTCTTAAATATGTTTAATTTTCAAATTTAAATTCCATGGTAGTGTGAAATGTCTCTCTAAACTTTTGTTACTAAATTAATCCTAAAATATTTTCTGTTTGCTTAAGTTTGCTATCTACACACCTTTTTCACTTGGTCCATGGCACTCTAGTAGTGAAAAAAAGTGCATGACACTTTTTTGTGTCCTTTTTGTTATAATGCTAAAAGGTGTCTCTGCTTGTTTTTGAACATTATGAATAGTTCAGGTGTAGGGTGTTTGTGGACCCAAAGTTATAATTTTGACCTCTTTACACACAAGCAAATATAGGTGAATTTTTTGCTGGAAATCAGTCTAAAAATTATTGCTCAAACCAAGGATATAACTGATGAATCTTTCCTGGGTGTTACCCTGTATCATGCTGACATTTTAAAATATGAGACAACTGTGATGACATATGAAAACCATTTGGCATTAGTTGCTGAAATCTCTGAGTCAGCTGTGTATATTTTAAAGCAGAAAATGACAGAGAACTTTATTAAAAATTTAAATGGATTTGATAGATAAGGATTGTTTGGCCCTTTCATTATGCTGTTCCTCAAAGTTCTCTTTGAAGCAACTGTTTCCTTCCTGTCTGTTAGACATAACCCATGCAATGAAAATAATGACAAGTGAGAAACTTCACATAGTCCTGACATACGTCCTGACTATATCCTGAAGTTTATTGTAGTTCTTTCTTTTAACTCTCAAAGGTTGATAAAGCAGTACTAAGTACATTAGACAGAAATACTGTGGCTACCATTTAATAGCTTTCGTTTCTTGTGGTTCACCTCAGACTTATCTGAGCCTTCTGCCATCTCAAGTCATAAAATACTTCTTTTTCTTCTTTTATGCATGGATCATAAATGTGACCTAAAAAAAAAGATATAATACCTATTGTATTTTTTCTATCTTTCACCCAAGGATCCATTACAATCTGAAGTAACTTGGCAGTGGCGTACTTGGATCACTGCTCTACCATTTTTCAGTATTGAAGAAAGCTTATCTGTTTTCTATTCCTGCATATATTTGTAAATTTTATAGTTGATTAGTTGAATGTTTCCAAGTCTTCCAGGAGTTCTTGTAAAAGAACTCCTCTATTAACATGATGAATGAAATTTTGCACATTTTTTCTTCATGTAGTTGAATCATTTGCTTGTCAGCTGTCATACACAAGTGACATGTGCAGAGAAACATCTTCCTTACCATGACAAGTTAGATTGCCTGTGCAATGCCAGATATGTAAAGCAGATAATATGCTTCCAAATTAGTGATGATTCAGTATGGAAATGCTGGCTTATTGCAAATATTTATTAATAACAGAGGTAAACATTTTTAAAATGTCTTAATTATTAAATTTTTTAAAGTGGTTATACATCAAAATCACTCTTTTTTCAAACCTCTAAAAGGAAACTAGAGTTTTCTAAACGTCTTGGAGGTCAAATGAGCTGTACAATTTTAGTACTAGTAGGAATTCATTGAACTGAGTCTGAGTTCACTAATGAAAGATTATGAACATAGTTATTTCTAGGTGCAACCACATGTTTAAAATGGATGCTTGGAGTATTATATGAAAATCTGCTTTAGTTTTGCAATATCTCAAATGTAAAAAACATTTATAAGCATCATTTGGGAGGAGATTTGAAACTTTCTGGTGCTAGAGCAAGGAGACAACAGCAACTATTCTCATTTTTAATAAAAACCCCACTGATTTAAAAATCTTTGCCTTTCCTGTGCATGAGGAAAATGTCAGTGGCATAGGCAAATACATCAGGATTTTTCATTTCATGTTAATTTTTGTGAAAGGTATTGCAGTACATGTACATACCCACCATTCCCACCACTATTAAAAATGGCCCATATGTATAAAAATTAGGTAGACACACAGGAAAAGAGTATAATGTAAATATCTGAATGAAAATATTTTCAAATTTCGGACTGATCCTCATAGTGACATCACAAACTATGAAATGAATAGCAATGAGATATTATTATTAAAATAGGCTCAGAACTATACTGGCTTTTCATTTTTCTGGACTTCCTGCTTATGGAATTAAAAGTATATCTGGAAGAAAATTTCTGTCAGGGTGCAGTAAATGCCTTTGTAAAAAAATCAACAAAATTAATTGTTTACACTTCCCTTTTAAACTCCATGCTTAAAAAAAATAAAAATATTTCAATATGTAGTTGGGCATTCAAGTTACCTTTACAGAAATATTAAAGCAATATGTGAAGGAGGCCTTCTGAATCCTCATAAACGTAAGGCAGATCACTAGGAAAATGAGAGAAAATATTATTGAATCTCATGCTGCCAGTAAAAATTTTTCTTTAAAATAGTATTTTGTTATGAACATTCTACTATGTTTTCATAGTACTGAATGCTTTATTTAACTTAGATGTTTTGATTCATATCTGGTTGTAAGAATAGATAGTTACTTTCTGATTAAAATCCATTAAGATTGACGTAACCACTCATCCAAGAGGAATAGACCTAAAATAAGGCTAAGTCTTCATGGACACCTGCATTCTCCCTTGAACTCTCTGAAATCCGCTAATTTTACTTTCATCCATGTCCAGTCTCTAACTTGGGAAGAGATTGAAATCCATAGCTGAAAACCTGTAACAAGTAGCTACGACCCTGGTCAAGAGCCAAAGTGCTGCCTTTTCATACAATGTGCAGGTGAAAGTCAGTGTTGGAATCCGAGTTTTGGACAAAACTATATGTTCTGTCAACTCTTATTTTCTTCACCAGCTTTGTAGAGCATCCAAAGAAAGGCTGAATATTCGCAGTGGAGTCACTCAGCCTTTAGGCTGGGGAAGGTTTCTGGCATCATGGTGCTCAGACCACAATTTCCTACTTGCCACTATCCCCTCCTTTCTGTTGCTATAAATATTTTATAAAGACACACAACTGAACCGATTTGGGGAAATAATCTGAATTCACATTTTCTTGATGAACAAAAAATAATAGTTTAAAGAGCATTCAGAAAAGATGCTTGTACTAGTACATGGAAGGCAAGAGTGAGCATTATCTAGCCTTTTTGTCTTAATGCTGATTTATAGTGCTTTAAAGAGATGGGAAAGCCATATTTTAAATGTGGTTTCATTAAGTGGAAGGAAAACAAAGGTGCCATTAAGCCAGGTATTCATTTCCTGTTTCATAGGTGGGACAACACTCTTGACTCAAGACCATTATGCATAATGACAAGGTCAAAACTTGGTGAAGTACCACAAAACCACATGCCTGTGAACAGGCCTAACTTAAGAAAAAAAAAAAGGCCACAAACCCCTATACATTACTTTTAGTCCTAACTGGTTGAAGCTGTAACTCTGCATCATGAAGCAGCACAAATGAGCTGCTGAACTATGGCAAGGATAATGACCACTTACACTGAATCCGCCGCCCAGAGAGACAATGGATGAGACAGTCAAAGCCTTTGGGCTCAAAAAAGGAAATAGTTGTAAAGAATGTTAATGATTTCTTCAGATCATACTTTTCAGTTTCAAGCAAAAGCTTGATCTAAAACAATACTCCTAAACCAATGTTTATCTCCTCTGGCAGCTGTATATTTCTGTGTCGAGTCCTAATCCCAAACTCCAGTGCCTTTAGGCTTTCTCCTCAGGTACTGCATTACCTTTTTCTTATTTACTGATAAAAACAAATATCAGAAACCACAGCTCTATTGTTATGTGAAAATAGGAATGATAAATGTTTTGAAATAAATTGGGTCAGGATCTCTGTGGCAGGTACACTGTGCTAATCTTTTTGTTCTCTGGCAAACATTCAAGCTGGGTCTGAAGCTGTCTTACTGCATCTGAAAGAAGGTACATATGAACTTTGCTTGTCTAAGGAAAGCAGCTGTAATGTCACCAGTACTTCCAAAGGCTTTACTTCTGGGTCACGTCACTGAAGGCCAGTTTTAACATTTAAGATGTCCCTAGCAGCACTTCACAGCAGTGCTATTACCAAAGCTGGAAGGCTTGAATTAAGTTGTCATCACTGTTGCTTCTTCTGAGAGCTGGCTTGGCCAAGTACAGCATCCATGCTGTTATACCCTCGGGAATATTTTACCACAGCCTAATGAAACACATCATTGCTCTAAGAATATATAATCTTTTCTCTGGGTTGGAAGTTTGGTACAGAAGAACCTGGCCACATTATTACCAACATATGTATGTCAGTGTAATGGCTTATTTGGATCCACCTTGAAAACATTATCCTGCCTAAGAAAGTATACAGATGCTGGGAAAACAGTAGTGCTGGCTTTACCTGGAGGTATTTGGTGCATCATATATTTTTGTATGACTTTAACAGCTTCATTCTGTTCCTTGAACCCTGCTCTTTTCTTTGAGAACTTAATCCAAAGCCCACTGAAACCTCTAGAAATAGGTGTCATTAATCAAAAGCATATTGTGGATCATGTCCTTATTTAAAATTTGTGCAAGATTCAGGATTTTACTCATATGAAACACATAGCTGATTAGCATGCATTCTTGTCCTACTTTTCATATAACTGGCACAGCAGTAAGTAAAGCAGAACATAGTAAAAAGTCGACTGCATTTCTGTTTTCAGATGTTCATGATGCTGTGGGTAAACATCACTCAGATAAATTACTGTTAAATTCTTCCTTTGCAGCTCAGCTCAAAAAGATTATGTGTCACTGGCAGAAGATAACAGCAATTGTCAGTTATTTTTCTTGATTAATTTAGATAGCTTGTGTTATACTGTCCTCTTTATCTATTACTTACATTCCATAGATAGTCTGACACATATTTAACTGTACAGCTACAACTCATGGCACGTTTATATAAATAAGACAGTATGAAAATGTAAAAAACTATTTATAAGTAACAAACCTGAAATCAGCACATGAACGTTCCATGAGTTATCTCTGAAACATAAGAATATAATGCGTTGTAATAAAATACTTTTTCAGCAATGTTCAGCATAATGGTTGTTGCTCACAAGAACAAAAAATAAAAAAATCTGAGAGAGAAAAAATTATATACTATTCCCCCTAATCTCAAAATAAGTCTCTTGGGGGTTCAACAGAAGAGAAAAATGTTCCATAGGAGCAGACTGAGTAGATTAGCAGAACTTTCAAACATCACAAAGCATCTCTTAGTGAGTGAATGAGAAACTTCCTGTTGTCCATAAAATATGTGGATGGTACAGATGCTTTATATAATTTGTCCAAGAGGCAAATTTCAGGTATACCACATGGATTTTACTTCTTAGAAGTTCTTGATAGAGAAGAATGAAATAGTTACAGTTTTTCTGCAAAAATTTCATGCTCAGGCCAGTTTTTACCATAATTTCTTGTTTGTTTCAGAAATAACAAAAATTTTTGAAGAACATTTCAAAATAATTAATACATTTTTCTTCAATGTATTTTCAATTTAAATCTTTACAATTCTTTTCAATTTAATCTTTACATTTACTTCAGCTTTTTATCTTAAAAAATAAGTTACTTTTTCAAGCTCACTCTTTCTTACTTGTTCTGCAATGAAAATGAGACACCAGTTATGGTTAAAGATGTAATTTACAGTGATCTATAATCAGTAAAAACTCATTTGAAACTCAGTTTGTAAGAGTGTGGACAAGTATGTACTCCATTTTGCATCCATCAAAGATAAGGGGGAAGTGATTTAAAAGAAGTGTGATGGTTCTGCTTTCTGTTTATCCATTCCCATATGTATATGAAATCTGAAGCCTGAAAATATGAACTAAGAAATAATAAGTATATGGCTCTCCAGAAAAGTTTTATTGTTAATAGGAAAGATAGTCTAGGAACTTGTTTATGATCAAATTTCAGATGTGTGAATGGTAGTACAGGCCTTTGTCAACTTTCTTGACATTTGAAAGATGCAGAATTTGGTCTATCCTCCTCTTTCCATCCTTTCTAAATTAACTTGCTCTCATAAATTCCTCTAAGACTGAAACATAATCCAAATGTGGCTTCAGAATACTTTTTTTGAGTAGAAATTAAGTGCTCAAGACTATGGAATTTTTCAGTTTTCTTGAAAGAAATTGAAAAATTGTATGACAGAATGGTTCAGCCATGACAAGGCTGTCTGAATTATAAACTTAAAAAAATTAATCACCTGTGCTTCAGTTGCTTCCATTCCATAAATATTGAGACCTTTCAAATGTCTAATACCTTCAGAGCTTGGCTGGTATAAGATATCTTCTGTTGTGTTTGAAAACAATGCTTTCTAATTCTTTCTTTTTTTATTCACCAGCTGACTTCAAGTATTTATAAAACATGGATTCTTTCTGTAACCATTTACTGGTCTGCAATATTACTCATGCATTTTACAGCAAATGTGGTAAGAAAATGTGGAAGGTAAGTAGCTGAGTAGCGTTCATTGTATTGTAGTAATTTTTGTGGTTTGTTTTTTACTGCAAATAACAAGATAGAGGTAATTTACTTGTCTGAAAAGTGCATATGGGGAATAATTCCCACACAGTACCTTGGTTTTGCATTTTTAAATTTTAATATTACCTTAACAAATTGAGCTGAGTATATTGATATGAAAAAAAAAGAGATTAATGTTCTCCAGAGTTTCAGGTTTTTTTCAAGCGTATATTTCCTAGAGGCTTTTCTTGATCTCAGAGGGCTATAGTGAATCAGAATGAATACAACAGGACCTAAGAAGAAATGTGTTTAATGAATTGCATCACAAAAAGAAAAACAGAAGATAAAATGCTATAATGTGTCCACAAAACCACTGACATAAAATTAATGGTAGCAATTACCCCTACAGTACATTTTATTGGAACTTTTCCCACATTAATTGAAGAAATATTTGTGGAGCTAGTCATGGATTTCTGTTAATCTGGGGAGAAGCCCCAAACATAAAGCAATTTGAGGCATGTTAAAGTAGAGGTGTAATCTGTTGTAACCTATGAATTTAATTTTGTGCATACAGCTGAGAGTTCTACACGGAAGTGTAATATGTGCTTAATAAATGCACTACTATGGAGGTATGCCTGAATCACAGGTGGGCCCAAATCTGTAGCAATGCATGAGTTTCTGCAGAACATCTTCAGGAATACACATAGTTCCTCATCTGTAATTTGAGATTGCACACATTTGTGTGAGAGAGACTTCAGAGTTAGACTCCCAAGTTCACATGCTAGGATGTTCATGGCTTGTGGACTTGAACGATGTTTTTTTTTGGTGAGATATGTAGAGATGTGGTTTGAATGTTTGGAGTACCAAGAGGTCTTTTGATTTTTCCCTTCACAGAATTCCAGAAAATTTGAATTTGGAAAGGAACTCGAGATGTGATCTAGTCCAAACTCTTGCTTAGCCAGGCACCTAGAGCTTATCGCCCAGAACCATGGCCTGAAAGCTTTTGAATATCTCCAAGCAGGGAGACTGCACAGCTGTTCTGGGAAACCTGTGCCAGTACTCAGTAAAAGAAGTGTTTCCTGATGTTTCATTTTGCACCCACTGCCTCTGGCCTTGTCACTGGGCACCATGGAAAACAGTCTGGCTCTGTCTTCTTTACATCCTGCTTTCAGATAATTGTTCACATTACTCACTGAGTCTTGTCTTTTCTGGGCTGAACAGTCCCAGCTCTCTCGGCCTTTTCCTTGTAAGACACATGCTCCTGCCCCTTAATCATCTCTGGGCCCCTTTGTTTGACTCTCTTCAATGCCTGCCTTGCACTGAGAGATGCAGAGCTGAGCACAGAATACTCCAGATTCAGTCTCACCAGTGCTGAGTAGAAGGGGTAGATATCCTGCCATGATCTGCTGGTAACACTCCTCGTGCAGCTGAGGAGCACTAGCTGTCTTTGCCACAAGAACACATTCCTGACTCACGCTCAATTTGGGAGCCACCATGACCCTCTGTCCTTTAGGCAAACCTGCTTTCAAGCTGGGTGGCCCCCAGCATATATTTGTGCATGGGGTTGCTCCTCCCCAGGTGTAGGACTTTGCAGGTCCTCTTACTGAACTTCATGAGGTTCCTCTCAGCCCATTTGTCCAGCCTGTTGAGATCTCTTTAGAATACAGCACAACTCTTTGGTGATACATAAAAGCCCGATATATAATAGCACCTTCAAAGGACCTGTGTTTCTTTTGGGTCGTATGTCATATAAATTAGTCCCATGTAATTATTCTAGGGTCAAGAGTGGCATGAATTTTCTACTGTTAGGCATATGAAACACTCTCTGTGTGTCTACCAGGCTATAATTGTTCTGATCTTCCTGGAAGGTGTGAAGCTTCTCCACTTTACAGACTGGACTATATGCACACCTCAAAAACATCAACATATAATCTATTATTTTTCTTCTAATATCTTCTATTATTTTTATTCTATAAAACTGTTTTCTATGTAAGTCACATAGGAGCTTTCTCTCTGAATGAAATGAAATGTTTATGCTATTATCAGAAGATATAAAAATCTCTACAGTTTCCCAGCATTACTTTGCATCAAGTATTCTACCTTTAAGGCATGTTTTCACTTCTCCAATATTGTACTATGTTACAAAATTTATACATTAATTCCAATGTGATTTCATTTGTATTATCCCATCTGCTTTAAGTCTCATTATATATGCCTACTACATTATTTGAATTTCTGCAGCAATTTTGTACTGACAATTTTGCTGACTAATAAATATGTTAATTTGACTTGAGTTATCATGCTCTTCCCATTATTGTTAGCACATTGCATGATGTTATTAAAATCTTCACACATATAGCTCTTCACTGATGTTCACTATAAGTTAGGCTTAAAAGTTTAATATGCTGCCATTCTAGGCTTAAAATTTTTAAATTATCTTACTGATAATATTAAAGGTTGAATTTATAGCAATTTGTTTCAATATAGAAAATTACTGAGTCAAAAAAAGGAAAATAATAATGCATAAAAGAGTAGATATCTTAATTCAAGTCACTATTCTGCAATTATGCATCTTAAGTTTATGTGATTTCTTAGCTGTTACTTTGTACTTCTCTTGTGTTTGCATAAAGATCAGAGCAGAGAGACCGTATCAAGAATGCTAAATGAAGAAAATAAAAAATTACCATCAATTTATAATCAACAAATTAGAGCTCTGCACATACTGAAAGTGACAGAGGGAAGCAGGCAGTGTTGCACTGTACGCAGCAAGGTTATGCTCTGACAAGTGGCACCAGCCAGGACTCTCATCAATCAGGTATTCTCAGCAGAAGCTGAAAACACTGAACTCATTTTGTGAGGTGATCACTATTCGCTAGCCAGCAGAATGGAATTGTCTCATTTTTTTCAGACATCAGCTCACCTGATCTTTGAACCTCAAACTGCTGTTGTTAATAACAGTTGCTATCGTACTCTGCTAATGCCCAATTGTAGCAGATTCGTTTGAAGTAAATGCTCTGCAAATACCCTTCTGGAAGTAACCTTTGCCCAAAATACCCTGCAGCCTAATTTCAAATTAATTCAATCAGTGTGTATGATAAATGAAGGAAGAAGAGATATCTTAAATGTTGCTATGAAGTAACATATTATTCAAAGCAGTTGAAAGGTAAAAGAGAAGTCATTTTAATCTATAAACTTGTGAATAATAGTTATTGAAAGAAAATGTGCAATGGGGTCAGAAAAGTTATGCAAGTAAAACTCATAACGAACTGAAAAAAACACTTTTGATTGGAAACTTCCAGTGAGCTTAGGAAGCTGCAGAAATCACCCTAAACTCAATATTGAAGTTTTTAAGGTGAGAAAAATCATGTCTTGCATAATGAACCCATGACCTGAACCGTGTGGACATTGCTTTTCTGGGGACCATTTTGTTTGGTCTTTGCTTTTGCGCTTCTTCCTGAAATATTTTTACATAGCCCTTTAAATTGTCTTCGAATCCGAGAAGTTCAGCATTTGAGTCTGTACTGTGTAAGAGTTGCAATGCTCTGACACATTGGGAATTTTTGAGGCTAAGCAGTAAGTTTTTCAAGTCTGTTTTATTTGTCTGGTTGGGTATTTTGTTTTGTTTGTTTGTTTGGGTTTTTTGTTTTGGCTTGGTTTTTTGGATTTCTTTTTTTGGGGGGGGGGGGTGTTGGGGTTTATTTTGTTGTCAGAGACACTTAGATACCTCAAGTTTGGGTTCTGACCCCAGACTTGAAGCAAAAACATGATAGAAATATCTGTGTATGCATGTGTATAAAAGTGTGTGTGTGAATATATATATTTTCATATTTGTATGAAGAATAATGGCAATTTTAAAGACATTTTTATAGATTCTGGATGTCCCACTAAATGCTTCTTGCAGATTTCTCCAAATTATTTATTCTTTCTGCTCTCTATCTTTAAATTTCCTGTGAAATTTAGTTCAAATTAGAGCATCTCTATTCTCCTCAGGCTAATTGTCTTCCTAGCTCTTCAGTAAATAACATCTTAGGAGAGGATAGCAGCTGGGAGAGTGGTTAGGAGTTGTCTTAATCACCAGACAAAAATTCATCTCTTCCAGCTTTGATGCCTGTGGGTAACTGGGAGCTATTTTATTTACATTAAATTTGCATGACTTTCTACTGCCTTTTGCAAGCCCTTTCTTCTTGCAGCCTTTGCTTCTGCTTTTCTCCCAAATTTCATGTAGGTTGCCAAGATACAACCATAAGATTTTGACTGTATTAATTGTATTAATTGGCTTATGAGTTCAGCCATATCTGGATAGTGCAGAGAAACTTGAAATATCAGAATATTCCTAATGATAGCGAAAGAGCAGTGTAAAGATTTTTTGTAAGCTAAGTTAATGAACTAACAGCTTATAAAACACTGTTGAAGGAAATGAGTGGGTTTTCCTAAGGAAGGATCTGAGACCTTTTTCTTTCATCTGCACTTTCTTTCCTTCTCACTGCTTGTAGAAAGGCTGAGGGAGGGTACAGAGAATGCTGTTCAAACTGGTAGTATACACAGGAAGCAACAGAATTACTAATACCCCATTGTTTTACCACAAGTTGAAGAAATCAGTCTGGTATTTGGTTCAAGGGTTCATTTTACACACACTGAGGCAGACAGAGAGAGAGGTAAACCACTCCAAAGTCAGAGCTTGGCAGGGCATACTGGCAAAAGAATTGGCACTCTGAGTATTTGGTTTGGCTAAGACCTGCACCCCTAGATGAAGGGGGAGGGATTTCTGCTCTACCCCCACCTCAGGATGTCTTACATGCTATTGTTTCTTTCAAGACTCATATGTACTAAAGACATGACCATTGTAATTTTTCAAACACCCTTTTGGTAAATGACCTTTGCAGTATGGCATATATCCCGCTTTTCTGATGCCTATTTCCTAACTAAATTATTTCGTTCTGCACAGCCTATTGTTTCTTTCTTTTCATTTATCTTCAAACCAAATAATAATGCACATAGAAAAGTGGTATTTTTGAACTGAAAAACAATTAACCTCATATGGGCTTTAGTGCTTACAGGATAGCAGACATCCGGCTGTATGTCTACAGATGGCTCTCATTTGGATTCACATACAGCATGCTGGATTTGGACATCCTGTACCCTCTGTTACAGGCTCAGTAAAATCAGAATGTTTCTCTTTTGTGCTGGCACTGGTTACAGCTGTTATGACGGTCAGTGTGTTGAGTAGATTAATGAGAAAAGAACAGAATAACTATAAATTCAGAAAACCTGCATGGTCAAAGTTGATAGCCAGATTGTCCTAGGCTCCCTCTTCAGAACACAAGAAGGGGCTCAGACATCTTCTTGAATGGGTGATGTGATGTGCATACAGCCAGCCACAATGAATTAAGAGGATTGCTCAAAACAAACACCACCCCTACATTAAACAAAAGCTGTGAAGACACTACAAAGCTAACACTACCTTGCTACTGTGCAGAAAAAGACTGTACATCACATCTCTGCAGAGGGTGGCAAACCTGCCATCCTAATTTACATTTCTGCCCTTTTCAGGTCTCTGCTGTAGCGTAGTCCACTCCTCGTTACACAGCGCAAGCCAAGGCTAGAAGTGACAACCGTGAACATTGGCATGCCTCAGAGAGGGGGAGTGAAGCATGAAAGACAAAGTAACTCTTGCATTTAGAGTGGAACAATTTTTATATGGCACAGAGGGAAAGTGCTGTAACGGGAGACTGAAATCAGGCTTGGGTTCCTTATCTGTTTGTATGTTTGTTTGAAGTCATCAAAAACAGTAAAATAGAAGATTTTCTAAGGAACAAAACATTTCATTTCTTTTTACATTAACATATCTCATTTTTGAAGCATAGAAGCATTTATGCAGCATTCAAAGATTGAAATACTTAATATTTTAATTTTGATTAACCATTTATATAGTTCAGATTTACATGCATAAATTAGAAAATAAGAAGACAGTATGTGTAAACATCCCTAAAATATTTCAAGGATGTCCTGAAATTTCCAGTGGCTTCTTTGCATTTGTTTGATCAACACCTTGAAAATGTCCATTTCAGTCTTCCTTCCCTCTTCCCCCTTTCTGCAAATTTCTTGTTTTTTGACAAAAACCCAGACAGTCCATTTTTATTACTAATAGTTTTGGTGAATTGATAACAGGACTGAAATATCACCAGCATTAGAAGGAGTGAGATTAGTATATTAATATTGTAAAATCTTTCATCGTCAAACTGCCAAACACTTAATTCATTTTTATAGAACAATGTTCAGAGCAGAAGTTAATCTTCACCCTCTTTGACTCAATCACAGTGGGAAACAATTACTGCCTGGTCCATCCAAACAGACCACCTAAAGACATCAATCTCTGGTTCACAGCAAGGGCAGCAACAGGATGTTCCTCAGTAGTCCTGTGCTGACATCTGCCTCAGCTTCTCCTTCATGCTGATTTCATCCTATGTCAGTCAGAATTTTGTTTTTTGTAGTTCTGGAAATGCAACTACTTTTTTTAAAAGGTCATAGCAAATAATATCTGCTTACCAGTGTTATCAGCCATTTAGGAGAATGTAAGGAGTTATGATTCACATCAAAACCAAAATAAGCTCAGCTGTTTCCAGTACAAGATAAACTGCTGTGTAAGTTCAAAAGAGTCCTAAGCATTCACAAAGATCGTACATCTTTTAAATTTGTCAAAGTTACACCATTATAAGTAATTTTTTTTTAAATGGAGAAATAGTCCTCTAATAGATGCCTCTTTTGGAAAAAATTCTACAGGGCAGAATATGTCTTGGAACAATTCCCTAGAGAAATATTTGTGTTTACCTGAGACCACAGTGTAACCTCAATAATTGCAGAATGTGATTTCCTGCCCCCTTTTTGTTATAAATATTCTTCCCAGTGAGAGACTGTTGCTTGCCTTTTTCCAGATGAAAAGTCTATTGGATAATTCCGCAAAGGACACAAAATTCCAATATCTGCCATTGTTTTAGAGATTTGGGAAGGGCCTTTATTCCCATTTTCCCCAGCCCAAATTTACCACTGTTCAAATAAGTGCCCTTCAGATATAACCATCTGTCAGAAAATTCTCTGTTAAATGCTTAGGCCAGACACGAAAATGATACTTTCCACCTCTTCCCTCCATATCAACGTGAAGGCAAAACAGCAATTAAGGCTTGTCAGGTCCTACCTTTCAAGCATCTGTTATAAGCTGGGAACAAACAGACCTATTTTCTATTCACCTAACAATTGCAGTCAGGGTTCATACTATTAGATCAATTACCTGCAGCTTGTCACCTGCTCAGAGTTTAAATTAGCATAGCTGTCTGTCTCAAAAGGATCTTAAGGAAATTTTGCTTGCCTCTTTTTCTGGTAAGCCATTACTGTTCTCCCACTTTTTTCTCATGGTGGAGCACTTGACCAATTCATTTCCTCCTTTCTTTTCTCTGGCCTTGGCAAAATTAGCCTGCAGTCTTTCTAGGAACATGTTGGTCAGAACACTGAGGAACAAGAACTCAATATTCATTCAGCTACCAGGTTCCTGCTTGCCCTTCCTATCATGTTTTACCATGCTTCAGCATATGCACTGAACCAAAATAATATATGGCAGATAAATTGAGGCGTGTACATAACACCACACTGCTCTGTGTTCCCCCCCATCACCTCATCTTCATTTTATCCCTCTGCACATTCCCAGCACACCTCCTCATACACAAAAAAAAGCCTTCTCAGTTTGGTTCAGCAAGACCTCTGTAAAACTGTATCAGCCATTGCTGCCTCCTCTTGAATTTTGAAGGCTGTTCTAGTGGTATTAAAAGGGGAATTTGGAAAAAAACTCTGAGCTTTTATAGAAGTATAAAAGTGTTTGGCAATCTATGCCTTATTCAGTTCTTTGAAAAACTTATCCACGGACTCCTGGGTATTTCTCAGCTTTTGTTTATGTGTTTTATTGTAAAATTAATCGCAACTTTTTATACAAAATGCATATTAAAGTTGTTTATTGAATTTACTATAACAAGACAAATATTTGTTATTTTTTATTAACTTATTTTCACTTTTTTATTCCTATATAATATTCTATCCTATACAATAATTTCCTTTTTATTCCATTTAGTATTCTCACAAGCCAAATGGATTATAGCATAATAGCTTTTTCCATATTACTCCTTGCAAAATGAAATATATTAAATTACTGCCACTTTAAGTTAAATCACATCTCAGCATATTTTTGATCTCTTTCATTTTTTCCTGTAGTTTATTGATTGATAAAGAGTATTTCTCAGTTTATATGATGTCTTCTATTCCCATCCTATGAGTCAGACCAAGCTCTAAGTGGAAGTGCTCCAGTTAATAGCAGTATACTCTTCTTATAACGTAGATGCAAACACAAAGACATCTTTGAGGACGAAACTGAAAAAAAAAACCCTCAAGATATTTGTCTCTTTTTGAGCATCTGTTACAAAAAATATATGTAGTAGACTTAAAGCCCTTCATAGTTATGATCTGAGTGCAGATACACTGAGCTTCTTCCTACATTCAGGTTCTTAGCTGAACTAGCTACATCTTAGTCCAGAGGTGAATAGAAATTACCCCTTTGTACAGCTTTCCAGCCTTTGGCTAAAACCACACCTTTATTTTTACTTTTGTAACAATTCTCTTTTCATTTTGTTTTACATAACTTTGTCCAATACTACATGGAAAATGTAATCCCCTCCAATTTGATGTAATGATGGTGTCTTTCCTCAAAAGTAAATTGATTTCCCTCTTTGCAAAATTGACTAATTTTAGAGTGTTTCAGCTCCAAAGAGTACATGACTGTACATTGTGAAACAAATCCTCTTGGATTTTTTGCCATTACCGGTACTGTTTTATTTCTTCTTTGCATTCAGTAATCTAATAGAACCTGTATTGTATTTTGTTTCAAAATTCTCTTTTCATTAAAAAAAAGTATTTTTAACATTTTCCTTTGCAATGCCTACTTTATAAGCACCAACTGATTTGAAGAAATTATAAATTGTCAGCATCTGCAACAATCTAAACCAGTATTTTTGATGTGTGAAAAAACTTCATGAGAATTACTAAGCTTATTATTGTTCATAATTGTTAATTATAATGTTTGTCATAAGATACATAAGCTACGTATGCTTACTTCCTGAAGTTTTTGTGTAAAAAGTCTATGATATAATATGGCCGTCAGTACAAAAATACATAACTTGATGGAGGCCATAAAGATATACTCTTACTGCTGCAATGTATTTTATTAGAAAAAAATGTATTGGGGAACTAGTATATTAATTGTTGCTAGTCTTTAACTAGATTGAAAAAAATAATTTTACAACATTTTTATGGTATCTCTAATATTAAAAAAAGACATTGACACTGACACTTCCCCTGTGTGTTTGACTTCTACCTGCTGCAGTCTATGAAATTTCTGAGGGTAGTATAGCAGCAGAACAGTTCATAGTCAGCTTTTGCACCTTATTTTATGTTTTATTTATAAGAAAGAACTTAAAATGGTAAAAATGTGTCCCAGGGAAAGAGATTTGATGATTCCTTTTCTTATACCATGGTGTCCATAGGATATTCGTTTGCACTGCAGTTTCCTTTTACATTGTCAAAGATTAAATGATATTTAAATCTGCATCAGATCCAAAGGTCCTGATTCAATTTCAGACATAAACCTACATTTCGTGGTATCTTTTCCCATCTTAGAATAACAACATTACACCAAGCTATCTTTGTGGGAGATTTGGAATCTCTGTCTCACAAAGGACATGGGATATGGGAATGTTGACTTTGCATCATAGCTTTTCTTTGTCAAACGGTAAAAATGGATATTAGCATTACTCCTTCTGACACCTTTGCAGATTTGATTCTTGTAATTTTTGAAGTAGATCTCCTGGAAAAAACCCTGTTTTTATCCATATTCCCAGCTAGGCAAAAGGAGTGCACTTTTTCTTAGAGGACTACCTCAGGCACTTTGAACAATTTTGAAGTGTAGATTTTGTTTATGTTATGTAAAGTCTGAATTCAATGCAACATTCATTGGTTTTAGTCTAGGACTTGCTTTGACTGAAGTCCTCCTGCACAATATGGGTTTTTGCAATGGCTGTGTTTTTATATAAAGGATGCCATGGGTCCTACTATTTCTTTCAGCAAAGTGTCTACATGTAATTAGAACATTTAAAAAAAAAGTAAACTGTAGATTTATAGTGGTTATTATCTGAGAAGCTTCCATCTTTTTTATACTTTATTGGTTGTGTTGATATGAAAGAAAATAATTTTTAATGTTACCTTGCATATTTCAGAAAACAAACATGTAGACATGAGAAAAATATTTTTCATTAGAAGAGTGGTTACGTATTGGAATGAGTTGCCCAGAGGTGGTAGAGTCACTGTCTCTGGAAGTGTTCAAAATGTGGCACTTGGCTATCTGCTTTAGGAGTGATTTTGGTGGTTCTAGATTGAAGCTGGAATAGTGATCTTGGTGATCTTTTCCAGCTTGATGATTCTGTGATGCTGTTAAACCTGCAGAGACCATTTAAAGAAAGAAAAAGAAAAAAAAAATGGCAGAAAAAGTTTTACAAGCAGTCTGGTAACCTGCCTGACAGATTATCTACTTTTATTTGAGTAAAAAGTAAACTGGACGTGAAATGTAAAGACAGGACTTTGGAGACACAGTTCATGTCTTTAAATAATGGTGAAGTGAACTGCCAGGTTGCTCAGGACTGGCTCAAGTACAATCCTCAAGTTTGAATATATTAAGTAATCAGTCACAAGGACCTGTGTGACTAATATTTTTTCCCATAAAATTTAGGAACACAAACCTGACTTGTAATGGAATGTGATGAAGTGGGACTTTATTGGAGCTTCATTTTGCACCTGGATAGATCAACAGTAGACAGGAAATTAGATGTCTCTGATTAAAAGAAAAACCAGTTTGTTGACCACAACCACAAAAATCCCTGTCATATCTATTCTGTGCATATTAAAGGGACTTCTGACAAAAAAAAAAAAAGTATTTTCTAATTGGTTTTATAAATATTAACTTTCAGAACAGAGATAGAGGAAACAGTGATCATCAGAAGTATCTTGGGCCCTTGTCTACAATTATGACATATTTCCTCAGATTTCTGCTGATAAACAGCAGAAACAGACTATTTTTCTTCCTTTGAATAAATCACCTCTTGGGCTGGCAAGTGTGCTTCTAATAATGTCCTTGAATTTAGTTTCTGCTTGATAGGCAAATATACTCACACCTTCAAAAGAGTTGAAACTTATGTCTCAAAATGGTGATTCAGACCTTTGATTTGTTAGCAATGTTAATACTACATTATTAATTAAGCTTTTTGACTTAAAACAGAGGAATCTAATGGGTATTTAAGCTGCTACTTCTTGTCTTTCAGAAGCAGGCTTGCTTTCTACTTCTGGAAACTGAGTTTGTTTCCAGGCAAGGACACCTTTTTCTAATATTGAAAAGACAAAATAAACCATACTGAAGTTGTAGGGAAGAGCTTTCATAAGGAAGGAAGGGAAACAGTCTGGAAAAATTAGGTCATGGTAGTAGTGGAAGCTTCTAGTATATGGTAGTTACCAGAAGGGTTGTTGCACTTCATCTCACCTAAGTTGTGATGAATAGGACTTTTATAGTGTTTCAGGATTCAAAAAGTAAAAGCAATATATAATTACTTTTCATTCAGTTCAGACTTCAGAAAAATAAAGAGCAGAGTAAATATCAGATAAGAATCTTCCATTTCTCCAATTCCAATGACTTTTATTAAACTAAATGTTAGTTTAATGAATTTATTTTGAGCATTACTAACTTCAATGTAAAGACACTCTTTCCAGCAGTTTTCAGTAGGTGTCCTGTCTGACATTTCTGTATAGTGTCTCCCAGGAATAATAAAATCTCCTCCATGCCTGTAGGCTCCATTATCTACCTTACTTTTCCCCTCACTTGGAATAACTACCTTGGGTGACTCACAAGGTCTGAATAACACTGAAAGTTAAGAGTGCCTGTGTTAAAATGTAGTGACCCTCAACTTCTCTGCTTGGCCAAGTGACAGCAATAATAATCAGTTACATGGAAACCATTATTACTGATTTTCATCTCCTGCTGACTCAGATTTGATTTCTGAAAGGCTGAAAAACTAGGGCCAAACCCAAACCTTGGCTCATATCCTCTCCTGATATGATGCTTCACTTGAGGATAAAGAGTAGTTCTGTTCAAATCAGAGCCAAATTCAGCTGGACTTTACAGTAAATCCTGAGCAGATTCCCAGGCTGGTAGGGAAAGACAGCTGACTGCTGGAGGATTGCACCAGAGCAGGTGTTGTGTGGAAACACTGGCCAGGAAGCAAATATCACATTGATGTGGTAGGCGCCTCCAGCAGGCAGCAGCAGTGAAGGGCAGCCACACCTCAGTGATGTGCAGTGCAATGCCACGGATGCAGCTTCCTGGGAGCCACTATCACACATCTCTGCAACCCCAAGTCTGGGAGTCTATTTATGCCAGTTCTTCTTGAAATAGGGGTGAGAATCAATTTCCTGTCTCCTAAACATGTCTTGTGCACCGGAGAGAACAGAAACTCTAGCTTCAGATAGTGTTCTGGTTTCAGCTGGGATAAAGTTCAATTTCTTCCTAGTATCTAAAACCTTTCTTCCTACTTCCTTATACCTGGTACAGTGCCATGACTTGAAATTAGTCGAGAATTATGTTGATAACTCAGTGATATTTTGTTTGTTGCTGAGTCGTGCTTACTCTAAGTCAAGGACTTTTTTTTTCCCACACTTTGCCAGTGAGCAGACGCACAAGAAGCAGAGAGGGAGCATGGCCAGAACAGCTGACCTGAACTGAACCGAGGGATATTTCAGACCAAAGATCACCATGCTCATTATATGAATAGGGGAAGCTGTTTGGCAGTGGCCAGCTGGTGCTTGGGACTGGCTGAGTCAGTGGGTGGTGAGCTGCTCTATTGTGCATCACCTCTCTCTCTCTCCCCATTATTAAAGTGTTTTGGACTTTTTAATTATTAAACTCATCTTAATTCAACACAAATGTTGCTTAGTAGCCAGCTGGGGTTGAACACCAACAGGTGGATGCAGATACAGTGAAGTTATCTCTGCCAACAGATTAATAATTTCCCTGAATGCATTAAGAAAACTCAATCCAATATGCATATATTGGATTGCTTTTATTTTGTAATTAAAACCATGTCATTTTGATTGCTGCTTTTCTCTGAGATAAGCATTTTATTCCAATTTGTTGCAGGTTTAACACTGTGGAGATTCCTTAAATGAGAAGCATTTATTTTTTGTGACAATTAACGGCATTCTAAAATACCTTGATATTGTGGAAATTAGGTTTCTGAGACCAGAAAAAAAGTGTATGCAAAGGAGATTTTTCTCAGGCAGATCATTAGTACAGAGCCGTTCTGCAAGGTACAATATATGGTAATAACCAGTCTCCAGAGCTTTACTTTATTTAAATTGGTCACCTACTAAAGGGCCTGGGCTGTATTTGTGGAGCATATTAGGTGAATAACACAGTATAGCTTTATGGCAAATGCATTTTTTAGCTGCTATAGGGTATATTACATATAATTCTTTGGTGGTGACTTATGGGCTTGACAACACACATCAGGCTGTTTAAATCATTAGAGTGTTATTTTTCTTCCCCTGAGGAATAATAATGGGAAGCCCTGCTAACCTGTCAGCTCTACTTTGCCCTCCTTTCCCCCTTTGTTGTATGAAACCTTAAATATGTAGGTGGGATTCTTGGAGCTTGGCTGGTTTCAGAGCAGCCTGGGGACTGATTTGGTTGAGCTGCCCAAAGCCCGTAAATTCTGGACAATTGGATGGAAACAGGAGGCCGAGTTCAAGGGTAGAAAGCTGGGTGAAATAGTCTCATGCTTTGCATGTCCAAGGCTTTCAGGTGGAATGTTTTCCCCCTCAGTCATAAAAAGTAAGGGGAGGTGTGATGTCTCAATGTTACATCTGTTAAAAAAAGAAAGGAAGAAAAGAGTAACTCCAGTTTGCGATGACAATTTAGATGGAATTGTGTATTGTTGCAGTAGAGGCTGAGTTTTGGGATCCAGCCAGGGGAGAGGGAAATTTTTGCATCACCATAATGCTATTCATAACTGTAAGGATAAGCCTTATCCTTATGTTAAGACTGGGAAGGCTGAAGAAAACTGTGGTGAGTATTGGCATAGGAAAGCAGTGAGATAAAAAAGGGAAAATTCAGACTCACATTAAGTGAAGTAAGATTCAGGGCTTTCCTGGGAAACAGAAACACCCCTAAACACACAGATTCAGAAGTATTGGAGCAAGAAACCCTTGGGACTATAAATATGTTCCAAAATCCACCAACCTATTGCTTGTACTGTAAAACAGCATAAAAATACTGGATATTGCTGTGTATATAAATTATGAGCTTGAGTCTGTTGTCAAATTTTATCTGAGGAGATGATACTGGAAACTTTTGTTTTATCTGCATTTTCAGTCTATTATTAGTATTGAAACTTAAACAACTTCAATCAAAGGGTCATCAGATGAACAAGGCACAGAAAAGACAACTCCCCTCCAGTGACATCTCTTTAATGTCATTCACTACAGACTGTTTTTCTCTCTGTCTGGAATAGGTTAAAATAGAAAAAAAACCCTAAACCCTTTTAAAAATTTTATGATTTTTAAAGTTTGTCTTGTTCCTCAGGGTTTAAATTAGAGAGTTATGATACTTTTTTCTTGACATCATTAAAACAAATAATATGGAAGATGGATATTTTCTACTTGTTTCTTTGATTTTCCTTTAGGCTACTGAGCACAGTATTCTAAATGCTTTCTAATTGCTTTTCCCTTTTGTGTTTTCTTTTTACTTTTTCTCTTGATTTTTTTTTAATGTGTGTTGCTCTGTAACTTTTGCTAAATTATTATTAGATTAGAAAAGATTCCTGAGAGACAGAGTTAAATGTAATTTTTTTTCCAAGTTCTTCTAAGGAGGGACAAAATAATAACATTCAGTGACTCCAGATGTCTGTCGTTCTTCAGATGTAAGAAGTTCTCATTTCCTCATGCAACAGACTTGGACTAGCATTCTGCAAAGGGTGTTGTCCTATTCAAAGAGACCTTCTTCTGTTGTTTGAAAGGCCTGATTTGACTGATGAACGAAACTGTGAACTGCAGTTGTTTCCTAGGCTTTCTGATGGGTAGCCCAGTCATCTTTAAATGATGAAGATAAAAGGCATGTTGAACTTCCCTTGACACTGTGAGAAGTGTCAAATTTGAGTTTCACAAACACCATTTATAAATTTAGCATCCTGTGTTGCTGAAGAGTCATGAAATTTTGTGACTTTATGTGGATGATTTTAAAGTATGTTATCAAGTGTGTTATTAAATAAATTTAAAATGAGCTAAGATTTTAGGGAAAGTTGAATCAACTTTTTTTGCAATGTTACTTGAAGACTTTAAATTCAATTCTGGTTTCAAATGAGCTAAATAGATGTTTTCAAAAGTTCCTATCTTTCCTGAGCATGGAATCCTTTAAAATATTTAGTAAGCAATATAATTTTCAAACCCCTTGAGATTAGCAGAAGAACTGCTGTTAAAGACTATTTCATTACATAATTTCATTTTTTGTCTTATTTAATCAGCAATATATAAACAACTAAGATTACTTCTCCCAATATTGCAGCTTTTTGATGAATACTTCATAGCTATTAGTTGTTCTGCTGTAGAGTAAGAAAAATTACTTATTATTTACAAGCAAGATGCCAAGAGGTTTTTACTGCTATAGTATTTGTGACAATATATGCTAATCAGTATACTGTGGTATCAGTAAAGTTTCCAGAGGGTTTTACTTAGCTTTTGCTATTAAAGGTGTTCATTAAAATCAGTGCTTCCATATCGATTTTTATAGGCAGGTGAATTGTGCTAATTAATGACACGTTTTCTGTAGTGATTTTTTTATAATTATGTAGATGTAGAGTCTCAGTAATGACAAAAGTGAGAAATGTGTTTGCCATCATCATAGACCTCAAAAAATGATCTTTGTGGGGTTCCCACAAGTAACCAAGTGCAACCCCCTCTGAAGGGCTTGGCTGCTGGTGCTCAAGACCGGGTTTGCTATCGTGTAACTTTGGATCTGACCACAAGAAAACCTCAGAGGTAGTGAGAAGAAGTGAGGGCAGAAGGATGATTTACATCCTTGATTCCTGCCTGAGTGACACTGCAGCTCTGCCTGTGCCAGTGCTTGTGCCCTTAATCTCTCTTGCCTGATGCATCCACCCTTTCTGGACTGACTCCCTGACTTCCCCTGGCACCTCCATCATTGCTCCAAACCTGTCTGACCATCTGGGCTGTGGCCAGCTTTGGTCATTATCACCACATCTACTCTGCCCTCCTTGTCCTGAAATCTACCAGGTCTTCCTATAGAAATTTTATAATTATTAGAGAAACTTTATAATTATGATGCATTCTGAGAGTGTGTCAGGACTCTAGTTTTGATCTGGACTGATGACAATAGGGTAGTAGACAGATAATTTTAGAGGGTTTTGGAACAAGGTAATGAAAATGGCTCTTGGTCTTCTTCAGGTTATTATATCCAAACCAGAGTCCATATTGCCTACATTCTCCATTGATTTGTTATATTAAATTTTTACATCCTAGGTTGGTCAGAGATGAGATACTTTAAGTATCATTCTTGATAGTACAGTAAGAACGTGTTCTGTTGGCCTGTGATGGCTGTAGCCTGGAACCTCCAAAAAGCATTCTTAGGAGGGCCCCCCACACAATTGCTACGTAAAATTGCAGGCAGGTTGACTGCATTATCCACCAATTTGTCCATTTAGATTACAAACAGCCCCTAGCCCTGAGGCCTTGTATAACCCTTACAGAACCTGTTCTCAGCAATGACAGTAATATATTTCCTGGGTTACAGGACTTTAATCTAAACAAACAATTTGCATTAAAATCCAATTACCTAAGGAAAGCAGATGTATTTACAGTGAAGCCTCTTTTATTCAGGTTTACTCTTATCTGATGCTTTGCTTCTCAAGAGGAAATCTGCTTTTGGTACTAGACAGCTGGATCATTTCTTTCTGACCACTTTGATTCTTCTAGAAGCTTGTGGAGGTCAAGGCTATTTGCTACACATCTATGTAAGGTTGAGGGAAGATGGAAAAATTATTTATGTGCTAGTTTTCCAGATCAACTGATTCCTCTGCCAATTAGCATGAATGATGATGATTGTCTTCACGAGAAGGTAGGACTCCAGTGCCTGAGAAGGAGCCATGGCAAAGGCAGTTTTTTCTTCCTTTTTCTTCGGAGGAGGAGATAGTGATAGGACGTGGTAACTTTATGCTCCATGAAAGGCAGAAAAGAAAGCCTTTTGTTTATCCACTTCTGACTGTCATTTTCATATTCTTCTTGGTTTCCCTTTTCAGAGCACAGCTGGGCTTGGGCTAGAAAGGAGGAGAAAAGGAGGGAAAACCACTGGAGAAGGAATCCTTTCAAGATGGTCCTTTTCACTATTGCACTTACTTTCTGTGAAATACCACTTGATTTTGTTTTGAAAAATGAATGTTAAAGGCCAGAAGCTCAATTCATAAATCTCATAAATATTTCAGCAAATGCATCCAAGTTGGCAATAATGGAATATTTCTGAGACATTTTAAAAGTCAAAAGACGAAAAAAAGTAAACTACCAACAAAACCTCCCAGTGTTCTGATATTTTTACTGCCTACACTTGCCAATGACCTTTGTCTTTTCCCCTGTTAAATTTCAGACCAAACTCACAAGAAAACAAGCTGTGGTCATTGCTTGGATGATTGGGCTGTGGAGATAGGAATATTCCTAAAATTTGCAGGCTATCAGCAGTTCTGAAGCTGTTACTGCATCACTAGAACTCCCCATATGTTGATATGTCTGGAATTTGGATCATTAATCACTGGAGCTGCTGATAACATTTCACCTTGGAACTATTCTAACACATATGCCTTTTGCAATAAACAACCTTTTGAATTAGCTTCTTGAATTGTACTGCCACTTTCCAGAGTAAACATGTCAATTTTTCTAGCAATTGTACCTACAAGGTCACAAAACCAGAAGGGAAGAGGTGTCATCATTTCAGCTAACACGTAATAATACACAACTGCAATAACTTAGTTTCCCTTCTGACTATGCCAGTGTTCAGTTGTGGTGGAATAACCATTTGTAGGAACAAAATAATCATAAATGGTAATCAGATGTTTAAAGAGACTCAGTGAAGAAATATATCATGGAAGAGGGAAGAATGGGGAAAGTGAAGAAGTCTAGCAGCTGTGATTAAAGTATAATCTTGACTTCTGATGGGCAAGATATGTACCACATTCAGGTTTTCAAGCCCATCTGGCAGACTTGATGGTGGAACTGTCACTGGAGCTGCAAATGGTGAGGTGCTACGTGGAAATCCTGGCATCAGTGGGAAAAACTTCATGCTCTTACTGTTTCTGGAATCTCACAGAGGCAAACTAAGAGTAAATTAATCTCAAGATGTGAAAACCTAATTCATGATGCTTCCATGTGAAGCAGTGATTTATTCTTTAAAAGCCCTGTTGAATGTTACTCAGTTTTGCAGATGATTGTTTTAGAAGAGCTAATGTGCAAGAGAGGGGATGGGCATGATCTCCTTATGACCCAAAGAACAGCAGTCAGGGATGTCAGGAATATGTACACTAAAGTAGAATGAAAGAAGAAAAGGGAAGGGTAAACAAGAGAGAGAAATTAATAAGAAAGTATATTTCCATTTTCACTGGTTGCTGTTTAGTATCCTTCCTTTAGTAACATTTTCATTTTTGTAGGTCTTCTCTCTCCATTTCTGTGGCTTTCTACTTTTCATTATATGTTCATAGAATGGGTGTTGGGTAGAATAATTGAAGCAAAGTAAGTGGAAACCAAATGTCACTTATCCTGGAACTATTAAAGACTTCCTTTTGACTCCAAGTTAATTCCTTCTTATTTTGTTCACTAAATGTGGACAGAAGAGAAATAATCTTGAGGCAAATGGAATATTTCAAAAAGTAAACATATAAGAGCCATTGAAAACTTCAAAATATACATTGCTTAGTTTGTAGGATGTAGTGATGAACCGAAGCTCTTCAAATTAATATTCTTCATAGCAATCAAAGTACAATCAGAGTTCAGTGACATCTAAGAAACTGTCCACCACTGTCTTGTCAGAAATAGTTTCTGGAGGTATCAAGCTGGGAAACACAAAATGATTACACCAAAATAATTCCCTACTAAAAGTTACATCTCTCTTCCACTTCTATCCTTCATTCTTCTGTTCTTCTCAACGAAACAACTGTTGATGTTATCCATATCAGAAACAATTAAAATTATATGCTTTATTTAAATCATGTTTCTGGTTAGTAGTAGAGTTCCAGGTGTTATGTTTTCAGATGAAGTGAGATTAAAACAACATTTTGTCTCTTTGCAATTAGATGCAAAGTCTTTCTTTGGAAGCCTGTGATTTCTAAAAGAGCTTAGACCTAAACCACATTGCCTCAAATTCAATATATATTAGATTTAATACACATCAAGCCTGACATCCCAAAATCAAACTGAATAGAATATATATTCAGGTCTGTAGTGTGCTGAAACCTCAGTTGCCAGGATTGAAATTTCAACTGCTAAGCCCCAAATGGTCACACATCTCTAAAACTCCCATGGTAATCAGGGTAAGAAGGGATTTATTGCTGTTGCAAGGGTGTTTCAAAGTCCATTCCTCTAAAAACATAACCCCACTCCACCCTCCATTTTCAGACACTATTTCTGCTGGCACAGAACAGATTATTCGAACATCAGTCCATCATACAAGCATTTATATATAGCTTAACCTCATAAACCACTGGGACCTGATCTCTTTTGGAGATCTTGCCCCAAATGCTACTGACAGTGCTGTGGGTTGGAGATGAAACTGCTGATACAACAGGATTCCTGTTCCCCATCCTCCTGTAGAGGTTTGGCAGGGGTTTGTGGGACTTTAACTGTGCCCTCTCAGCAAAAGAGATGCACTTTCTAGAGGCTGCTCACATTGTTCATGTGGCTACTTCACTTCTGCAGAAAAAGCAGTAGAGTGAATGGAAGCTTTCTGATCACCTTGTCTTAGACATGGATTTCAAAATACATATAATAACTGTAAGAATAACATTTGAGTAGTCCAAAAAGTGGTATGCAAAATGTACAGAAATATGTAAAGATAATGAACTTGGCATGAGATTTTGCTGAAATACTTTAGCTGAAAATAGACTTTGCAATATAACATACGTGCTATACATGCTTTTTCAGCTAAAAAGAGAAGCTGTTGGCTATGCTAGTAGCTTTACTTCATGGGATGTGCTAGAAATTCATTATTTCAATCTCCCAGTTGTACAGGTAAGTGGAAAGTTTTAAGTAAGACAAATGAAATGAAACCATTTCATTCCATTCTGCATGCCATTTTAAAGCACAGTAGCTTCAAATAATGGGCTCATTAAAAACATTGGCTGTCTCTCATGCAGCCTATCATTACTATGGAGTTATAAATCTGCACACAGTGGAGGTTCCTTTTATGTAACAGTCTTTCAGCTAAAATGGTTATGTACTGATCAATACATTTGTTATGAATAATCTCTTTTAGATCTTGGGCAAATGTGGCTTAGCAGTTTTGACAGAAATGGAGCCAAGTTGTGCTTTACAGATTTGAACAATCTTGTAGCTGGTTCAATGAGGTGAAGTCTGTAACTGACCTGTTGAGTAGTGAGAGGAATCACAGAAAGAAATAAAAAGGAATAGTAAAGTGTAGGTTGGACTCATTTTTTTGTTGGATTTATTTGTAGTATAAAAACATGTGGTGGTAGCTTTGCTTATTTAAAAGCTACAGTGAAGTTACATTAAACTTATTTTCATCCATTTTTGTGCAAAAACTACCGTATATTAGATTTGTTCCATCTTTGACCTTTAAAATGCTTGTTGCTTCCCAAATACCGTAAAGGTGGTTGAAGAAAGAGTACAGTTTCTGAAATAAATAGGAATTCTGTGCCTCATCTGGCACAGCACTGAGCACCTGCATCTGCAGGGAAGTCAGAAGGAGACAAAGATGCAAATATTTCATGGCAATTAATGACTTATACACCATTGTCAGAGAGATGCTTGAATGCAAGGAGTTTGAATTAATAAACTATTATTATAGGCTAACTACTGTTATTTATTATAGAATAATAAACTATTATTATTTCAAGTTTCTTTGTTTAGCAGGAGCCACTCTCTTAACTGAGGCCCTCTCTATTGCCACACTGTGCAGAGGGGGTATTAAGTATGCAAGCCAGAAATTCAAAAGAACAAGATTTTCAATGAAGGAAAAGAATTAGATAGAGCAAAATACAAAGAGAAGAAGCATGGAACTCAGGTGTTTTGGCAAAGATGAGAGAGAAAAACAGTATCTAAAAACCCCACATCATAATAGTAAGTAAAATAGATCTCTTGTTGTGCTTGTTCTGGTTTGAAACCATGTTGTTCCCTGTCCACTGCTATTTTCCACAGCCTTCATTGATAAATCACCAAAGTCTCACATACTTTTGTGAAAATTTTTGACTTTTTCTATTGTCACTTTTTTACAGCTGCACAAGCAATTAAAAAATGTTTAGGCCAAAAGGGGTGAATCTGTACCTCAGAGCACACACAGGATGTTGGAATCTGAGACTCAAATCCTTCTTGCAATACTCCTGAAATTATTTCTGCAGGTTGGGACAGTTCTAGAAAAGAAATCCACCTGAGAACAGCCAACAATATGAGCTGAAGAAAACCTGCATTCAGGTATCACCTTCAAGTCAGGGAAATTTGCAGACATCAGTCTGCAGTTAGCAGCCAGCACTCAGCAGATATTTCCATACAAATATCTTGCATTTCACTTGGATGGATTAACTAGAGTATTCTTGAAGGCATATACCTATCTCTGCTGATTCAGAAAAGGGTTCATTATTTCTTTCAATAGTTGCTGCCTGTATCATTTGGGTGTGTTTTGTCCAGAAGTCTGTCCCACTGATACCTTGAGTCCCTGTACTACCAGGCACTGTGAATACCAGGAATGATCCTATGTCACATCCTTGGTGAGTGAAATATCCCATGAACTCCTGGATTTGCTGTTATTAGCAGATATCTTTTGTGGTTCTGGCAGCAGACCAAAAGGAGCAAACCCTGTCATATTGTGGTGGCAATTACTGCACCTGACCTTCCTGTTTCACAGGTTTCAGGGAAGCTGCAGGTGACTTTCGGACCTTGGTAGTTTCCAACATAAGTGATGGGGAAAATGCATCTGCTGAAAATGAGATGGCTCTCAAACTAAAATATGTAACATTTGTTTAAGGAGTATAATTTTATTTAACATGGAAAATAGGAAAAGAACACCTAGGACTGTGGGAATGTGATTGGGAGTAAGATTAGAAAACTTGGAAGTTTTATTCACATTCCAACAGAAGTTATAACTGCCTGGAAATTATGGGGTTAAATGCAGTTCCTACTTTAAGAGTGAAATGCAAGTGTCATGCAGGAAATCTATTCCATGATAATTCACCACACACAGACCTGCAACCCTAAGCACATGCTAAGAGGGATGAAATGCAGGATGGAGCAAAGTGGAGACACCTTGGCCAGGCTCTGTTGAAATCCTTTCAGGGATGGGAACCCAATGGTGCCATGCAGCCAATGAGCTCCTTAGCAGCTGCCACCCGAGGGAGACAAAAGATGTCCTGCTGCTGAACCAGCAGCTGGGGTGACAGAAACCACTCTTCTTGAATGAACTAGGGTAATTATAATCTAATTGCAATATTAACACATGCCTCCATGTCAAAGTTACCCAGTTCCCAGGTACAACCATCCCTCTCTGGGTGTGCACCCCATATTCTATTGGCTATATTTTTGAGAGTGAAGGAAGAGAATTTTATACCAATTGGTAATAAAAGCATGTGTGACTAGAGCCACTCAAGCTTCACCTAAATGTAAAAACATAGTATAAAAGTGAGTTAGGGACAGGGAGATGTTAGGGAAGACTCCATTGTAACTGGGGATCAGTTGATTGGTTGGACTTGTCTTCTTCCCCATAGGGACACCTATTGGGTAAGATGCATGATCTATGGGTGTTAGATTATTATCTTGAACTAGATTTCATTAATGATTAGAGTCTGTCTGTATGTTGCTTTAAATTTGTCTTTGCAGTCCGTCACTATTTCTGTCAATCTTCAAATTTAACCTGTCACAATTTTCTATCATCAGTGTGTTAATTAATAAAGTGTGTAATTTTGTGAAGTGTTTAGTGTGAGTACTTCAAGGGCACCAGCTCTTGCTGGCAGTGGGGAACATACCTGGCTAGGGGCAGGGAGATGCAGAAGGGGGTCTGTATTTCCAAATTGCAGTAAAGCTTTCGCTCCCATACACTGTTGGTGCATGTCCCTGAACAAGCCAGTCACACTCTTTCAGGTACAGGGGGCTGTTCACTGGGATCCCTACAATGGGGCACTGACACTCTGGCTGGGCACAAGATTTTCAGCTTTCCTGAGGCACTGACAGAACATCCAAAACCAAAGTGCTTGAGGAAACCCTCCTTTCATGTGAAAAGGACGCAATCTTGTGAGTCCTACACTTGCAAGTCCTACCAACCATTCTCCAAAGTGAGGAAGGAAGGAACGGTAGTCTTACTTTCCTGCAGACACCAGAGCCTAAACCAAACACTGAGCTGTAGATAATGATTAATTTCTAAATTCCAGTCTTCAAAAGAGGTTTGCCTAAATGAAGGCCCAGTGAAAACTGAGAAAGAAAGTCAGAGCTTGGCTCATGGTGATGTTTATTCATAATTTATTCCAGTATCCTTTATGCTCTTATTTTCAGTGATTGGTGAGTGATTGTAGATAATTGTGTATCTATAGTGTCCTTCTAATTTGAAGGCTTTATTGCCAAGCCTAGAAGCTAAGTAAAGATGTAGAAGCAATTTATTTATATAAAACCAAAGTAAAAATCTGTGGTTCACTGTTATAAAAAGTTATCAATATAGCTTGTGTTCTGCTGTGCTGTGAGAAAAAATTTAATTCTGACCAAATGTTATATAATAAAGAAAGGTATGATTATTTAGGCTTGAATTCTATTGATTTTGGGTGGGTGTTTTGGGTAGTATACAAATTTCTTTTAGGCTGAGATATGATCCTTTATGATCCACATGAAACAGAATATTCTCTGAGTTCTTACCTGACTACTTGAATTTTTCTGTTTTGGAATTAGTCAAAAATATTTTCCATGAAAATTTTGTAAATGACAGCCTTCAGTTAAACAGGTTTAGAGATCTGTGCTATGGTATTTACTGAATGTTGTAAATGACACGAAGATGATATTTCTATAGCACCTAAAATTTCAGTGTAAAAAATTATCTCTCTTCCTTCCTGCACAATAATCTCTTACTTCGTCACTGATCATTATTTTGATTGGAAATATGATACAAGTGTTGTTTGCTACACAACAGAAAAAAACTCTTATCAGAAATTCAGCTCCAATACTGCAAGATGATTTACAAAAGTGTGAACTTAAAGGGAGACCTTTAAACCCTTCTGGCTCCCTTACCAGAGTCAGAGAAGAGGACACATTATGCAAGGACAAAATTAATGGGGTTATTTTGTAATGTTGGACTTAAATTTGGACTTAAATTTCCTTGACAGTTTTTATTGCATGAGCAGATATAACTCACATACCAAAAACTGTCAAGTATTTGTTCATTTTCTTCTCAGGACTTTCAACTCAGGTGGTTTTCTAATTTTCATTTTATGGACAGATCTAATTGTTCTCAGATGGAATTTTACTGGCATAATGCTTCAACCTTCCTATTGTAGACATACCATTTCAATTTTCCATGGTATCTTTCAGGGAAAATTAGGAGGAAATGGTAGTTATAATAAAAAATAATAATTTTATAATAAAATCTTGAAATACTGGAAAATATTGTATTTTGCCACACAGTTTATGTATGTGCAGAAGCACACTCTTGTTATTAAAAAAAAAAATTTTTGTTCTTTAAATGAGTCAGAGAAACATTGTGGGTTTTCAGGTCAAATATTCTATCTTCTGTCTAGTTGCTTAAAATTTCCATTCAAGGGTCAAGAAGACCTACAAAATTCAAGATGAGGGAGTCTAAGCATTTTCCAATACGTATTTATATATATAGATAGTTTTAAAATAAATAGTATTTTAACTGTTAGAAATATACTCTGTAATTTGTGTACTGTTTAGTCAGTAAAGAACACTATTTTCTTGTTTATAAGTATGCATGTAGTGCTTTATAGCTATAAATATAGGCTGAATTTTGAATCAGTCCACATAAGACATAAAAGGGAAAGAAAAGGGAAAGAAAAATCCTTGCTCTTTCTGATCAAGCATTGCCCTGATCTGTGATGCAGTCATATGGAATAATGAACATTTTTTATCTTTTTCTGCCTTGTAGAAGAGATATTAGGAACTGTGGAAACTGTTTCTGAGGGCTGATCCAGTGTACTGAGATAAATAGAGCTAGCACATTAGAAAAGTAATTTACCAATGGTGTTTGCAATTGTGTTTCATATGCTTTAGTGAAAATTAGTTCATATAAAAAGGGACTACCTTTCTTTCAGTGAAGGTCCTTGGTTCTTATGATTTCTCATGTCGTTCCAAGGAAAAGAACTGTTTGCATTAATGACCACTTATTTTCTGAGGCTATTTTATAAAGTTGTCAGCCTAAGATAGGAAACTGTGAATTACCATTGTTAAAGGGAACTCAAAAATAAAAGAACATGTTTAAAATCAATTAACACAGTTACAATCCAGCAAAGAAAATCTGTGAGTTTTAAGATTAATAGGTAAGGAGACCTCTTTTAACACAGAAATTGCTGACATCAAATGTTAATGTGTTGTTGAACTCAACATGCATATGAGCTATAGCGTAAAAGTTTGTCTCATATCCATAAACTAGAAATACACAGAGATTGTACATTGTGCCCCATAAAATATTGACTCATGTTTACCTCCTTTCTTTCAATGCAATTTTCTATTTGCTAACCCAAAAAGTAGAATTTTCAAAATATAGCCTTCTGGATCTGGAGAAACAAAATAAATACCACTTGGCTCCTTCCCTATGGCCCTTGACGAACCAAAGCTATACGTGGTGTATGTGACTCAGAACCTTAGAACAGACTGAAATTCTACCTACTCTCAGGAAGAGAAATTTATCTCTTGAAATGTAGCACAGTACAATATCAAGTGACAGGAGCAAATATGATTGTCTCTTATAAACTAGTGACTGCCTTATTAACTCTGGGTTTAAAAGTGCACATGCACAGGGAAACTCATTAGTACCAAGAGATGTATGGAGCAAGCAAAGCAAGTGCCATTATCCCAGGGGTCACTGAGGATAGCAGTAAATAGGATTATTGCTCAGAGAGTGAACAGGAGGCTAGATAAATGTAATTTCAATAAAAATTGATTTGTGTAGAATTGATTTAATGACATTTAAAGGGGCATCCACTGTGTTAGTCTTTGTGGCCGTCCTGTGTTCTTACTAAAATACCCGTCTTTTGTTTCCTTCCCAAAGTACAGTGTGTTAAGGCATCTGGGGATATTGGGACCCTGTGAGAACTGTAGCCAAGTCCTCACTTGCTGGATGCCTCAGAGGTTGCTGTGATTGCTCTCAAACTGTTCCTCTGCATCCCTGCCTCCTTGCATAGGATCTGGCAGCCCATGACCCTGATAATGACACCTGTGACTATGAATATCCCCAGAAGTCTATGAACCCTTTGATTCTAAATTTTGGATTGCATGGATTAACTTTTCAGAAGCAAATATTAAACAAAAAGCATATGCTTGTTATTCCAGTTATGCTTTACTGGTATAATACATAGCAAAACACATCCAGACACAAGCTGGCAAAATAGGCAAAATACACTTATTTTGCTCACTCCAATGCAGTTCAATTCATGTCCTTTGAATTTACAGAGCCTTTCAGTTCATGTCTTGCTCCTACATGCTGTGGAGTCCTCTTTCCCTGTTTGTCTTCAGTGCTCCCCCTTACATAGCAGCTAATTCTCTCGGCTGATCCTGCTCTCTTGGGGAGCAAGTTGTTTGTGATCTGTCTCTATGGCTCTAGGACGCTGATTAATTCGTTCTTTAAAGTAGAAATACTATGTTCTGTATCTGCAGTTATGCATTTTCCACTGCATATTCCTTATTCTTTAAAGGAATCGCGGTCCCAGGTGTTTTTGTCAAATAAGTTTCTATTGACATACCTTTTTGCTGGCATGGAAAGAGTGTGATGTTTTATTTCAGCATATGCTGTAAATGGAACCTGCATCTTGGCTAAAGTCTGACTTGCACTGTGTATTTGACCAAGAAAGGATAGTTAGCAGCCTGGGAAATGTAGCAGTGCTCTGCAGATAAGTACTATAATTTCCTTAAAGATAATTTTTAACAAGATTGCTAGTAGACTTTGTTATATAGGCTACTGAAATGTCTGATTTCCTTCAGAAGACAGGCACGATCTGAAAACCTGTACATGAAAGGAGAAATGTTCCATCTTATTTCTTTCTCTGGACTGGGCCCAGAGAATGAGCAATATTGGAAGTGCTCCATGATTAACTAGGCTATGTACTGAAGTTAATGTATTTTATGAGCACGACAATTCCATATTTATTTGAGTATGTTCAATGAACAAGTTAAGAATTAATTCATTTGTCTGCTATCTAATTTCTGTCAATCTCCCAAGCAAGCTAATTTAGTGTACTTAATACATTTGTAAAATGGATCAATCATAGAGTGGGCATAGAAATTTGAATGCATTTATAATGACATGTGGCCATTAAAGATGGCCTACTACCAATTCTGTGTTACTGCCTGCTAAATCTATAGACCTTGCTAATTTTCGACCAGTTACTTTATGTTCTGATGGGTTTGTATTTGATGATGATTAATCCCATAGCAAAAGAGTAGACTCAGCTTTTGACAGTTATTGAAGAACACATGGAAAATAAAATGTGTTCATTAAGTAAAATTCTCCCATCCTAAAACATACTCAATTTCATCCGTAAGAAAAGGTATTAAAATTATACTATAGCCAGAGGGAGAGGATTTGCAGCACCTTTATTTTGGACCAGTATTAGTTGTCCCATTTTTGTCTGGGAACAAAGAACATTTTCTTTCTAGCAGCTGGTACAGTGCTGTGGAGTTTGGATTTAGTGTGGGAATAATGTTGATAATACACTGCTGCTTTAGTTGTGGCTAAGCAGTGGTCACTCCGAGTCAAGGACTTTTCAGTGTCTCATGCACTGCTAGTAAGAGGTTGCATAAAAAGCATTGTGGGAGCATGGCCAAGACAGCTGACCCAAGCAGCCCAAAGGAGTATTCCATGGCATAGAATGTCATGCCCAGCATATAAACTGGGAAAGTCACACATCAGGGGGGTTGATCGTGGCATGGTCTGCATCTCCATTAGCAGGTGGGGAGCAATTTTATTGTGCATCCCTTGTTTTTCTTGTGTTCTGTTACACTCTCTCCCTCTCCTTATTGTTACTATTATTATTACTACTATTATATTTTGTTTCAATTATTAAACTGTTCTCATGTCAACTCATGAGGTTTTCTTTTCTCTTTTAATTCTCTTCCCTGCTGTGGAGCAGGAGGCAAGGGAGGTAAGCAAGCAGCTGCATAGTATTTATCTGCTCTCTTGGGTTAAACCATGAGAATAGTCCACAGCAATTTGTAATGTCCTAAAAATTAAAAGCCAATTCTTTTAAGAAGATGATTTTCATGATAGCTTATAAAGTGTTTGCTTTGGGGCAGTAATACTAGATAAGGCAAAGCAGCTTCTATTTTCTTAGATTAGACTCGGATCAGCCTGAGAGACCACCCCTGAGTAATGTTACAGGCAGGTGACACCTGAGCCTGGGAAAGTTTCCTTAGGAACAGGCATGAGCTAGAATTTAGAAAGTTAGGATGGGAGTTGATATTACACTCTACACTTGATCTAACATCCCTCTGCAGACTTTGTGGCACTAAATCAGAAAGAAAAATTAAAAGTTCAGATCCTTTTCTTTATGTGTGTTGTAAAACCTCCTTCTCTGTGCTTTGAAAAAGACAGTAGGTCTCCCCCCTGTGTAAATAGAACTCTCAGCTGAAGTAGACTGTGATTATTTGTTTATGTCTGAGATTTGATTGCAATTGTGGATCCTGAAAATAGAAAGAAACAAGTGATGTGAACAATTGCAGTCTGGAGGAGCATCTAATCAAGGGACAATCAGTCACTGACTATAGAGTAATTCCTTATGATTCCAACTGCTGAGGCTTATTGTAAATTCTACCTCTGTTGAGTAAAAAAATAAAAATAAAAATAAAGAACTATAAATTGAAAACTGGAGTACCCCTGGTCAGACAATGTGGCCTGAATTCTGCACTTTCTTTTGCTAGTTTAAATGAAATACGATTTACATCTGTAAAAACAGAAGAGGAATCAAACATTTTCAGTGTGCATTTTGAAGAATCCCCTTTAGCCATACAGTTTATTTTTGAAGCTTAAGAAATTTTCTGACTCAAACATTTGTCCTTAATAGGAGTTTCTCAGAGGGTGAGCTAAAATGCTCTATTTATTTTAACGAGTCTTTTTCCCATAATTGAATAAATCCTTCAGAATATGAAAGTATGTAACTGTTCAACATGGTAAGTATTAAAGACATATTGTCATTTTCCATTGTTTTATTTTTATGCAAGAAAAGTGACCCAGTACTACATGGATCTGTTAATCACTTACTTCTTTGGGTACTAACTAAATGCCCTATTGCAATGATACTGTAGCTCTTTCAAATTTTAATTAATTTTATCTGAGTTGATTTTATTATAGGGGTTTTTTCATTTTTGTTTGTACATCACCTTATGATCAAGAATCAGATTCTAACCTTGTTTATTGCCCTTTTGCACTGTAAGAGTTGTGTGAAGAGGTTGCAAAGAAACAACTGAAAAGCAAGTGGTGATTCTTTCATCACAAGGAAATATTGTGTTTCTGTGAGAAACATGTGGAGGAATCAGTGTTAACTTGTTCAGTTGATTTCAGTTTGTGTGGGTTAGAGGTGGAGGGCCTGTGAATAAAGCATGTTGCAATTAGATGCTGGCTTTCTTTTATATACTTTATTAATGGTCTTTTTTCCATTTGGATATATTCAGAGTGAAATTTACAACCAGAAAAGGAAATGATACAATGTTATTAAAAAATTATTTCCTGTATTTCTAAGTTTAGAAATGTAAAATGACTTGCAATTTTTCAAAGAAATCAGTCCTCCTGAGATGAAAAACCAGCAGGGATATATATACCAATTAAGGTTTTGAGTCAGCGGTTGTCTAAGTTGATTAACAGTGCCCCAAACCCATTGTAAAGGTAAATATTCTGACATTTGTAATTGCTGAAATAGTACATAGGTCATTCTGACATCAGTGTTAATGATAAGTTAGCAAAACATAGTCATCTATCATCTTCATGCCATGGGATGGCCTGACTTCATCTATTATCAGCTGGAGCAATGACTGAATATAAGTCAGGTAAAGCAGTCCCTGGCTTGTTTAAACATGTGCACCATACTCTAAAAAAATAGCAGGTGTTTCACTGAGATTATAGGGAAGAGAAATCTTTGTGGGCCTTATGGTTGATGTCTTCATTTCTGCTCCCAGAGGATGTATAAGTACAGCATCTTATCTGGCATAAATTCAATTACGGGTAGGTCTGCCACAGAAGAATAACTCCTGAGTGTATACTAATTGACTGAATAGGAACCAGAGCATATAATGGGGCTTTTCCTCTGCTGAACCTGACACACACTAAGGGAATGCCACATAGGAGAAAGGGCACTTTTAGAATTACAGATCTCAAATACCTATGGATATGTAATAAAATATTAGATGGCTTCAGTATTTTTTTGTTATGGAATAGCTATAAGGATTATACACATGCAAGGAGAAAGTGATATTGACAGGACTATTAGAATTAGGGATGTGCTTATGTGGCTTGCAGACTTTTCCCATCAATGTGATCAATTCAGTGAAGAAGATTGAATTTCTCATCTTCTCGACTTCGCAAAATTTTAGATCTGCTGTATACACAAAATGTCAGTTCTCATTAGTCTGATGTTGCTTCCGGATAAGTACTTTGTGTCCTGTCACAGATAAGAGACTGTCTATAAATTATTAGAGTTAGCAAGCAATGTAGACTTTTAATAAAGAACCACAAACCAAAGTAATTGGACAATCCCTTTTTTTCCTTTGAAAACAACAACAACAAAAAAATTCTATACTATTATTTATACATGTATATATTTTCTATAATGCAGACAAAACTGAACCTTCACTAAAACTGTTTTTAATTTTGATGCTTGCATTGAAATTGAACAGGATGCAAATATTTATCATTTTAATATTTGATCCAAGTTTAAAATATGAAAAAAGTCATGTTTTCTAACAGTGAAACTGCATGTTAAATTCATGTATTAATACTTCTCCAGAAGTAATTCCAAGTCAGGCAAAGCCTACAGGATGCTTCTTCAAGACATTTACTGCAGGAGATCTCTGTTATCAGGGAGTGAAAATTGGCTAGCACAGAAGATGGAGATTAATCTGGACACAAAGTAAGTTTTGCATTCAAATATTTTTATGTTCAAGAGAAATGAAAAGGCATGGCTCTTATTAATTTCTATGACTATATATACGGTATGAAGTTCTCAGATACAGAGAATTTGCATGGATCTAGAGTGCTGTTTCTTTCTTTGTTATCCATTCTTTCATTATTTAGTCAAATTGGCAACACTGAAATTTTTATTGCTGAAAATTCCATGACAGGATTAGAATTTATCAGGACATGTTGCAATCTTCTTGTGACAAAGAGGACTGAATGCAAAGGTTTTATTTCAAACACATCTACCTTCTGGAAAAATGAATATGGAAAGCCTATTAATGTATACTTCAGCCTCCATAAGCTACTCCACAGTATAATGTGAGTTGTCACAATAAAGCATCATGAAAGGCAATGAATAACTGGGGGAAATATTCAGACAGGATTGAGGCACTAGTCTAGTGGGAGCTTGCAGAAACTCACCCTTGCAGACCTGTTTTTCTTTTTAAGAATTAGATTCCTTTTTCCTACTGCTCCCTCCAGTAACATTTGAAGCAAGAGTACCTGGCTTCTTTCTCTGAGCTGGAACTCCTTTCCTCAGCAGCAACAACAACAATACACTTCAGAGAAACTTTTTTTTTTAACACAAAATTAGCCTTAAAAAGAGGGTGTTTTATTTTACCTAATAGGTAAGACTGCCATCAAAACACTTGTGTTTCTCTAAACATATGTATGTAGTTCAATTGAAGGGTAGATGGAATTCAAAAATGTTGCATCAGGTAAAAGAAAGGAGTAATGTAGACAGGGTGTCTCATAGCCAACTCCATCTTATTTACTCAGAAGAAGAGATACTAAAAATAATTGAAACAATCCAGAGAGTTCAGTAGGATTTTTGTTATACTCTTTCTTCTTTAAATCAACATGAGTGTCTCATTTGTATTTCCCACATAAAATGGTTTTTGGATGGCTTGATTCTGCTGATTTGGGAGTATAATATCTTCATAAATGCATGGAGCCAGGCAGACCTGCAATTAACATAGCTAAACTGTCTTTGAGTTGAACTAGCCCACGCAGAGCCTATACTTTTACATGGTTTATCTATAAACTTCCCAGTTCAACCACAACTAACAGAATTACATCAGATCTGTTTCTACTACCTTACTCTGTCCCTCAGACCTCCTGTACTTAAATCAGAGTTAGCTCACATAATAAACAGTTGGGAGAAAGCATAATTTATTGAAAGAGATGCTTTAGCTTACCCAGCTTCTTTCAACTACTTTGTATGAGAGTTATATTGAGTTACACTGCCTTTCACATTATGAAGAGCAGAGTATGAAACACTGAGGGAATTCAAGAGAATATTGTGTGATCTATCTTACAGCACCTTACATATCACTTCTGAATCTGGCTCACAGGTCCACTGCATTGAGAAGAGAGAACAAGACAACAGCAGCCAGCAGGTGAAACAATAGCTTAACATCGGGGAAAAATATTAAGGCAGACAGTGTTGTAATGTGAACAATTATAGAAGAGTAACTTGATAGGGAACAGAAAAAACAGCTTCAGACTTAAGTGAAACAGCAGATATGTAAGTATTACATACAGTTATGTAAGAATCACATACAGTTAAGGTTGATCTTTAATACCTAGCTTTAAGGTAAGGGCATATTAAGTCACTGCTGGGAATGACTTATTTGGAGGAAGTTTTTTTACAACACTCAATTCTCTTTCTCCCAGAGTAGAGCCCATGGAGGTGTAGCTGGAGAAGCTCCCCCAAAGCTGGCAGAAGCTCTGAGGCTTTGCATTAGGCCAGCCTGGAGAGCCACAGACGTGGCATCCGCCAGCTGCTGCCAAAGCTATTTTAGAAGATGCACACTCTTCAGATGATTGTCAGGGTCTTTGCTTTGCACAACTGTTTGGAATATGCAGAAAACAACTAGACATGAATTCCTAGAATTATCACTTCTACTCTTCATGGCAGCTCATAGAGGTGTGTGTGAACAAAAATATGTATACTGGAAAAATATAACGTGCCACTTAATAACATTCAGCGATGTTCAAAGAGTCACGAGAATATAACACAATAGACATCCCCCTAAAAAATTCAGCTGTCTACACCAGTAAACAGAAATGCACTTTATAATGGTAAAACAGTTTAATTAATATAATATTTTTTCAATGAAATAAATTTTATTCTATGAAAATTTCATACAATTTTTTGCCTAAAGTATTTTTTAATTACAATACCTTAAATAGATAATTTGCTTTTTTATGTGATTGAAAAAGTAAGTTTCTGAACATCTAACTCACCACTCAGCATTTTTATATAAACAGTGAAAAAAATAGAGTTGGAAAGCATGTGACCAACATAACAATTTATATGACAGAATTCCATGCTTATCTGGAGTGCTCAAATCTAAAGTTTAAGAAAAAATATTAATTACCAGAAAATTTAAGAAGTGTACTACAAATATTCATTCTCGGTTAACGGTACTAGGCTTGACTTTTAACAGAGTCAAGAAACAGATTCTCATGAAGCATGCTACCTGACACTTCTGGGAAAATTTATCAAACTAATGAATGCAGGTTGCTAAGAAATGTACAACAGAGTAATAAAATAAAGCAGCTCACTGCCAAAAGTTTCTTGAAACTTACTGCTGGAATACATAACTATAATAAACTGTGGTATCTCTTTTCTACTAAAACTTTTAAAATCTGACTTACACTGCAAATACTTGCCAGCTCAAATTGTCATCGTAACCTAGAGATGGAATCCAAGTTGCAGATGGACAGCAGTCGACTAAGAGGGTTCACACCTACTGAATTTGCATTATTTTATTGTTATGGTTTGTGTCATATAGTCATTCAATCAGGTTGCGTTGCCTTGATATACCTAAAAATGTAAGTAATGTGGAGGTTTTTCTGTTTTTCCTTTTTTACCTCTGCTTTTAAAACTCTTTATTGTTTTTGGTAGCCTGTTTTCTCCTGCTTATACTCACCAAAATTATATGCAACATTTTCTGGTAATCCCTGAAGTTTGGAAGTCAAATATCTATAAAAGGAGTTTAACAAGTACTTCTAACAACTTAATAATGTAGAGAGTAACTTAACTCTTGGCAAATTCATTGTGTATGTCAGTCCAGGAATAATGAGGGAGATTATATTTAGATTGATTTTATAATTGTGTCTCTTTCTTTTGAAATATTTTAATTTTTTCCCCACCTATTTCTGCTCCAACTTCTTTGTTCTTTACTAGTTTGATTCTTTGATACCTATTCACAAGCCCAACAGTCATCTCCAAAACCCATAATATGCACAGAAATTACTAAAACTGAAATGACGGATTTTAAAGAAAAGGGTGTATCTCTACCAAAATTTAAGTTACAGAAATTTGAATGACTAATCAAGACATTAAAATAAATAGTTTGACATTCTAAGTACTTTATTCCACCTACTGGCAAGTTATAATTTAGGTGAGCAAGGAAACTCATGAGAGGAAAATATAAAGGAGACACAGATGCCCAAAGTTTAGAGGACTTAGTTCCCAAAGTCTAGGATGTTTTATGGTCATATCTTTGTACAGGTATATCATTAAGAGCTAATTTGTTCATAATCACCTCATATAAGCAGTTTGTATCAGGTCTGCTTGTGTCACCTGACACAAGCTCTGAGCTCAGACAGACCTTACACTGAGATAATCAGTGGAGGCAGAGAGGAACTTTGGAGCATCTCCACCCACTGACTATCTCTTATACAGGCTGTTTTGAAGCTGTTCAATGAACCAGTTTTTGGCTGGAATGCTTATGTACCCACACTTTTGAGTATTCACTCAGACTTTCTTTGAACTGAATTCTCAGATTCAAAAGTCGTAAGCATATTGCTTTAATATTTAGTGTATAAATCACTTTGGGGTGCTATACATAGTAATGAAAAATAGCAGAGAAAAGTCAATCAGTTGCATGTATTTACTTCTATCCATGGTATAAACATAGGAGGGTTTTCAATGTTAAAACAATTAATTTTAAAATGTAGGGGACTGAAAAATTTTACATAGGGAGTTACTATGTGGAGTTCACTAACACAAGATAGGCATACAGCCGAATAATTTGAAAAGCATGTTTCCACATCACAAAACTGAGGAAAGCATTCTCCTAATAATTCTCCTATAAAATTTTAATGGCTATCAACCAAGTTTTAGAACACAATTTACTCAATAATTAGGGTTTCCTCTGGAAGTGTTCCTGATGAGGAGCATAGTGAATGATTTAAAGGCAATTTTAAAACTTTACAGTCAGGTCACTTTTTACAACATCTAGGAAAAGATAGGTTGAAAAACTTAAAATAGTAGTTTGCAGTGGTTCCTGGTAGATTTTTTTTTTTTTTTTAAAAGCATGATAGACAGATGGCTAGAATATTCTATGAACTAATAAAACAACTGCAATCAGAAAATTGATAAGGACTATGCAAGTGTAAATTGACTTTCATTCTTTTATTTAACAGCTGGGAGAAACTAAGCTTTGTCTATTTATCACTGGTTATTTATTCACTGTGCATCATGTCCAAACATGTGAGAGAAATCTTAAGTATTGAGCTTGCTTGATTTTGAAATATAAGGCTGTGATATATGAGTGTGAATTTGCATTTGAGCACCTCTTTGCAGCTGCAGAGGTATCCTACTGACTGTACTACATTTGGTAGCTTTCCAGAAATCGATGAATAACATTTCAAGGCTCAGTCTCATTTTTCCTCTTGGGTCAGGATGGGTTACCATATTTCATTTGTTGTCTTCATTTTTCATTTGTTGTTGTGTATGGGACTTCTACAACCATTTTCAATTCCTATTTTTTAATCTAAAAATCTCTGCCAGAGTTTTTCTTTCTTTGAAGTACTTATTTTATTCCACAACTTCCTGGTGCTGCCTTATTTGTATAATGCTGAGAATCACTGATTTATTTTGAATTTCAAGTATAGCAGCAAGTTAATTGAGTTTTCTTTTCTTCTTGGAAGCTGTTGATGGTTTTGTGAGTTTTTTATTTCAAGCCATATAACATTTTAGCACCTTGTAATACTCAGGGGCCAAAGAGAAAGAGAGAAAGAGGAAGAGAATTAATTTCTTCATGTATCTCTAACTATAATTTTGGCAGATTTTTTTTACAACTGATTATATTTTGGGACACTTTATTTTAAAGCAGTATAGGTAAAATCTTCTAATCATGTGAGTTAAAAACTAAGTCTCCTATTACTTTTCTCAGATCACCTTTTCTTTTTTCTCAATAATTAATTTTTGCTAAGATCACCTGAATAACTTTGGTTTGGAGAGTGAGCTAGGAAATTGTTAGGATGTAATGTAATACTTCATTTTTTTAACTGACCAAAATGTAATAGAAACAAGTGAATGATGATTTAATAGAGTTAAGAGACAGACAGTTAATGCCTGCATCTGGTTCTACCCTTCTGTATGAATTCCAAATTCTGGTTATTTTCAATAATATTAAATGAGTATTCTGCATATCAAGTTACTTTCACTCACACTTAGTGCACAGCAACAAAGATATGAAATGGTGATGAATGTCATCAAGAAAACTTAAACATATTAAGCTGGTAGATGGCTTGAAACTGAAAGAGAGTAGGTTTACATTAGATATAGCAAAGAAATTCTGCTATAATGTGAGAATTCTGAGGAACAGGAACATGTTGCCCATAGGAGCTGTGGATGCTCCATCCCTGGAAGCATTTAAGGCCTAATTGGGTGGGTCTTTGAGGAACCAGATTTAGCAGGAGATATTCCTGTCCATGGTGAAGAGGGAGTCAGAACTGGACAAATTTTAAAGTCCTTTACAAACCAAAACATTCTGATTGTAAGTGAAGAGTAGATATAATAGTTTCATACAATAAGGCGACATAAATTAAAGCTCAACCCTTGGCAAATGTCCTATTAAAATAAATTTCACCCACAATTTATATTTTCAATATCTTGTGTAGAATAGACTTTTTAAAAGGATATATTGACAGGATGCTCAGATCAGAGGCAGTTCCAATACTTCTGAGGTTGTTTGCATGCAATAATTCATTCATTAAAGGTGTAAAATACCTTCATGTTAATGTCTTCCTGATTTGTATTTGGTTTTCTAATTGAAGTTTCTTCATTCTGGTTAGACTGCATTGCATTTATAGCTGCTCTTAGCTAGACTTCAGGCTTCATTTTATGATATATCTATGGTTTTATTGCATGAGGCAAGACAAATTGAAGGGCAGAAAATTAGACTTTCAGAGAGTTTTAGAGCTGATGGGATATTTAAGCTGATGAGTTCAAGATCTACCAAAACAGAAACAAAGCAGTTCTTTTGGAGTAGCTGTCAAATGGAATGACACACAAAGATAATGGAGGTATTTAAAAGAAATCTGAACAATTTGATTGCTTAAGACTCTAAACTTCAACTTAATATAATTCTGGAAAGCCCCAAAACAGTTTTTTGAAACTTATTTTCCAAATGCTTCATATGTTCACTTATCTGTGATTTTGTGATCTTTGATTTATCAAAATACAACCATTTTGATTCCAATTTGAAGCTGATTAGCCTTGAATTAATACATAAATATATGCTTTTTATAAAATTCCTTATTTGCACTAAATATTTGTTTCTGTGAACATGGTTTTCTGGTTTTAACTTTCCTTAGCCCTCCAGGACAGCTATAAGGATTTTTTAATTAATCCAATCTAGTCATCCTCCTCCTTCTGAGAAACAGTGGATGTCAGATTGTCTTATCATTGGAGAAAAATTTTATATCTATGTTACGAGTAAATTTAGAGTTTATGTTGTTCTGGTTCCACACATTCCCCAGTGCTGGAACAGATGCCATCAAAAATAGTACACAAATAAATAAAAATCCCTTGTCTGTCAAAAGCAAGAATGATTCCAACTCTATTGTTAAATAAATAAAAAAAAAGAATTATCTTTGAAAATTCATCCCCCAAAATTCTTTCCACTATTTTCTTAAAAAAGAAACAGTTTTTAATGAGAAGATTTGATGAGAAAAAATATTTTAAAAATTCTATCTGAAACAATGTTTTTGAAAATAAATGTTTATCCTCAAAATTTATTCCATTTTATATTTTTATATTCATCTATGCTGATAGGACTATATAATGAAGTTTTGGATTACTGATCTAAAAGAAACAGAGACTTCATTTGCATGAAAGGATTCAAGTAAGATTACAGATGTTATTTCCTAGAAAAATAAATCTGTATCCTTTGGCAGTCTAATAATTATTTTGTTACTTTTGGAGTATTCCAAATCACATAAAAATCCAGCTGATCTGAATTAATTTAGAGATATTGCATTTATATTTTGGATTTAAAAGAAACTTACAAGCATAAGAAGGAGTATATGTACAAAAAATATATGAGGATACTGATGTACTAATCTAGCTAAATGAATTTGTCCAACCAAATGAAATGTCGCAGTTATGTTGAACAGTTTATGGTCACAACTCCCTCCCTTAGCACAGCCCTCTAGCACTCGTCTGGGAAAGGTGTCTTCATTGCTGTGGCACTTAAATGTTCTGATTATGGACTCCAAAGATGTTTCCTCTTCCAAATGGTTTTAAAACAAAACTTCCCTCAGGCATGCATGACTTTTCTATAGATTATTTTTTACAGTTAGATTATGAGTAAAATATTACTAAAAAATGAATGAAGTGAATAAACTGAAGAACAGAAGTGATAGAAGTGAAATTTGGAGCTATTGCCTTCTAAAAGGCATTTAAGAGCTTAACAATTGACTTCAATAAAAATTTGGAACTGAAACCCTAAAAAGCCCTAATTAATAGATCCCTGTCTTTATGCACTAAAACGTCCTTTAAAATCCATCACTTACCTGGATCATATGGCTTTCTAAGAGCTTCCTCTCTAGAACAGAAATAGCACTGAATACTAAAAACTAAAGCATAACCACAGGATAAAAGTCATTGTTGAAGGACAGTTTACAATCTCAGACTTCACACTGTACCTCTATATCTAGTGTTTGGACAGGTCAAGTCTGTTCTTGTCCGTGAAGCTGCTCCTTCATCTTGTGAATGTACATTACTCTGTGAAATCAGTTTTGAAGATCTGCAGTAGGGGTTTTGTCAGCAATCCAGACATATTTTATGACTTTCAGAGTATACTGCCATTAAGTATAAGATTCATATTGTTCCTCTGACCAAACAGATAGATGCTTCTTCAGAGGGCACGCTCTACTAAGATTTGTATTGTGGTTTAATCCCAACCAGCAACTCAGCCCTACACAGTTGCTTGCTCCTTTGCCCTGGAGGGTTGGGGGAGAGAATCAAAAGTGTGAAACACAAAACCCATGAGTTGAGATAAAGACAGTTTAATAAATAAAGCAACAGCTGTGTATGCTATCAAAGCAAAGCAGGGAATTAATTCAGCACTTCCCATGGGCAGGCAGGTGTTCAGCCACCTCCAGAAACACAGGGCTTCATTATGCCTTATGGTGACTTGGGAAGAAGAGCGCCATCACTCTGTGTCCTTCCTCCTTCTACCAGCTGCGCATGCAGAGAATGGAGCCATAGGTCTGGACATTGGTCAGTCAGGGTCAATTGTCTTGACTGTGTCACCTCCCAGCACCCTGCATGTCTCTCTTATGGGGTGGGGTAAGGGGCAGAAAAGACCTTGACTCTGTGTGAGCATGGGTCGGTAATCAGTCAATAATAAACAGCTTGGAATTATCAATACTGTTTTTATCACAAATCCAAAACACAGCCCCATATGTAAGATACTGCATAAAAAATTTAGTCTACCCCTGACAAAACCAGCATAATAGTTACAAAAAAGAGTAGGATTTCTAAAATTATTTTTCTCTATGTTAATTTCTGTGAAATAATTAAAAACTGTAGCATGTTGCAATCTATTTTAGAGGACTAGCTAGGACAAGGTTAAGCAGATTCAAGTTCGTTACCGAGAATTATACATGCATAAAAGCATTGATGGCAATAGAGTGCCACGGGTACCATCAAAAATATAATCAGAAGACAATGAAGTTACACCCTTGTAATTGAGGTGTAATTTGATGTGCAAAGTCTTTATTGGTCTATTAAAGGAAGGAAGCAGGTTGACTTTCACGTTGAGTTTGTGTGGCTGGCAGAAGGGTTTTGTAATATTCACTGCTAGCAGTTTTATTATTGGAATCATTGGGGCATAATGAACAGAGAATAAAATAATCACTTTCAAGGTAGGATTGAATTTTAAAAACCCCTACCCTACTGCTGAGGAAAATTACAATAAATTTTGTCCTATGGAAACACAGTTTGAATAAGACAGTTGTGGCTTTAAAAGATGAAGGGAAATCTGTGTTATAAGAAAAACTGTTTTCTTAGAAATCAGGCATATATAAAGGAAATTCTATCACTGCCTTTGAATTCATCTCACTGATGTCTCTGCCTCATTGTGCACCTGTCATTGTATTACTGAGCCTTTTCCCCAGTCCTTGTTTCCTGCTCCTAGGGAGCTTTCAAATGTCTGGTATGGGACAAGGGAAAATAGTTGGCTTTCTTACAGATACTTAGCTTACACCTTTTTAAGGAAACACATGTGCAAATTAAATATTTATGAAGTGTTATTCTGAATTAGATCCTGGTCTCTTCTAAACCAGTATGCTATCTGACTGTGTAGAGTACTGGAGACAGTGACTAAATATCTGAAAGTGAGGGATGATACAATCTGATTTGTGAAAGATTCAGAATGAATTGCAATGCTTAGAGTTTAATGTTAATGGATGAAACTTGATCTTTTTTTAAGTCTCATTTTTCATAACTGGGACCGTTATGTCTTTTCTGGCCAACAGAAAATTTAATCAAGTGACTAGAATATGAGCATCAACAGAAATATTTGTTTTGAAACTGCTTTTCTTAACCCAAAAGAATGAAAGTCTCAGTCTGATGACTTTTTTTTCCTGGTACAAATTGAAATTTCAGTCACAATTTACTGAGAGTTATATTTATCAAATAACAGATTACAACTACAGATAAAATTGTACCTAGAGTTCTTGTAGCAATAATTTTTTCTCTGTGCATTATTTTATGTAGTGACTGTTTTTTATTCTTGCATGTATCATAAAGACTTCAATTTACAAATGCTGAGTGTTAGGTTGGTATTTAATAAAATAGAATTAATTCTCTGCTATTAATTCTCTGTGCAGCTACTACTGAGATTGAGATTCACCTTTTGTTGTTAGGGTAAAGACAGCTATCATAAAGACAAAGAAAATTGCAGAAAATATTTGGTTTTGTTTAGCATTTGAACATTTTTTCCTTTAAGGAGAAGTACATTGATTGATTTAGAAGTTATCGGTTAATATAAAATATGCTCTTTTTCCTTTCTTTTTTCCTCTTCCTCTTACTCTATCCTTTCTGTTTAATTTTCCTTTTTTCATCTTTATTCTCTATTATCTTTTCTCTATTCTTTATTTTCTAATTTATTTCCCCTTTTTGTTTTCCCTTTTTGCTTTAGATTTTTCTCCCACAGAATAAGACTACCATCTACTATGTGGTAGAGTTCTAATTGATGACTGGAAAGTTCCTGGGTATTACCATATTGCAAATAAGAATATAGCATGGCATCACATGCAGATTATTTCTGATTAATTCTGTAATGAATCAGTGTTTTAAGGGCTCTTAAACAGTCACCATCAAAGGTATTGGTGAAAGCAGGTTTAATATACAAGCAAAAGCATGAAAAAGTTCATTTGCAAGGTTCACTCTACTGCTTACTAAATGGTTAAAGAACACAGAGAAAATACAAACTAAAATCTAAAATCAATCGATCTAAACTCAAAATCAATTCAAAAATTATCTATGTGGAAGCTGGAGGAAAAGGGTAAGGGTAGAAAAGGATAAGGATAAAAAGGAAGAAGGAAGACCCTCCCATTTAATCACAAGGTTTAGAGTAGACTTCCTTGTTAAGCTGAACCCCAGACTTGACCAACTGTTAAGTCCTAAAGATTTAACAACACTTAAACAGCACTTAATTGATAGCTTAAGTTAAGCAGTTTAACAAAAGATTTCTATTGAATTTAGTATAGCTCAACATTAACTCACTGTAAGGCCTAACTTACAAATCTAAGGTACTGAAGAATCCAGCAGAGCAACATTCGTAGTACATTTGCTATATTGTACTCACACTCACATGCACAAATATTTAAAGGAGCATGCACAGATCCAAAACATGATGTGCAGGAGAGTGAATACACTTTAGAAGGTTTAAAAGATGAGGAGAATACACAACATGTGATGAGTTATTGCAGCTTTGGGAGTTTCATCTGACTCAGCAGGACAACAAATTATACCCAACACAAACTGCAGCATAAATACTGAAAAATCACTGAACAGAAATGAGTGGATATCATTTACTGTGACTGCAGTAAAGCTCTGACACTGTTTCCCACAAATACCTCAGAGAGAAGCTATTGATGTATGGGCTGGATGTACATAGCTGACTATGACTCATGTTGACAACTATGTTGACAACTATGAGTTGACAACTCATAGACAGTGAGTTAGACTGAAAACAATTAAATGTCTGGGCCCAGAGGGTGGTGGTCAGAGGCACAAGGTCTAACTGGAGGCTAGTAATCAGTTGTGTTACTCAGGGGACAAGACTGGCTCCAGTCTTATCTAATATCTTCATTAATGATCTGGATGAGTGGTCACAGAGTGCACCTCAGCAGGTTTGCTGATGGCACGAAACTGGGGGAGTGGCTGATGCACCAGAGGATCATGCTGCCATCAAGAGGGACCTCAACAGAGTGGACAGATGGGCTGGCAGGAACCTCATGGAAGTTCAATAAGGGAAAATACGAAGTCCTGCACTGAGGGAGGATAAAACCTCAAGAACCAAAATATTCTGAGGACAGATTTTCTGGAAGACACTTTTGATGTAAAGGACCTGGGGGTTGTGGTGGTCACCAGGTGGAACACAAGTCGACACTGTGCCCTTGTGTCAAAGATGGCTCATGGTATCCTGGCTTGTATTAGGCAAAGCATTGCCAGTAGGTGCCAGCTTGCTTTTGGGGCCATACCAGGAATATTCTACCCAGTTTTAGTACTAGAGACCCAGGCATCCTGGAGAGAGACCAACAGAAGGGCACAACGGTGGCTAAGGGACTGGAGAAACTCTTCTATGAGAAAAGGCTGAGACATCTGGGACTGTTTAGCCCAGATCAGGGAAGACTATCAGAATATATAAATACCCGAAGGAAGGGTGCAAAGATGGAACTAGGCTTTTTACAGCAGTGCCTAGCAATAGGAATAGAAGGCGTTTGAGTTTACAACAAACTTAGTATCTAATAATGATGTAACACAGCTAGCCATGTGTCCTGGTTTGAAGGACAGGTGTCTGTTAAGGAAGGCAGGAGCCTCCCTTGGGATGGGAAACTGTAACCCCTCTCCCTCCGAATTATTATAAATTTGAAATCAAGAGGCTCTCAGGCAAAGATATGGGAATAGGAATAACAGTTCTTTACTACTATCTAAAACAAGGATAACAAATAACAACAACTATAACGTCAACCAACAAACAGAACCAGAAACCCAGTGGCAGCCTGCTCGGCTTCAGGCACATTTTCCTTTTTGTGCAGCTCCAGTCACAGCCTGCAGGGGGCGCTCTGGGTGTGATGATTCCCCGGTGGCTGCAGGGGCGCTCTGGGTGTGATGATTCCCCAGTGGCTGCAGGAGGTGCTCCAGCGTGAGCTCAGGTAGCACACGGCAATGGCGGCTGCCTGAGGCACGGAGGGATGGAGGAGAGTCTTTGTTCCACAGACCCTCGGGGGGGGCGCAGCTGGTGTCGGTGCCACAGCAGGATTCCCGGACACAGGCAGCTGGGACGGTAAGAGGTCCCCACGTGCAGGGGAAGCCCCGCTACAATGTAGCGAAGAAACTCGGAGCGGCGAGGAGGAGCAGGGGGAAGAGACTGGCTGGTGGCAGGCAGCTCCCGATGGGGCAGAGGGCAGAGACTCACGGCAGACAGACTGGCAGCTCTGTGCTGGCTTCTCAGGGGGCCGTGGGTTCAGCAGACAGCAGCTCCGACCGTCCCACTCCGAGGGTCCCGAGCAAGAGAGCGTGACCTCCCCCCTGCTCTTGCTTTTCAGTCTCCGAAATCTCGCACTGTCAAGCCCTGCTTCCATGAGGGGCAATTCTGCCGCACCCTGCCAAAGAGAAAGGCCCCTAGCCTTGTGCTTTGTTCTCTTAAGTACTCAGCAATTAGCTCAATCATTTGTGTCTTAGCAACCCATGGGAGAAAGAATTCCTGAGGAAAAAAAACTAAATCCAAACTTCAACATTCTCCACCCCAAATTTTTTTCCGATGCAAACACCTTACATCAAATTTAAGCCTTCGAAGTATATACATACATGCAGATACAGATACAAGCACGGTGTCATAAATAGTTCACCCTAAAACAAGATCTCTTTGAGGTATGCATCGGGTCTCTCCATCCCTTTGCATTACCCACCAGGTGCAGCCTGGTCCCTGAGCAAAGACAACCCCACGGATGGGATTGTCTTTACTTGAGGCAGAGTTAACCCAAACAGTCTTTCCCAGCATACCTCTCATGTATACTACTGGAACCTTATTTCCATCTGTTGTTCGCAAGGGGTCAGAGTGGGCAGGCCCTGCTCAATTGGAGGATCCTCGGGTGTTCAGTAACCATGTGGCCTTTGCCAAATTAGTCTCCCAGTTCTTGAACGTCCCCCCACCCAGTGCTTTCAAGGTGGTTTTAAGCAGGCCATTGTACCGTTCAACTTTCCCAGCTGCTGGTGCATGATAAGGGATATGGTACACCCACTCGATGCCATGTTCCCTAGCCCAGGTGTTTATAAGGCTATTTTTGAAGTGAGTCCCATTGTCGGAGTCAATTCTCTCGGGGGTACCATGTCTCCAAAGAACCTGTTTTTCGAGGCCCAGGATGGTGTTCCGGGCAGTGGCATGAGGCACAGGGTAGGTCTCCAGCCATCCTGTGGTGGCTTCCACCATTGTGAGAACGTCGCGCTTGCCTTGGCGGGTCTGGGGCAGTGTGATGTAATCAATCTGCCAAGCCTCTCCATACTTGTATTTGGACCACTGTCCACCATACCATAGAGGCTTTACCCGCTTGGCCTGTTTGATCGCGGCGCACGTCTCACAATCATGGATCACCTGGGAGATACTGTCTATGGTTAGGTCCACCCCTCGGTCTCGTGCCCACTTATAGGTGGCATCTCTGCCCTGGTGGCCTGAGGCATCATGGGCCCATCGGGCTAGGAACAGCTCCCCTTTGTGTTGCCAGTCTAAATCTATCTGTGCCACCTCAATCTTTGCGGCGTGATCTACCTGCTTGTTGTTCTGGTGTTCTTCGTTAGCTCGGCTCTTAGGGACATGGGCGTCTACATGGCGGACTTTTACGGGTAGCTTCTCTACCCGAGTGGCAATGTCTTTCCATTCATCAGCTGCCCAGATTGGCTTTCCTCTACGCTGCCAGTTGGCCTTTTTCCACCTTTCCAGCCAACCCCATAGAGCATTGGCTACCATCCACGAATCGGTGTAGAGATAGAGCTTTGGCCACTTCTCTCTCTCAGCAAGGTCCAGGGCCAGCTGAACAGCTTTGAGTTCAGCAAATTGGCTCGACCCACCTTCTCCTTCAGTGGCTTCTGCAACTTGTCGTGTGGGGCTCCACACAGCTGCTTTCCACTTCCGGTTCATCCCTATGATGCGACAGGAACTATCAGTGAAAAGGGCGTAGCACTTTTCTTCATCTAGCAGTTGATTATATGGTGGAGCCTCTTCAGCCCGGGTCACTTGTTCTTGCTCCTCTTCATCAGTGAGACCAAAACTCTCACCTTCTGGCCAGTTCGTACTTATTTCTAGGATCCCAGGGCGGTTCGGATTTCCAATGCGGGCGCGCTGTGTGATAAGTGCGATCCACTTACTCCATGTGGCATCGGTGGCGTGGTGGGTAGAGGTAGCCTTTCCTTTGAACATCCACCCCAGCACTGGTAGTCGAGGTGCCAGGAGGAGTTGTGCTTCAGTGCCAATTACCTCCGAGGCGGCTTGAACTCCTTCATAGGCGGCCAAGATTTCTTTCTCTGTGGGGGTGTAGTTGGCTTCAGACCCTCTGTAACTCTGGCTCCAGAATCCCAGCGGTCGGCCTCGAGTCTCTCCAGGCACCTTCTGCCAAAGGCTCCAGGACAAGCCCTTGTTCCCGGCTGCAGAGTAAAGCACATTCCTCACCTCTGGTCCTGTCCTTACTGGGCCAAGCGCTACTGCATGAGCGATCTCCTGCTTGATCTGGGCAAATGCTTGTTGCTGTTCAGGGCCCCAGTGAAAATCGTTCTTTTTGCGGGTGACCAGGTAGAGAGTGCTCACAATCTGGCTGTACTCTGGAATGTGCATCCTCCAAAAACCTATGGCCCCTAGGAAAGCTTGAGTTTCCTTTTTGTTAGTTGGAGGAGACATCGCAGTGATCTTATTGATGACCTCCGTGGGAATCTGGCGCTGTCCATCTTGCCATTTTACCCCCAAGAACTGGATCTCTCGAGCAGGTCCCTTGACTTTGCTTTTCTTGATGGCAAAACCGGCTTCCAGGAGGATCATGATGATCTTCTCTCCTTTCTCAAATACTTCTGCTGCCGTGTTCCCCCACACAATGATGTCATTGATGTATTGGAGATGCTCTGGAGCCTCACCCTTTTCCAGTGCAGCCTGGATCAGTCCATGGCAGATCGTGGGGCTGTGCCTCCACCCCTGGGGTAACCGCTTCCAGGTATATTGCACACCCCTCCAGGTGAAGGCGAACTGAGGCCTGCACTCCGCTGCCAGAGGGATGGAGAAGAACGCATTTGCGATGTCAATGGTGGCATACCATTTTGCTGCCTTGGACTCCAGCTCGTACTGGAGCTCCAGCATGTCTGGCACGGCAGCACTCAATGGTGGAGTCACTTCATTCAAGCCACGATAGTCTACAGTCAATCTCCATTCTCCGTCAGACTTGTGCACAGGCCAGATGGGGCTGTTGAAGGGTGAGTGGGCTTTACTGACCACTCCTTGGCTTTCCAGGTCGCGGATCATCTTGTGGATGGGGATCACAGCGTCTCGATTCGTCCGGTACTGCCGGCGGTGCACTGTCGAGGTGGCAATTGGCACTTGTTGCTCTTTTACTCTCAGGAGTCCCACCACATTTGGATTTTCCGATAGTCCAGGCAAGGTGTTCAGTTGCCTGATGCCCTCTGCCTCTACAGCCGCTATTTCGAAAGCCCACCTGAGTCCCTTTGGGTCTTTGTAATAGCCATTCCGGAGGAAGTCTATGCCCAGAATACATGGGGCCTCTGGACCAGTCACAATGGGGTGTTTCTGCCACTCCTTCCCGGTCAGGCTCACCTCGGCTTCCAACAAAGTTAATTGCTGTGATCCCCCTGTCACCCCGGCAATAGAAACAGGTTCTGCCCCCACATGTCCGATGGAATTAAGGTACACTGCGCACCAGTATCAACTAACGCTTCATATTTTTGTGGTTCTGATGTGCCAGGCCATCGGATCCACACTGTCCAAAAGACCCGGTTTTCCCGTGCCTCTTCCTGGCTAGAGGCAGGGCCCCTCTAGCTCTGGTTGTCATTTCTTTCTTGGGCGTACATGGTAGAGGTCCCCTCGAGGGGATCTAAGAGATCGTCCTCTCTTCTGTAATATCTGGCATCTCGGTCACGGGAGGCTGAGGCTACCTTCACTTTAGTAGACCCCCCGCCTCGGTTAGTATTTCCCTCCTTGAGTTGCTGTACCCGTGCTGCCAGGGCAGCAGTGGGTTTCCTATCCCACTTCCTCATGTCTTCTCCGTGATCACACAGGAAGAACCACAGCTCAGATCGTGGGGTGTACCCTCTCTCCCTGGCTGGGGGGCGCTGGGCTCTGACTTTGGGGCTTGTGACTCGCACTGGTGCTGCACTCATCATCCTCATCTCCTCCCTCACCTCTCTCATCATCTCCTCTCTGAGGTCTTTGACCACAGCAGAGACCTGAGCCTGTATTGGGCCACTGATCATACTATCATAATTCCTGAGTTTGGTGGCTATGGAGCCCACTGTCTCTCGGTTGTCATCAGCATTAATTGTTGCAATGAAGATGGTGTATTGGGAGGGCCCTAGCTTTGCCAGATTCCACAACATTTGCCCTGTACACTTGACCTTGTCAGGGTCGTTATCATGTTGTCCATCCCTCCCAAAGAGTACCTCCAATATTGCCACCTCCCTCAGCTGTTGGATTCCCTCCTCAAGGGTCTTCCATGGTCTTCTATGATGATATTCCTGCATTCTCTCCCTGTTGACAAACCTCTCTCTTACACTTATTAAAAGCCGTTCCCAGAGAGACAGGGGCCCGTCATCTCTTCCAAATACCTGATCAACCCCTGAGTCCTGGGACAAGGGTCCCAGCTGCCTTGCCTCAATACTATCCAGCTGCACGCCCATACCCATAAGGTCCCAGACCCGAAGTAACCAGGTTGTAAAAGGCTCACGACCCCGTCGCACAATGTCTTTTCGTAGATTACGGAGACTGTCATACCCCAGGGACTCAGTAGTGATTTCAATCCTTGGCCTCCCTACTGGTTGAGAGGGCCCTGCTTCCCCATCATTACTCACTGGCTGCTCTGGTTTGATCTTAGTCTTCCTCTTTTCCACAGGGGCAACTGCTACTGGCTGTGGCTGCCCCTCTGATCTGACTGGAGCCTGAGCGGTGATAGTGTCCCTGGGTTCCTCTGCTGCCTCATTAGACTCTCCCTCTTTGGGGTACGGGAAGGGTTTCCCACCAGCTGGGCAAGTGTATTCCTTCAGCACTTGGCCCATCTCGCGTATCTCTTTCACCAGGACTCCCACCCAATCCGGGTGGGTTGTTTCTGAGGTGGGTTGTGGGACCGGGTCAGACTCTGTAGCAACATCCCTAGTGTCTGGGGCAATGTCAGGTTCTGGGATGGTGTCCCTAGTTTCTGGGGCCATGTCAGGTTCTGTGGCTACATCCCTAGTCTCTGGGGCCGTGTCAGGTTCTGTGGCAGCATCCCTAGTTTCTGGGGCCGTGTCAGGTTCTGTGGCTACATCCCTAGTCTTTGGGGCCGTGTCAGGTTCTGTGGCAGCATCCCTAGTCTCTGGGGCCGTGTCAGGTTCTATGGCAGCATCCCTAGTTTCCGGGGCCAGGTCAGTTTCTGTGGCAGCATCCCTAGTCTTTGGGGCCGTGTCAGGTTCTGGGGCCCCATCCCTATTGTCTGGGGTAGATGTCAGAGTGGCTATCCAAGTCAGAGCCCCCTTATCCCTGAATGCTAAATAGAGCAGGCCTATCAGCAACACCAGCCACTGTATGGTATCATTAGCATCTAGAGAAGATTTGAACCCCTCAAAGATTGGCGGGATAGGCCCAAAGAGCTGGGTGAAGGGTTGTGAGAACATTTCTTTTGGTGTCACTTCCTCACAGTAGGTACCATTATTAAAGTAACCCTGAAAACATGTCATTAGTGTGTGGTAGCTATGAATCCACATGCCTGCCTTCCAGAGGAAGTTGAAAATCCATGAATTCCTCACCTTATTGACCCATGACACAAACTGTATAACAGCCACTGTAGCCTTAGTTATAGGGCCCATATTTAGATATGGGGCTGCAAATGGGAGAGAAACAGCTGTGACCACTTGCCATACGAACCGGAATAAGCTAGACCACATGGTGCAACCTAATGAGGTTCCTATGTCCAGCACACAAAAACTGCGTTACTCAAGAACTGTTATCCTTCTTCCCCTCGATGCCCTCGTGCCCCACGTTGGGCGCCAAAATCTGTCCTGGTTTGAAGGACAGGTGTCTGTTAAGGAAGGCAGGAGCCTCCCTTGGGATGGGAAACTGTAACCCCTCTCCCTCCGAATTATTATAAATTTGAAATCAAGAGGTTCTCAGGCAAAGATATGGGAATAGGAATAACAGTTTTTTACTACTATCTAAAACAAAGGATAACAAATAACAACAACTATAACGTTAACCAACAAACAGAACCAGAAACCCAGTGGCAGCCTGCTCGGCTTCAGGCACCTTTTCTCTTTGGTGCAGTTCCAGTCACAGCCTGCAGGGGCGCTCTGGGTGTGGTGATTCCCCGGTGGCTGCAGGGGCGCTCTGGGTGTGGTGATTCCCCGGTGGCTGCAGGGGGCGCTCTGGCGTGAGCTCAGGTAGCACACGGCGAATGGCGACTGCCCGAAGCACGGAGGGATGGAGGAGAGCCCTTGCTCCACAGACCCTCGGGAGGGGCAGCTGGTGTTGGTGCCACAGCAGGATCCCCGGACACAGGGAGCTGGGACGGTAAGGGGTCTCCACGTGCAGGGAAAAACCCCGCTACAATGTAGCGGAGAAAAGTGGGCTGGTGGCAGGCAGGTCGGCTCCGGATGGGGCAGAGGGCAGAGACTCACAGCAGACAGACCGGCAGCTCCGCGCTGGCTTCTCAGGGGCCGTGGGTTCAGTAGACAGCAGCTCTGACCGTCCAGCTCCGAGGGTCCCGAGCAAGAGGGTGTGACCTCCCTCTGCCCTTGCTTTTCAGTCTCTCCAAATCTCGAGTTACCAGGCTCTGCTTCCGTGAGGGGCAATTTTGCCCCACCCTGCCACGGAGAAAGGCTCTACCCTTGTGCTTTGTTTCTCTTAAGTACCCAGTCATTTGTGTCCTAGCAACCCATGGGAGAAAAATTCCTGAGGAAAAGAACTAGATCCAACCTTCAACACCATGATTTTCTCAGGTTCATTGTGCTTGCCATTGCTCATCTTAGCAGTATTTCCTCCAAGAATTATTTGTGTGCCTTCTTCTGATATGTAGCTTATTTATGCTTTACACTTCCTGTGCTTTAATGGCTTAAAAGGCCAGAGTGTATGAGAACTTCTCTCAAAATCTGAATTCTGTACTTATGTATGTAGGAATTGGGGGAAAAACATTTCCTTCCAGTTCAATCAATCAAACTTGCTTTTAAGAGTAAATAACTAAATAAGAACAGTAAAAATAGAAAGATGAAAAAAATCTTGGAAGGATCACTGCAAGGTCACCTCAACCACTCTTTTGATACAAGACAGGATTCTTTATGTTTATATGATTTCAAATGCATATTTACCTAATTCCTTTTTAAACCCCTCAGTGATATATACTTTAGAGACATTCAGCCAACTATTCTCATGCCTTACTTTTCTTTTAGGTTTTTAGAAAACCTTTTTTAAAGTTCATTTTTTCTTTTTTCTTTTTTTATTTTGCAATTAAACCTATTGTTTTTTTTTGGTACACAATAAACACAGAAACACTCTTTCAAGAATTTTTTTTAACTAAATGTCTGTGTTTTAGGATAAATATTGATTTTTATTTATTTCATTGGACAGGATTTGGTCTTTTTTATTGTGGCAGTTGTTTAGTTGGTTGTTTTTTTCCTCTGGACTGCATTTCAGCATACAACATCTTAAAGTGCACTGGACAAAAATGGATGAAATACTCCAGCTGAGGACCTACATTGGGGAGTGGGGGAAAACCTAATGAATTTTCTAGGGAAAGTTCCTTTTTCTGTCAATGAGAAGAAATAGTGGCATTGAAGTCATTAACATTATTTTGATTTACCTCACTTAAGGTCTGGTAATTAATCACTACAAATGATTTAAAGCATCTCCTAAGATAGTTTAACGATTTAGCCACATGTTTTGACCACGTGTTTCTTTCAGTTGAGTCATTTATGAATCTTAATTTATACACTAACATATTGAATTGTAATGACAGGACAATTTCCCAATTGCCATTGCATGCAACAAGCAGAAACATTATTTATGGGCGACCTGTAATCTCTAAGCAATATATTGACAATGTAAATCATTAACTAAAGTACATTGGAAACCTTTAGAACTATTCTGAAATATGATTGTCTTTAGTTGAATAGGGGGAAAAGAAAGAGGGGGAAATCTGGTGTGTATGTTAAATTTGTGTAAATAATTCATTAAAGCACTCTATTTACAGATAAGGTCAACGTTCAGATGGAATTACTAGCAGTTCTTTGCTGCCATATTTAACTGAGAAGAAAAAAGAACCTTGAGCCATTTAAAGTAGTGTACGTATTAACTTCTATAAAGAAAATTTGACGGAATACCATAAGGAGGAACCTGTGTTTGGCTGGACTAATCAGTTTCTTCCACGTTTGTTTTTTAATAAAACATTCAATTTTTCCGCTTATTCTCAATATTATAATCACCAAATAGACCATGCACATTTCCCGTCCATTGTCCAAAAGCTAGTGATAGAAGGGTATATCCTGAAAATTGCTGTGTTCTCCCAAGACTTTGAATAACATCATTAATTATGCAGATAATTTTTTGGTGCTTGTTAACTTTTAGAAGTTTAAACATTGATTTCCTGAGAAAAACATGTAGATTTCTAGTGGTTAATCTGGTAGGCTAAAGTCAGAAAAGGCTATTATTGACAGCCAGCTGGATAAATTTGTAACACAAAGATAAATATCTCACATAGAATTCTTTTTGTCTTGTACAGAATGGGGGATGTTCAAATTGTGTTTTCAGTTTAAAAAACAGGATATAGGGTAAACAAGTAAGTAGGCTTTAATTGCTTTACATAGATGGGATTAAAGGAATTTTCTTTGGTTTTTTGTTTGGGTTTTTTTTTAATCTCCTCTTTCACTTAACGTCTATTTCTGTGTGTGGGTATCCAGCATACTGAGTTAGGAATACATGGCAAAAGCACATAAGACATAGAAAAGGAGCAAATGATTCATAAAGTAATTTGGAAATCTCAGTTCCAGCTTTCTTGTGGTGTACAATTTGCCAGACTGTTGCAGACCAGAAATTGCTTGGGAGTCTAAAATCAATATTGTACTGGGTGCAGTCCACACTGAAGCATGATTGTGAATTGATTTGCTGGATTTTTTTGTTTCTTGTTACCAGGACAACAGACCCTATTTATTACAGTAGCTAGGTGAATGAAGTAATATGCAAGATTGTGACAGGATCTCAGATAACCAGAGATTAACTGAAAGTAAAGGAAATAATTCTGATCACAGTGTTGAGTATATTAAGGCATCCCAGAAAGTGTGGTTACCATTTTTGTTACATTCATTACTATTTTTGCCATCACTTTTGTGGAGACTCTGTTAAATTAGTTTCCAAACAAGTTTCAGACAGTACTTGCACTGAGTCCAAAACCCAGGCCTCAGTAACTGGCTTTTATATTTCAAGGTTTTAACTTCAGTGCTAACTCTATAACAAGTGTTAGGCTGCAGCCAGGCTCATACACTCAACAGTGCCTTTGTTGTGCTAATCTTAACAGGAACAGAGGAGAAGAAGAGAGCCTGAGATGTCACTTGAGTTCTCTCCTTTTTACTTCTCCTGATAACATAATTTTTTGCATGACTGCTGTCACTCCAGTATCTCATAAGCCTAAAGAGTTACCAACTTCCATTCCAAGAAAGGGAATAATTATTTATCTGGTTATTACTGCCAAAAATTCATTCTTGTAAATTCTCTTTATTTGCATACTTTTTATACCCTATTTCCAGCTGTAACCTTTTGGTCATCTCCTGGCTTATTGATTTTGGAATTAGCATTTTTTTCAGTTTTCATTACCATTTTCTTAATCTTAAGCAGCTCATGTCTGTAACACTAATACTTAATCTCTTAAATAATCTACAGTATAATTTTTTAACAGTCACATTATTTTTCTGATGACCTTAACCTGCATAAAATCTTGTGCAGTGGAAACATCTGATAACAAATCAAAGCATTCCCATTGTTTTTGAAGGAATGATACTAAACTTATATATCAAATTGTCACCTTGTTTCCTCCATAATTTAGCTACTTCCTGTTCCTTGTATCTCAGAAGATCTTACCTAGGATACATACTTCAGTGTATAGAAATCTCTTTTCTCATTTGAATGAAGGTTTCAAGCACTGAACCCACTCTAAAAGTATTTTTGATGCAAGTAAAATTTGGTCCATAACCTTGCAGGGGATTTTCTCTCTCCTGTGAACCGGTTACAGGGGATTGTGGTATGAAAAAGAAGTCAAAATTGCAAAAGTGCAACTTTAATCTATATTGTAATTGCTACCATCATTTTCTGGTTTTTTTATCAATTTTACAATATGTCCCAATCATACTAGAGATGGACCCAGAGATCCAGTAAAGTTGAAGTGCAAAGCCTTCAGCTGTGAAGAATAATGTGAAAAAGGTTTCACACAGTGTTCTTTGTCCTTTGGTGCTAGAGTGTGCACTCAATTATTTGCAAACACTGTGTCTTCAAGATCCAGAGAATGGCAAACATATGCATTCAGAAAAGGTACAAAATAATATTTCTTAGAACTATAGCTTTCATTAAATGAAAATAGAAGGTACAGCAAACGGAAAGTTGCTGTTTCAAACAATGAAGGTCACATAGGTGTTTTTTTCAGGACACAGCTGGACTGATACACAGAAGGCTGCTTTAATTATAAAGAAGCAGACTCTTCACATTAAATGGTGTATGACCAAACAAGCTGCCTTCATTTGACTTTCCAGACAGCTGGAGTTGAATTCAGAGACAGCTAATTGCCGTGGGGACCTTTCTCTGGCAAGTAGCCCATTGGTACTCTTGAGGGGTGAAGAGGCTTCACACAGAAAGCTTAAAAGCATCTGGGCTGCTGTTGTGCAGAATGCGACTGCTGACAGATTTACCATCTGTCTTTGAGAAAGACAACAGCTTGGGAAGCCCAGTTACCACTGTTCTTCGGTAGAAAGCCCGTTGTCAATCAAACACTCCTCATTACAGCAGAGAGAACTTTCACAGCTAAGTGAAAAAGAAATATCAGGACTTTTAATTGCGTATGAATAGATGAAAAATCTTGGAACATTAGGAAACAGCAAAATGTAAACTCATTTGTATTTCCATCACATGATCTTTCTCCATGAGAATAGTTTTCCACACGTACCAGCAGTAACCGTGCTCATATCCCCACAAAAGAGTCATGTTGTAACAGTACAGAATAATGAATTCATAACACATACTATACCATTATAAATACTTCAGATATTTATTTTTTGTAAATTGTCATTGACTGTAAAAGGTAACTGCTTTCATTCCTATGTTTGGAGGTAATAGAAATGATCTGTCTTATAAAGGAACTTCAAAACTGTCACCATTGGTACAAGACAAAGAAGTGCAATCATCCCTGAATATTGTGTACTTGCTTATACACAAAACTATATCTATGGCCTAGAATAATCTGTAAAGAATCAGCCAAAATTAGGAACAAAATATAGATGTTTTCTAAAAAGCTGCAGTGCTGTTTTCAGTACACAAATGCACATTTATAAATATATCTCCATGCATACTACCTGCAGGTCTGAAAGACATTCATTCAAACCAACAGTTCATAAAACTGCCTGGAATTATGAAAAATGGAATTATGGATTCTATAAATAGTACTCTTTCTTAAGCCTTCAAGTAAGTATATATATTTCTGTAAGATTTAAGTGCCTTCTTGAAAGATGTAAAAAATTTTGCCCAGTTGTTCTCCCTGTATTTCTGCGGTTGACCAGTGTGTACTGTGTGTTTAAAGAATAAATACTTTATGGCTCATGTTCTTAAAAATCAAGGTTCGGTTTACAGGAAACATAGAAGAATGCTGAACATGTCATATAGCTGTCATGTAAAAGTTGAAAACACATGTATTTATACAGGTGTGTATGTATATTGTTAATCACATATATAGATAGCTGGGTACAGGTAGCTGCTATAAAATTACATTTTTTTTGTGGGAATGTTCATGGTTCTTTTTACCCCAAGTACTTTACCACAAATCTAGAGAGAGAAAGGAGGAATATATTCCAGGATTTTTCTTCAAGCTCCATGACTGCAAAATTCTAAAATCCAGCTTCTCCCACTACATGCATGCAGTGTAGAAAGAATGCACTGCCAGATGTAGGAAAGTATTCAGTTTAGTAATGAGGCCTGAACACTCTACCCAGTACATTGACATGGTGCCTCTGTGAAGCAAAAATTACACATTATTATGCTAGTGACTACAGCTCACCAATGAAAATATGAGTCCTCATTTCCAGTTGCCTTTCCTAGGTTTGTTTCTGTATTTTAATGCAGAATGCTTGCCGTATAAGCTTAGGGTTAGGACACACATCTAGAAGATAGAAAATTCAGATTCCAGGTTCCACTGCTGAGGGTAGGCCCTGACTTCAAGCACCCTGATGAAATACAGCTTTACCACTGTCCATATTTTAAAAGAAAAGGGAAATTGGCTTCTCTTCCCCGAGAAAAACAGCTTAGTTTTTTACTTCAAGAAAAAGGTTCAGGACTTCAGACTCCAGTATGAAATATATACTCTAATGTAAAGTTAAGAAAGACCTAAATTGTTCAGATTAAGTAGTATATAGTTGTCAAATGGAGCAAAATGTTGGCTTATTTTTCATGCTGAAATACTTTCAGTATAGAGCTAGATCATGTACATCTCTACTCTGTTGCTGTCTACAGAGCTGATATATCCATGTCAAAAAGAGGTATGAGAGTCAAGTGATGTGCTCTTTCCATCATTTCCTATTCTCCAGTTTAAGCATATCCCTGGTTCATCATGCTGACTGCTATGAATCTTTTTCTTGAAGGGGTAATTTCCTCCAGGCATGGCATAGAAAGTTTAGTTGGAGCTTTGAGCTCCACTCTGGTGGCAGCATGCCAAAATCCCTTTAAGGGACTAGTTCTTAATATATCTCTCCATTTCTGAAGTAGCCATCACAGTATTTCCCCACTTCAGAGAGGGTAAATGTGTTTCCACAGTGGTAGAGATCAAATAACTCAATTAATAAAAGTTCTCTTGCATAACACATGAAAATGACAATACATTACTATTGTGGAAGAGATCTTAGCCACAGTATTTCAGTCATGTAAGGACTAGTTGTTCCATTTCCATCAAGTGAGTTCTAGTTAAACCACTGCAAATCTCTGTTACTATATGGAACTTAGTTGCCTACTGATGTATAACAAGTGTGTTCATGAAAATGCTTTGTGTATCTTTCCTTACTTGGTTAAATGAAAGCAATTAAATTTCTGCCATATTTGTGCACAGCTGAGGTAGAATTTGGGAGTATGTAGACAGGACATCTTGTAAGTGGACATGCTGACATTTATACTAGGGATACAGGACTCCGACTCTAACCATTTACCTATGTAAAATTGAGGACATAAAGTGAAGAACAGAAGACTGAAGTGAAAGCATCTTTTATCTTCCAAATGGTAAGAAGGATATTTCCGGGTACCCACAGGGTAGTGATTAGGACTGGCAATCAGAAAAAATGTCTCTTGTAAACAAAACTCATTAAAAGATTCAATCAGTGTAAGTTAATAAGGATAGAACTCCTCAGTTTGCCATTTTGGTCTGTAAAGTAGAATCACGTTTGAAGCATTCTACCAACTCATTGTGATATGAGCTTTTGATAAACCATGGCTGTTAAATATTTCCTCTGGGTACATCTTACAGAAAATCATGTGAATCACAGTAATGTCATGTTTTCTGTGTATTTCAAAGGCTGTAAGAATTCTATGCAGATTTTGTATGAAAGTTGTAAATACATAAATTGAAAAGAATATTTCTAAAAGTCACTAACATCATAAATGGAGATCTCTGATTCAGGGCGGATCTGGTGTTCCTTCTGCAAACCTTAAGAAATATATTATTTTATATATAATACAGGTGTGGGGTTTTTTGTTTTCTGTTTTTCCCTGAAGATAATAACCCAGAACCTGAAGGTGCCTGGTACAATTTAAGTGTATTTTAGGGAATGGAAGAGACATGGGGATTTGAAAAGATCCATTTGTATCCTTTGATGCGTTGTTAATGCTACTGCCTATGGCACAAAGGCATTATTCCAGAATTCAAACATCATGGAACATAACCAGGCCATAAATCTGATTGTCTAGGTACAGCTCTACGATTAGATTAAAGAAGAGACAGGAAAACAGCTATTAAATTATCCATCATCTAAAGTTTCCTCAAGGTAGGCAAAGTAATCTCAGTTGCTTCTTTGTGATTCTGTTGGTTTGTTTACAGTAATGAGGCTCTCTGAGTGACGTAAATGCACTTAAATTCCATTAGCAGTAACAAGAAATCAGTGAGCACATCAAGGAGGGAATACATGGATTTGCAATACATAATGTACTCTTGGATAGATACTTAGCCCAAAATATATCTGAAAATAATGTGAGAGATAAACATGGAATGAAGTGGAAAACGTGGAGGTGAAGAGCTAATTCTTTCACAACATCAGCTCAGTTGAGGTCATGAAGGAATATTGGAGATGATTGTGACATGTTAGATTTGGAAAATATACAAATATTTAACATTCTCAGCTATGTATTGTAGGATTTAACAGAACATATATTTCCAATTAACTGTTTTATTTGCAACTTGCCTATCTTCAATCTAAATTTACTGGAAGGTAGAAAAAAGAAAAGAAAGGACAGCTCTTTTTGATGTTTAATCCTATTAAAATTAGCATTTAAAAGATCATTGTGGACATTACACTCAAAAATTGTGAAATGTATGGACAGAATTAATAAAAGACACGAGGTCAAGAAGCTGAGGACATGTATCATTATAAGTTCATATGTAAAAATAACTTTGTAAGAAGTAATAACGTCTGTATTATCACTGATTTTAAGCAATGCATTAAAAAATAAATGTTGTAATTTGAAGTCTCAATATCAGGGATTCAAATCCTGCTCTTCTGCATATTTTGTAAATATTTTAGTATATCTGCCTCTGAGGCCTGCAATTTGATGATTCATGGTGCATGAGATATAACCTCTTACTCTGAAATAAGGTTGTTTGGGATGTGGTAGGTGTTGAACCACAGAAAGATTTCTACTGAAGGTCCTCATCTGCAGCCATAGACTCAGGATGGAAATGCCTGCAACATGGGCAATGCAGACATCTTCAGTAATAGTGTAAAAGAGAATCCAAGGAAACACAGGCCAGACAATCTCACCCTAGAAATGAGTCTCTATCACTCTTCAAAGTGTCACTCAAAAAGTCACCAAGATAATAAGGCAGATGGGACGTGCTGGGAGACGAGGCAGAAAAACCTTTCTCTGTGAGGGAAGCAAAGCACAGCAACAGATTGCAAGAGAGGTTATGAAGACATCCAAAGCTTTCCTAGACATGGACCCAAGTAAATGGCTATTAGTGGACCTGTTTTAAGCTAGCTGCACTAGTTGCCCATGGAAGTCAGTTCCAATCAGCATGATTCTATGATTCAAAGTCTAGCTCATAGTGGACATGGACTAATGGGAAAAATGTGATGAAATTTCTGAACCCAATATGCAGAACAAGAAATGTAAGCACCTTCAATCTGTTACTTATCTTCCCATACTCTTCCATGTTCTTATTAAGGTTTGCAAACAGCCAGGATTTAATCCTGAAAGGTCCAATATTGCAAAAATTGTAAAAGGCCAGCCCAATTTCAGATGCAGACTACAAACAAAAAAGTTTCATATGCAGACAATAAATAAAACAGTAGTACATTCATAACAGCAACAGCTCATCAGAAAGACAAAAACTGTTGCAATAATTTCCTTAGATTATCAAGAATCAACATAACTTCAGAGCAAGAAAAAAGTCTATTAAAAAAAAAAAAAGTCGAGAAGAAACAATGTGTAGATCCTGCCTTTTCTAGTCTATGAGAAGATTTTCACGAGTTATTTCATGTCTTTTTGGAACACCATGAAGTAGTGCCTTGGTCCATCTTTTTAATTTTTCACTATTTCTTCCATGTACAGGAAAGCAAATTTAGAGGCTGTTACTACCAGAAGAAACACAAGGAAGCTGCAGGTTCTGCTTGCTTGAATTACTGTTATCAATACATTATGGGGAAATTGAAGCAGAGCAAGCATGCATAACTTGCTAGCTGAAAGTTCTTCTTCTGTTTTGAAGAAACCACATGAAATGGTGCAGCAGCTGTGTTATTGCCACCTAAATTCAGAAGAAGTTCAGAATGACAGAACACAATTTGAAACCACCACATTTGGACACACTTGCTGCAACCTTCCTTCCTAAAAACGTACCTGAAAGCTCTGATACAGACGTAACTTACATTTGAAAGACAGCCCGTTTGTAAAACAGGAGATCTGTGAATGATCTCTACATTATGTATATAAACCCAGGAAATAAATTTTTTAGATTTTTATGTCAAATACTTCCTAATGTGAAGTCATGCTTTTAGTGGTTTACATAAGTAGTGCTGTGATAAAGTATCAGCTGTATCTTTCACACCTCCTTTGCAAACTCAGCTTGGATGCAGGCCAGCTGCTGGTAATTGGATCTTGCATGGTATTGCACTTGAATCTTTGGTATCACTCAGCCTTTTTGCATTCCATTGCTGAATTTCCTTCCTCTGTGCTGTGGCTTTTTCACTGCATGTTATTTGTGTTTTTAAAATGAACCATGAAAAGAAATATTTCCATTACCATGGTGACACTGTAACTAACACACTTGCAAAGTACAAAGGTTATAAGGTAATTCTACCAGACTGGTATTTTCTGTGACCAGTTGCTGGAAATGTAGTACTTTTTTATTTTTGTAATAAGAGAGAGAATGGAATGTGCTGAGTATTTCCAGATCTGCTTAGGCTAGAGTAACTACTCTAAATTAATACATTACCTTTTCAACAGAAGTGATGAGCTGTGTATGTTGCTGTGCCTGTTTTGCCTACTAGTTTTTCGTGAATCCTGGGACATGATGTAGTTTTTGGGGGTTTTTTTTTTTGGGTTTTCTTAAGGATCCATGCTTCTGAATTCATGTGAACACAAGCATTTTTCAATAATTAATTTTTATCACCCATAATTTTGTTATCTTAGAAATTAATATATCTTTTTTTCTGGTAGTATATGAAGCCTTAACATATTTATTTTTATTTCTCACAATGTTTGAAAATCTGCATTTTCAGCTGGGATGCCAGGGTACATAAAGAGTGGGCCCAAACACAAAAAAATCATTTATATACACTATGCCCACTGTCATTGGTAACTCTTAATTGCCCAGATTTCTGACTAAATTGAGTCTGTAAGACCTAAGGTTTAAAAAGAAGCTTTCCATATAGAAAATACCTTTAGTTTTTCTTCAAGATCCTACACTACTCTCTTCAGAAAAAGAAAATAAACTATTCCTAGAGACTGCCAGAATGGAAACCAAAAGAAATACAAAATGTACGTGTTATCTGAAAAAAATTCAAGTCAATCTTGTTATTTTGAGAGTCTGACTGGTTTTAGATTATGTAAAGGACAATAGCTGTGGGCAAGTATTTGAGCATTGGCTTCTTCTGCTAATTGTAGGTCCAGATGTTTAAAGGCAGGAAGTTAGAGTGTACAGTGAAGCCTACAGCACTTCACAGTTGTGTGTTTGTTAAAAAGCCTTGTCTGTTCCTCCTAATCTTTTCTTCTCTGCATGACTCCAGGGAAATCTGAAAACCCTTAAAAAATAGTCTTGATAAGCAGAATCCTTACCTGCAATTGGTGCAGCATATTAGTTACCACAGTAAAACAGATGTGATAAAAAATTCAACTGTTCAAATGTTCTGTTAAAACCTCTAGAAAATGCCTGCTGCTATGTGATTGCCAAAAATTTACTGCTAAGATACTACTAATATTACTAGATAATTACTAGTAATACTACTAAGATACTAGATAATTATTTGAAGCCTTTTAGGTTTCTTTCTTCCATATCTTGACTAAACAGAACCTAGACTTAAACCCCTAGAGCACAGGGTTCCTCTTCTATCTCTGAAGTTCACCAGAAACTCTTTAAACGGCCAATATTTTAGTGTTTCAGCACTCAACATATTATCATTAAATCACAATAATCTCCTGCTGTCTTGTTAAACAGAATATTTTACAGTGCTCATGTTCTACCTATGGCTTAAAGAAACACAACATACACAAAATTTTTAAAGATCCTTGAAGAATTTTTGGTACACCATTTCACAGCTGACTTGTGATACAGATTTGTTTAACAGAAGAATTGTGGAACAGACTGATCTGTGCAACAGAACAGCTGAGGCATAATTTTGATTAACTCAGCTTTATCAGATCATGCAACTCTGCTGGAGTAGGAACTTTAGCACTAGTTCTAGCCAATTGTGAATGCAGTTGTTTCAGAGCAGAAAAAAATTCTGTATCATGAAAGGGGTAATGATGATTGTCTGACTACCCTCACTCCCACACCCATCTTTAAATGAAAGCTTAGCAACAACACATCTCTGGGAAAAGATTTATGAATTTGAATAAATTGCTAGTCAGTAAACTCACTCTATAATCAGGAGAACAATGTAGTTTTCATGAAATGGGTGATAATAAGTGAATTTAGCAGCTGGGCTTATGTTTCATCCAAATGAAAGTGGACAATTGCTGATTAAATATCACATAAAGACACGTGCATTCTGTCTCTCAGAGCATTTGATTGTTTCCTCAATCAAAAGTTTATTATGCAAGTTAAATGCAAACAGAAAGGAAGTGTCTGAAACCAGCTTTACTAATATGTTGGATTATGTAATTGATTTGATCAACATCAGACTCCTTTTTACTTGAAATCAGAGGCAATTTTGCTAAGAGAAATGTTGCACTGTGACTGATACAGAAAATCACCAATGACTTCCTCATAAAAAATAGTTTCAAAATGTTTTGATTTACTATTCTCTAAAAATTTTTTTATTACGTTACCTAAAACTTTCTTATTACATGGTAAAGTTGATGAGAATTGCACACTAAAATAATGAGGACCTCCAGTCAAAATTGTCCTTGCTTGAACACTTGGTTTCTTACTAGGAATATTTATTAATCTCTGTATACAAATATTTTCCATAAGGTAAGTTTTGCAAACTAGAAGTTTTACTACTTTTGGATTAATTAATCTCTCCAAACTCTGTTTAAAAAAACATTCCTTTTCTCTAACTCACAATATATATAACCGTATTATGCTCTGGTTCTTAGTAATGTTAGCTATTGAATCAAATTTACACAAGCATTAGCAAGGCTTAGAATGTGCTAACAACTGATGCACTTTCTAGTAACTGAAGTCTCATTCATAAAAGGTTTAGTGTTTAACGTTGTTAATAATTTTCTAAGAGATCTGAATTAGATTAGTAGTATTATTCCTATTTAACATCAGGGAAAACTGTGTTAAACATTATGGATTGACCATGACAGACGTATATCTAGATTTCGAAAGCAGCAATTCTTTGACCCCTGTCTGTCAGAGGTGTTATTCAGAGTTGAAGTAGAACACCCAAAAGGATCCATGTCCATGGACGTAGCAGTTTTTTGTCTGCCTCTTAGACAGACTGACTGACACAGTCTTCCACTGAACTACAGTTTCATTTTTTCTCCATCCTGTATTTCTGTCTTTGAGGAGCCATGCTCCATATCCCTTGTCATAATCATCAGCACACTGAAAATCATACTGAATTAAGAATGTTTTGAAGGCTATTTTTGGCTTTTTTGACTGACACCTACTGCCCATGAATGTAATGAACGCAGAGGTGTCTCAGATCTCCTGTTACTCCAACTTCCATCTACCTATTAGTTCATCTCCATTTCACAGCTTTTAAGATATTGCTGCCACCTGGTCAGTATCTTTAAAACTTCCACTTCAAAATTTAAAATGTTAGCAGATGCTCAAAGGAAGTGTATGAAGTCTATATTAAGGATACAGAATAGCTTTCACACCCACTAGAGTCATGTCTCCTGCTCATGTGGTGAACATATGTACTTTGTTGTCTCAGGATTTAAACTTAGGCTTGCCTTTATTTTTCTTCTCAGGAACTTTCTGAGTTTATTCTTCATTTTCACTCCACAGTTTTCTTTCCATGCTGTTAGGTAGGTAGCATTTTGAAAAAAAAAGACCAAAATCACATATATTAGCTACTTCTCAACTGTGGTAAATATATTGAAAAATGTGGCAGTGGAGTGACCATCTGTTTAAACCTCAATATGCTCACAGATTGGGTGGCTGAAAAACCTTTGACAGTATTTACTAAGTACTTCATAGTTTGATGCAGTTTCTTTAATGAATTAATGTGTCATCCTGGAAAAAAATACAGTAGAAACAATCAACTAAGCAAAAAAATTAACTTCACAACAAAGCAGCACATTCAAAGGCTGAGTTTCTGCACCCTGAATGCTCTTTTTGTTTTATGGCTTCAGTAACTCCCCCGGCTCTAAGCTTAACAATGCCATTTAATCAAAACAGATAGCTTTAGCTGTATATTTAAAGGAGAATGATCAACAGTAAAATGGTGAGCAGATTCAGCTAATTAGGCCTCACATTTAACACTACATGGAGATGAATGGAATAATTTCACAGTAATCTTCAAGTTAATGTTTGTCTATAGTTGTCATAAATGTGCATCATTCTGCATTGTGAGGGTTATCTAACTACACAGAAAAACATTGCTTCAGAAGAAAGAGTTTATGGTGGAGTTGTCTTTAGAAACACACACAGGAAGAAACTAATTCCTTGGAATGAATGAATATTTCACACTAACAAATTTCTTTTGTTCTTGTACATGGGTGTTTAATTTTTTGCCTGTGTCTAATTAACAGCTGTTGTGAATTTCTTTCTTTCTTTTTTCCTAGTATAGGAAAGTGATTATTTTATTCTTTCTTTCATATTAATAGTTGTCAGTGCCTTGACAGACTCCATAGAAATTACACAATGGTTAAAAATCTGATGTTCTTACTGAATTTGATGGTTCATTGATATGTGACTATTTGTGAATGATAAACCATTTTAAATATTATTACAGTTTATAGGACATGTACACAAGGATATACTTCAGTGGGAGATAGCTAAAGATCTGATTATAAAATTATTACATTGCATGTTATAGTAATGAATTCTTGTGCAGATATAGATAATGGCCTGAGTCTTCAAAGATAATAGAGTTAACTCTTAGTTTTAAATTTAAGCCAAGTATAGTGTGTTGAATATGTGACTGAGCATCGTGGGAAAATTATACCTTGCTTGACTGAACTGTCTAAAGTCTATATATCTACTTTTAAGATAGGTGGGTTTATGCTCTTCAGGACTAATTAATCTCATCCATCTGCCCTAAAATAGATCAGATGCATCAAACCATAGAGATTTTTTTCCTCTTTACTAAATTACTAGGCCAGATTCAGACAACTACAGGGTGAGAATTGTACTGCGCTATCAGTAATGTAAATGAGAGAATCCAAATTAGTCTTGCAATAAAAGAAAATCACCTGTACTTTATGAATGATAAACTGGGATAAATTACATGGCACATGTGATATGCCATGCCATGAGACTGCAAAAGGATCTGAAGAACAAGGACCTTAAAAGACAAATCTTTTTTCTGAAATAAATACATTTAGTGGCAAATAGATACACATACTCGCTATACTTGCTCAAAAAGGCGAACTGGAACTCCATGTAAAAAGGGAAATCTTTTTCAGTGTGCTGCATCAAGAGATCAAAGCAGACTCTTTTCTAGAAAAACAAAACTAAATGAGGCTTCTATTGCATGCATCTCAGGGACACAAGGCAAATAAATGCTTTTGTTAGATGAAACATCTAAGTCTAAAATTTCACATGATTAAAATTTCCTCAATTCCATTCAACTTTTATTTCAAAGCTTAAATGGACATTATGTGAAGTTATTGGCCCTAATGAGAACAGTATATCAGCAGTTGATTCTGCTTACATTAGTGAGAACAGACAGTATCTCATTTTCCAAAGGTCTAAGGAAAAATCAAGCTTTTATTATGTGCAAGATAAATACAGTTTCTTTTGTTTTTTGAGGCAGACTGGATTATTTGGCTAATCTCTGGCATATGTTTCTACTCATTCATCTTCTGGACACTGAAACTGTAAAGCCGTATGCAATACTCAACTTGATATATTGAGCACTTTCCAATCTTATTTTTTTCTTTCCTTTTTGCTTTCAGTAAGTCCTTCAATTCTGTTCTTACTGTGCAGACACAATCTCTAGGTCTGTTTTCAACAAAATACAGTTTTCCCCTCTCCTTTAAATTTCAGAATATTCTTCAGAGGGTTTACAATACTCTTATTTGCCATTGGCTCTCAATCCCAACGGAGAATGAGACTGATGAGACCAAAGTGATGTTAAGCAATCTGTTCCTAGAAAACAACTACATAGGTGTGCCAATGAGACAACTGTCAGGCAGTCAAGAGAAGAGTGCTGAAGTTACTCCACTTTTCTGAGAAAATGTCTTTCCTGGAGAAGTGTGAAAGTCAGCAAGCTCCATTTGTAACCTATTAAGTTAATACACAGGAAAACCTTAAACCATAAATAAGTTACTGACAAAAACTCCCTTTGATTATATTGATTACAATTAATTTGGCAGAAATTAAATTATAATTATGATTGACTGTGTTTAATCTTCTGTTACACTTATGCCAATCCATGAGAATAATTTTTTAATAAATATAATAATCCATGGTAAAATTGTTTTCATTGTTCTTTCTTATGTCATTTCCTAAAAGGCATAATTATTCTTATATTAATATAGCGTTACCATGACAGAGATCATTGATTTATCTGAAATAACAATGAACCTTAGGTACCTGAAAACACTGAATCATGGTGCAAAGGTCTTGTATCTTGTAGGAACACTAGGTAAAAGTTCAGTTTTTTGGTTCGCATTAAATGATGTGCTCAGTTTGCTATAAGGTTCTTCCTTCTCCTAGAAAGCAGGGAAAGAGGAATGATGATGCTTTTATGAACTTACATGTGGTTGTATCTAATCATGTTTGGCTTATATGCCTCTTGAGTTAGTTAGCATGCTAAAAGAAGATGAATTTTGATCCATACGTAGGTTAACAAATACAATTAGAATACAATTAACTGAGTGGATTAGCCAAACTCTTTTGTGAATGCAAAATGTTTATTAAGTTGAATTTGGTTAGAAAGGTACTGTTAATGTATTAGGTAATTATATTTCAATGCTACATACATATACATACAGGTAATAAAGAGGCATGTTGGGGCTGGAACACAGGGTCCATAACTTGAGCAGCAGAAATGTCCTGGGACAGTCCTGCTAACTTCAGTGGAATTTCACAGACAAGAAAACACCCTTATGTTCATGAACTGATGTCTTAGATTTCCCCTTAAAGGCAACATATGGTGAGTATCAAAAAGCTATTTCCTCCTAATTTTCAGCTTGAACACGGGAGATGTTAAATGATATAATACAGAAATGTGCACTACAAATGCAGTGGCTTGCATTGCTGTGCAGACATCAGGTCAATGAATGTTGAAGTGCATCTCCAGAAAATAATTTAATTTCTCCTAAAATTATTGTTGAGGCAAGAAATAATAAACAATATCTGTTTATTTCAAAGAAACTAAAAAACATTATTGTTAAAAAATTGTACATTAATGTATATAGTCAACCTGAAATTTGCTGGAATTGCAGATTATTTGTACCTGATTTTCTCTGTTGAGAGATCATATTTCAAAAAGAAAAATTCTTTTCAGTCCTGGAATACAGTGATAATTTTACTGACATTAATGACACATTATCCTAGCCAAACAATTATTCAGGTGATATACTGCTAGACCAAACTCTTCGCAGTGGCTATGGATAACAGCTAAACTGTGACTTTGTAAAAATACTTTGCCAATGGCACATAGAAAGAGCAAAGAGCAGATGATTTTTTTGCAGTGTCTGAGACACAGATTGTAACTCAGCCACAATCCCCCTTCTACCATCACCTCTGGGTAGAATAGACTAATACAACAGCTCTGTACTTCATGCAATTATATGGCCGGGTGCCACTGTGTTAGTGCAGTTACATTCTTGGGGAAAGAAATAATACCAAGGCTCAGTCTACTCTCTTCACACCATTATGGAAAGGGGAAGTAATGGCTCTGCAGAGGTTGCTTTCCCACCTCATAAATGAGGATGGTTTCCCACCGGTAATGTAGACAAACCTGTCTGACAGGCAAAAAGGAAGGTTACTGAGGTAACATTAAGTGGAGCTGAGCAAAAATTAAAATTACCGTTCCTTGGGGAAATTCAGCTATTTCAACACTTGGTTTTTGTACCTAATTGAGTTGAAAAATTGGACCTTGTCAAAGACCAGAATACTGTAAAAGCTGTTTTGGTTGTGAGGTGGTGACATTTCATTTTGAGTTCACACAGCATTAAAATGCAGTTCTCTATTGCTCTATATTTCTGTATACTTCTTACAATATATCTGAAGGTATACATTAATGACGGTGCACCACATGCTTCCATCCAGTATGAGCTTCCACTGGATTATAGATTTCAGAGGTTGCTTGAACATTATACAGACAGTTGAATTATGATGGTAATTGTTTTCTGGCAGTATCAGTAACAGGAATTCTATTAAGGAATTAAAACAATGCATACAAACTCTTTACAAAAAGTTATTATTAGTGTGCATTTGAAAAAAAACCTGATTAAAACTCTGTGGTAGTAGATCTTCATATAAGAACTCTAAAAAGACTCAACACATGATCCAATAAAAATCCTTAACTACTTCGGCCAATTCCTTTCTCTACTTAGACTTAATAACTGCTATTAAATATTTTAATATAAATATCTTGGTTGTGCTTGAAGGCCATGTTTCTTTGCAAGGAGGCAGAAAGAAACTACAACCTCGTCCTAACAGACAGTGGTAAAATAAGTAACAGTATCAATAAAATCTATCACCCTGCTTGCAATCACTGTAACTGTACTATAAAGAACTCTGAAGAGCTGTGCAGTAATAGCATATCTTAGCTATCTGTGAGTAAGGTATCCAGTCCATTTTCCAGCCTGCTAAAAATATTCTTAGAAAAAAACATCTGCAGCAGCAAAACCACAAGGGAAATAATCCTTTTTTTTATAAGTTATTCCCACTAGAAAAATAGCAAGGCCTTCTGTTTATCATTATACTTATGAGGTAACTGCAAAGAAATCATAAAAGTATTGTCTTGTGAACTGAAGAAGCTTTCATTTATTTTTTCAAATCACTAAACAGCCCACACTTTCAGGTGCATTGCAAAAAAGGAGTAATTTCCTTCAACGAAATCAGGTTAAAAGGAATGAGATGGTTAGGTGACACAGGGCTCCCTTTGTAGTTTGAAAACAAAAAGAAAGATCTTTGTGTACATTACTGCCAGCATTTTCTCTGAAACTTTTATGAGGAACATGTCATTAATTTAATGAGCTCAAATCAAATTTCCCTTGTTATATGGTACATAATGATGACGTATATGCAGAAATTTTAGATTTAATATCTCTATGTATATAAAAATATATGTAGGGACATTGCAGATGACATAATCCATACAAATATCAGTAGCAATTTTACTGCCTTTTTTCCCTGTCTCTTTCTTCTGCCAAAACAAGCACCTAATTTCAGAATGCCTTCCTGGGAACTATTTCTTTATTAAAAGTGAAGAAAAAAGGAAAGAATAAGGTGACATCTACAAAGTATGCCCTTTTGGAAAGTTAAATGAAAACATTAGGGACCATTTTCAAATCATGTGAATAATTTAAAAATGCAAAACACCTTCACAGACTTAGGGGGTTTTTTTGTTTGTTTGTTTGGGGATTTTGTATGTTTTTGTTTTGTTCTGGTTTTTTTTTTAAATAAAATAAAATTTTATTTTAAAATAGTAGATGAGTTATTGCATTTAAGTGGCTGTGTTTTTGAGATCAGAAGATCCTGCTCTGAAGATTGTCAGTGAGGATTCCAGATGAATTAACTATCTGCTGGTAAAATGTAATTTCCTACTCTGGATTATTTTCCCACAAAAATAGTAAGCCTTCTAAATGCACTCACTATAGACAGCTAAAGACGAAAGTTATAATATCTTATCTGACAGCAGACAAAAGAAAGTGGCTAATTTACTTTCAAGACAAATGACTTTTCCTTAAAATTGTTTTGCAAAATGTTTTTTGCACCTACTGTTGAACACAGTCATAAAAAATATGGGTTCTGTGAGTTAGCTGCAGATCAAGTTCTATGCCATTATGTCACTTTGCAGGGGGTTGAAGAATATTGATGGGGGATAAACATAGAATTGGAATGGGAATACAAGAACAAATGGGACAAAACAGGGAATATTTAATCTGGGAGCTAGGCTTTGTGCTGGACAATGAAGAATCATCACATCATAGGAATACCAGAGCCTCTTAAGTACATGTAAGTGGTAAAAAGTAAAGTATAAATGTTGTAAATTAGAAAATATAAAATTCCTAAAGAACAGAGATTTGGAATAGCAAAATTCTAAATGTTTAAAGCTGATCTCAATAGATCACTTATCTCTAAAATGCCTACTGCCTCTCATGAGAGGCTCTGCATTCAATATAGAGTTGCAATGCTTCAGTTCGATACATTTACACTTTCGGGGAAACGTGAATGATGAACTGTACATCAATGCCTGCATGAGTCTAAAGAAAAATGAAATCTTAGGGTAGAATTCATCTTTTCATAATCTTTACTTTTTTCCATAGCCCTTAGAAACTTTATGTAGATACTAAGAGAAGAATGATTGCCAACTGTAACCTTCCTTTAAGTTTTACATGGGCAGGAGGTGCTGTCTGGAAGGGCTGCCCAATTCTGAGTGTGCCTGCCTACTCAGAAAGAGTTTGAGAATTCAAATGTTACTGCACATTCACATGTGTAAAACTTAATCAACATCTGATAAAAATAAGTTGAGAATATCTTCATATTTCTTCATTGTGCCTTTGGTTAAAAAGAGTAAATTACAGATTTTAGTCAGCTATTTTGTTAATTTATCAAAATTTTATGAGAAATATCAAAGAGAAATTTGCCACTGTATTTCTCTATTATTACTTTGGAAGTTTGAATGTGACAAAATTTTTGATGACTAAGTTTCTAAGTTTGGGCTATACCACTCTGAAAATGAATTGATTTGATGCATATTTGCAATAATTATATATACATCTATTTAGCAGTGACATTCAAAAAGTTGCTAAATATAACTAGTTGTGCTTACTAAAAGAGACTACAAAAACATAATATGCAAACAAATCTTGAAAAAGTGTTTGTATTAATTATTCCCTATTATAATAACATTGCTTCTTGTTTAATTGCTGCTTCATGGATATTTCTCTTGGATTTTCCATGCAGAAACAATTGAGGGAATTTATTTGCTAGACTGTATCTGGAATGGTTAAGTCCTCTCCTAAGATAAAATCCTTGGTAGTATTTCTCATTATAGAAACTTTAAAGGGATCTCTCTCCAGATCCAAATCCTGAGTAAACAATAAAGTCGTTTCTGTAAGATTTAAGGATCTTATGACTTTTCATTCACCTTCTGAGAATCAGAAATATTCTGATTGCAAATATATATAATGTTCCATAGTTACGCAGGCAATAGTAGCAAAACCATTATGAAAATTATAGCAGCAGTAACCCTTTATTATTTTCTTGCAGTCAGAATCAAATGTCAAAGTAGTGGATATTTTTCCCATCATAAAGATGGAAAATAAAATATCTATTTAGTGCCTCAAAATGTATTCCAAATAAATATCAAATTAAATGAATTATTAACAATAAAAACATAAATCAGCTTTTTTTCCCCCTCTAATATTGAGAGAATAAAATAGCTTTGGGAGACAGGTTTCAGGATTAAGTGTCAAATGAATGGAGCCAGATGTAACAAAGAGAGAGCTGTTTTATAGTTACTCCTGCATTTTGTAATGCAAACATGGAAATAATCCCCATAGCTATTGAATTTTGGACAAAAGTCAAGAATATGAAAGTGATTTGAAAAGAGAAAATAAAAGTTACAGTCAGAGTATATTTAGAAGTTTTGCTGCAAAAGAGAATTGCCAAAGAACATCTCATCTGTCTTGTGATGCAACATGCAATAATCAGAAATATTTGTGAGGTAAATTGCTTTGTTACAAGAATGAAATACCAGTGTCTGTCTGCTAAGTCTATCTGTAAGGCTGTTAGTGTGTGCCTAAAAATTACTTATAGGTGATGGTGCAGAAAGCCTGGAGTAGCAGTTTAGGTGTCATCCAAATGCATAACTTTATTTGAAGTACTTGGGGTTCACATATGCACTCTCCTTTTAACTCCCCCATCTGTTGCCTCCAAATAAGTAGTCATTTCTTGCTTTATTGTAAAATGAATGCATGAGCATCACTCCATCTCCTTCCTGTTGAGCATCACTCCATCTCCTTCCTATTGGCTCTGTGACAGTGAGCTGAGTCCAAGATTCATATTATCCATTCTTTCATGCCCAGTTGCTTTTGAGAAGTGAGTGCGTTATTTCTTCCATTCCAATGTGTGTGGACTTAAAGTCTGCTTAGAAGAAAAAAAAGATAATTCTTTTTGTCTGTATAATGCTGTGGGAAAGAAGCCCTAATTTATAGTCCGACAGGTTCCTTTAAAACACCAGTTTTACTGCACTGATATTGCTCAGATATTGTGGAACAATGGATTTTGGGGTGGCACAGGTTCTGCAGAAGTAAAATAAGCTTGTAGAAACTCTTTCCACATGTAAAACAGTGCACATGTCTTTGCTGCTTATACAGGAAAAGAAACAAATGGTGCTTCATGTTTTTAATTAATAATTCTGGAGTTCTGGGATCCACCTTTAATTCTAATACACAAAAGTGCCAAATCTCTCAGTTTTGTCCTGTTTTACATAATTTTTCAGTTTTGTCCTGTCAATACATAATGTAGTCAGACATTTGTGGTTTTTTGTGGGTTTGGGGATTTTTCTGTGTGTTTTGGATTTTTTTAACTTATGGATCACATAGAGGTAATTTTCCTTATTTCGTACCTCTGTAGAAAAACTCAATGGATCCCGTAGGAATACTATAACTTAATTATTGCTAATTATTTATATTGGCTGATAATGTGCATGTTGTGAAACTTTGCGTTCCATTGTAATTCATATCTGTTTATCAAACAGCACAGCAATGGTCTGTAAATAGATTTGAACAAATTTCCAGTGGAAACTGATATCAGTTGATATTACTGATGTGGGGTACATCGCTAATAAAAATGAATTTTATTAGTGATAAAGCTTTTAGAATATGAAGAAAACCCCTGTTTTAAAATCATGATTTGTTTCAGTTATTCTTGGCTGCAAATGTTGACTGTTTAAGGGAAACTGCCATGGAATAATTTTTACTGAGAATTTTAAAAGGATAGAAATCATGAAACAAGTCAAATTCTCTGGGAAGCTGAAGTATCCCAGTAATCTTTAAACACCATTAAATATAAAAGTCAGTTTTGTGCTGGATCTAATGCTTCTCTACAATGAAAAAAGAAAGATGAATTCTTTTGTGTATACACCACTGCTGAAAATACAGGGGTACGAAGATGAAATTATAGAAGCTTCAAAGAGTCCAGAGTACCTAATTCTCTGTCTTTGACACCCACTAAATTTATATACTGTGTTGATAACAATGTATGCACACAAAACTTTGTTTTCCATTAAGTGTAGTCATCCTACTATAATAAAGAAAAATGAGGCAAAGGTACTATAAGTAGACAGAAATGAAGTTTCCATTTAAAGATTAGAAAAAAAGCTGATTTCAGTGGGTGTTAAAACGATTGCCTTCTAAGTCATGAAATAACATTAAATGGGGAAATAAAATTGCTTTTTTGACGAAGAAAGATATTTTCTAATAGAAAGAAAGAGCACATTTTATCTTTATACACTCTTTGGTCTTGAGGAATTCACTACAGATCTTTCTTCCCCTTTATGCCTTTTTTGTAGCAAATAGATGTAATATTTCTGTTTACATAAGTTTTCAAATTTGTATGTCTTTCTCTCTCCCACCTCTTCTTTAGATATTTCTCCTTTTGCCTTCTGAAGAATCTGAATTTTTGTTTTCTTGGCTTGTTCTATTTCAAAACAGAAATGTCCACTCCAACACTTTTATTACAGCCCTTATATTTTGTTTTGTTTTATTTTCCTCATATTTGTTTTAGGGTGATGCCTTGGGTTTTGTTTAGTTTAGGTTTAAATTGATGATGTATTGTACTAGACATTACTCCAGATTTCTTTACCAGCATATCCATAACCCTGTCTGTCCAAAGATGAGTATCAAATAAGTTTAAAACCTCAGCTGCTCCACATAGCATTTCACTACTATTTGCTCATTTTTCACATCTATCAATCCCTATCCTTGGAGGGATCTTTATGTATAGACCCTTGCCTTGCCCTGCCCTGCCCTGCCTTGCCTTGCCTTCTGTTTTCTTTCTCTGAAGGAAAGCAGTATTCTGGAAAATTCCATTGAATGTGGAAATTACTATGGAATTACATGTTACTTTACATTCTCACTAAAACCAAAGGAGTTCACCATGATTCCTGCAAGTATATTGATTTAATAATTTATAAACTTTTGTATCTACGGGCAATACTTTTTAAAGTAGTAAAAAATTGTTACTTCCTTTAATATTGACTGTGAAGGATTGTGTTGAATGGAAGTTATAAGGGACATAGATAGAAAGTAATTCCATGTTGATGTATTTGTTAAGTGGTTAGAGTTATGTTACTATTCATGCCAATTTCCTTTTCCTTTCTTTCAATTAAAATGAATTGAGCTAATGGTAAGTCTGGAGAAACCAGACTGTGGTGCTATGTATAGGTGTGAAAATATGAAAAAATTTGGAAAATAAATGAGTTCAGGGTGTACTCTGCTTGTGCTTGTATATGACTGTATGTGTGGCCTGGAGAAAATGGAGATGTGTGAGGATGTGAATAAAGGATGAGAATGTAAGTCAAGTAGAGATGTGTGCAGGAGGTAAAAAAGCGTGGAATACAGGGTTAAAAATTAAGGATTACAGAACTGAGTATGAAGAAGACAGACCGTTATCTGATGTCATCTTCTTAAATGTCAATAGTGAGATGATCAGAATAAAATAATGCATGTTACTTTTGAATTATACCTTAGTAATACTTTTATGTAATGGGTATTTGCTTTAATAAGCCTACAAGGAAGTAAAAGAGGCAAACTTTGGTTCTAAAATTTGGAAGATATTATTTTTTTAACCACAGAAATATATGCCTTGCTTGAAAAATTAAAATATTGTTTTAATAGGAAATATATTCTAAAAATAATGATGTTCTGAAAAAATTGAATTTATTATTTATCTGAGTAATAGCAATCATAAAAAGAGTAATGGCTTTGAGACATTTTAGACAGTTTTTTAACACTTGCATAGAGTATTGGTTTTTATTTCACCTACATGTTAAAAGACTTTTTTCTCCAGCTGAAAGAGTTTATATACCCAGTCACTGGTTTCATTGAAGGACAGGTGAATTTAAATTCAAACAGCATGATAGGATTCAAATGCAAGAGAGGAAAAGGCTTCAGTTAGTTATAGAATGTAAAACAACCCTGTGTAAAGTTGAAAAATTTCTTTATTTTTACCATTTCACTTATTTGTGAGTGTTTCTACAGAGGCTGTTAACACAGTATGAGCAATCAAAGCACAAAATTATATTTTCAGAGATGCCGGTTGGAGAAAATATGAGGATTAATTAGGCAGCTCTTGTGACTCCATGACACTCAGTTTTTGAAAACTGAAAACAGGTTCATGAATATTAGAGAAAAAAGGAAGTATTGATGTCTGAAGTCTTGATTGATGCACATGGAGAGACCATTGCAGAGAATCTTGGGATACTGGTGTCTTTCCTACTTGTATTCTATATTTACTGAAAAAGACCTCTTAAGAGAAACAAATCCAAAATAAAATGAGAAACGGGTTGCTACTTAACATTTCAGTTGTCTTCTTATAAATTTCTCTCTCTTTTCTTCCCTTTGTCTGCTGTAAATAACAGGCTTTGAGTTACCAATATGTTATCCATTTATAAGTTACACTGGCATCTAGTTTGCTGAATAGAATACTGAAAAGCATTTCTAGCACCTATTTGACATTATCAGTGTGAAACAAACATTGCGCTAAAGGCCATTTTAAAATCACCTTCAGAAACCATTGAGTTTTGAAAGATTCTCAATCAAAAGCAAAAATTTGTTATACTTAGTAAATGTTGAAGATTTTTGGTATAATGAAAAATGTGTTATTCCATTTTCTTTGCAGCTGTGCAGCATCAATATTGTCCTGCCAAAAGTGCATGCACCTGTGAAATCACTGAAATGAGGTACATCATAGAGTCACAGAGCAGCTGGGGGTGGAAGGAATACTTGGTGACCATCTAGTCCACTGCCCCTGCACAAAAGAGGTGCCTCGAGAGCCAGTTGCTCAGGGCTGTGTCTAGCATGTTTTAGATGTGTCCAGTATGGAGATTCTCTGGTCAATGTACTGGAGCTGCTGTTGGCATTCAAATTAGAGGACGGATTTGATGCTGTTTGGTTTCTGCCTTTTTTCTTTTCTATGTTCTCTGTAGTCTTTGCACATATATTTGTAGCTCTGTAGCCTACCGTATTAATAGCTAGTTTTTCCAGTACTTTTCCATGGCCTTTCCCTAAGCAGAAAGAGCTCCAAGCCCCAGGGAGTACAAGGCCCTGTCCTATCTCAGTTCTTCCTGGGAACCACGGCCGAGAACAACTCTGAGGTGCATTTTCATAAACAAAGTAGAGCCAGTGCTGAGAGGGGGGCTCCAGAAGAGGGACTGGACCTGGGGGGGAATTGAATCACCACTTGTTGTCCATATTGGTGCTTTTAATCAATTATGGTAATTTCCTAAAAGCTATAAATGTGTCCTCACCCCTGGAGGGGGTGGGCTTTTATGGACACCTTTCCATAACTGCTCCTGAAGACCTTCAAAATAAAGATCCCCTTTTATATTACCTCCTTGCTAAAATGATCTCGAGTTTCTTTTCCAGGCTGAGGGAAAAGGCAACAGATTTTACCACACGGCCGTAGCTCTTATAACTGCTGAATCTACAATGTCAGTTTGCTCTTTCATGTTCTTGTTGTTGTTCCATGTAGAGGAACTGTGACTAGGTAAAGATTAAGTAAAAATGACTTTAAAGTTGTAGACAGGGCGATTTGCTTTGACTTCATACTGGCAGGATCAGCTCTGCCTCCACCTAGAGCTGACTGTCCACTCAGCTTACACTGCCAAGGGAAAAAGAGTTCTTCAGTCCCAGAGCTCTTCCCAACAGGCCTCACTTAACCCAATGATGCCACAGCCAAATCTTTTACTTCCTCTTATTTATTCCTCATATTGTGTGATTATGGTACAAAAATTTCTAATGCGCTCCAGTGTACTCAGCACACTGTGGGCTACAGTGAAACACCTCAGTATAACATTGTCTCTCAAATGATGTCATACTGTCCCAAAACTTATCACTAGAATGCCTAATTTTATCCCCTCCTTCTTTTGAACTTATTTGAAAGCTCTTTAACTCTTTACATTATTTCTCTAGTTGTCTGTTGACAGGCACAAAATGCAAAACATAAGTCACTGTTATTTTGATTTTTTTCCTGGCCCCTGAGGTCTTGAAAGGATTCAGTAGAATCCTTTCCTTATAACAGCATGTATCAAAACCATTTAATATCATATTGACAAATATTTTGTCTAAACATGAACCACTAATATTTATAGACTTTTCTAAACAAAGAAAGAAACTTATTAAGAGCTAAAAATTAAGAGAATTATGAAGAGAATTACTTTGCTTACAATCTGAAAGTTGAAATGCTCTTTTTTCTACCATTAAAAATCTAACTTCTTTGATATTGACAGGGTTTTATACACATTGCAAATTTCTCTTTTACCTTCACATGTTAAAATGAAGTCAAGGAACTAATTTGCTTTTGTTGGAAAAGAGCCAGTTAGAATGTTTACAAGGCTAGAAGGTGAAGGGTCTCTGTGTAAAAGGAAGGGATGACATTTCTGTCTCATGAATACAATGATTTAATTCTTTGACCTACTGTTGGCAAGAGCTGGTGTATGGTGAACACTTTCAGGTCTGACACATTCATTAAAATAAAACAACCTCCAGACCCCTCTCTTGGCAAAAGACAAAGCTGAATGTTTAACTTGCGTGAGATTCCCCTCCCCTCAGATGATCTATAATGTGACTTTGAAGGTTGACTTAACAAAAAAAAAAAAAAGGTAAGAAAAGGATAATCTCTTTGCTTACCTTCTCTGTCTCACAGAGGCCATACAAAATAAAAAAAATGTAAGGAAAATATTTTGAAAGGATTATAATGTAAACACAAGCAGCTGGCTTAGACAGTGCCACATGTGCACAAGGACACATCAGAAAAAACATGCTGAAATTCATTTCTGTGGCCCAGTAAGAAAGGTCAGAAGGTTTAGATGTTAAAAGTAAGTTAACTCTTTGCTTATTTGACCATTAAACTGTCAGTATGAAACTATGTTTTAAACTTACGATGGTCTGAAATCTTAGTGGTAAATGAAGTCTGAAGACCTATTAACCTGCCCAAGATGTGAACCAGAGGCTGGTTCAGCTTCACTGCTATCTGCACTAGGGCAGAAGAACGGATGGTAGGAGGTGAAAAAAACATCTGACTCTTATCTTTACTTGGCAAGGTTAAGTAGCATAAATAATTGTCAGTGCCAAACTTGGATTAATAACACACCTTTATGTGTCTTTGCATTACTGTGAGGCTAAGTTAATTTCACACGTTTACCTATAAAATGCTTGCAATTTTCTTTCTATGCATTCATATTTAATGTAAGTTATAAAAGGACATTTGAATAGCTAACTCAGTTCAACCTATTTGCTTTTGAAAATTTAAAAAATTCAGAATTTTCATTGTCAGTTCATATCAAAATAAATTTAATTGCATCTATTAATTGATATCATTAAAATTTCTATTAATTAAAAGCATTGCTGAAGTATTTTGGTTTGTTTTTATTCCCTAAATATTAATCTACCATATTGTTTAGGCATAATGAAGGCCACAAAGAAATAAATAAATTAGTTATCCTTTATATTTAGTACAGTGTAGTATATATTTCTATATGATATTCTCTGTGGTATGTCTTAAGTTCCAGAATATACTTTGTTTGGTTTGCTATTCAAAAAATGAGATAAAACTTACCTATTAGAAATGATGCACAAGTGCATGTATTTTCTTGCAATTACTTAGGTTATTAATTGGAAAGCCTAAGCAAAATATAAACACCAAAATACAATAAATGTCAAAACACAGTCAAATAAAAGGCAAGTACAATGACCTAGAACTATTCTCTCTTTGAAAATCAATGGAAACAGTTTATTTATGGTTTTAATACATAAGATACAGTTATAATAAATAAATCAAACTCACAATTGGAAAATCTGCAACACCTTTTTTGTCTACTGAAGCTTCTAAAATCCCTTTTTAAGAAACCTAATTGCTATATATAGTTCCTTCTGTCATTTTCTTGAGTGCTTTTGGTCAAGCTGTCAGCTTGCCCAGAGGCATGGCCTTTACTGTGAGTTAAATAATTAATCTCATTGGCAGGACAAAGACTGAAATGTCCCATCTTGGGTCTTACATAGTAACATTTGCACAGCATTGGACTGCCAGCCAATTGAACTCCTGGACTGAACTGCACCATTTCTAATGGCTTCATTGTCTTCAGGAAGTCAGTGTGGATGTGTATGAGGATGACAGTGAAAGGAATTTTATTCTCCATAATTACCCTAATCCTACTTTAGTCTATCATTATCTAATAATCTCTGGGTTTGGGTTATTTGTCTGTATTCTTTCCTAAATGCTCTAAAGGACTCCAAACTGATCTAAGATGATGGAACTCAGTAACTGCCATGAAGAAAAATAAATTGTTTTCTTTAGGAATTGCTAGGAATGAAAGGAATGAGAGGCTCTATAAACAGTGTAACTTACTTTTTAGTTAACTATTCAATCTCCTGGCTTGAAGAAACCTGAGGGGCTTGTGGGGATTGTGGGATGTGTTTGAAAAATAACATTCATTGCAGTTGTAGGATATTATCATGTGACATGCACCACTTCCCAATACTAAATGAAATTAACACTGGATTGAAGAAACATAAAAACTTTAATCTGTCTCAAAATGTCTCTTTTTTTTTTTTTTTTTAATACTGCTGATTTCCTACTAAAAAGTTCTGTCTTTCAAACTCACAAGTAATACTGTACTATAAAGCAATTATACAAATTTCACCACCCTCAGAAACTTCCCAAGTAGAAGGATAAGTTTAGCTGTGTTTTAATTAGCAAATTACATGTGTCAGAGACTGTAAAGTGGCACTGATGTCAGTCATCACTGACAGGCAAACTTCCATGTCACAAAGGTCTCTTCCCTGTGACACATGAGACAGCTAGCTGGGAATAGTTAGTCCATGACCTGTACTAACCCTTGAGCTGTGCCTGAGAACTGTTTGTGTCAAAACCTGGTACGGGCTGAAACTGCTTTAAGAGCTGTTTTAGCAATTAGATGGTGATGACACACGAGTTTCAGAGGCTGGAACATTCTCTGACATTGCTTATTCATATGGAAAACATCTTCAGGACTATTGCCTATAACACTTTGGGTTGCTGTAGGCTTTGGCTATATGTATGCAAATTAAAATCATGACGTTGATGATGATTACTATAATAATAATTAAAACAACAACAATACAGCACCACCAATGATATTATTATTATCATTATTATTATTATTATTGTTGTTGTTGTTGTTATTATTATTATTTTGGGCTGTTGGACTTCCTCTCTGAGAAGTTAAGTGCAAATAAAGTCTCCAGCTTCCTAAGCCAGACTGACTGTAACCAAGATGCCCTTTGAGGTTCATCACTCCCACATACTGTCCTCTCAAATGTGGACAGACACAGTCTTCTTTTCAAGACAGACTTTCTGGTTTTCAGCTCCCAGAGAGTTCAGAATTTCTTAAAATTCATTACCTCATTCAGGTCAAAATCTTTAGAATATTTTAAAACTTAGCTCACCTAAGATTCTAGTTCAGAGGAAGCCAAAAATGGCATCACTTATGAAAGCAAGATATCTTGATGTCAAAAATAAACTCATAATTTAATCCATCCTTCCTCATGAATAAAATCAAGAAAATTAATTAATTTTGCTTTGGAGTGGTAATATTTATTCCATACAATGTATTTTCACTCTGGTTCACTCTCTGTTAGCTTCCGTTCTGGAAACTCAGGTAGGTAAAAAGTAAACTCTTTTCCATATTGAAACTGGGCCTATGGAGAGCACTTCTGCTGTCTGCATGGACATACCTAATAGAATCAGTAATTTCTGTAGATGTATTAGCCTTTGTGGTTTCAGTGATGACACTAATAACACCTCTTCAAAATGTAAAAATGTGGCTTTCACTGATTATTTTTAACCACCTGAATCAATGTAACATTAATTAAATAACAAACGATCCATGTCTTTATTTCTCTGCTGACAGTTTTTCCCCCTTCTTGCCCAGAGTGCTTCCTTACATGAAAAAACATGCACCATAAACATCTTTTTTCTGGACAGTGTTTGACAGTAAGCGCAAACACAGCAGTGGAATGTCAGGGAGCTCTTTCTGAGTATTGGATATTGGAAATGCAGTCTTGCTTCTTCAGGTGACAATAAGGAGATAGGAAAAAGCTGTGAAATAAACGCCTTAAACAACCTAAATCTATGCCAATGTTCTTCAGCAGTGTTTATCTTGCTTTACATTGTTAGAATATCCAATAAACAAATTGCCATAATTAAAAAGCATATAATTTTAGAATATAACATAAATAAATATATAAATACATAACATCTGAATTTCCTACTCTGAGTATAGAATTTGACATTTTTAAATTCAGAATACTTCAACATTGTTCATTATTGCCATTATGTGTTAATGTTGTTATTGTATTAAACCAAACTGCTACCAGATATTCTCTATTGACCTCTACTTTACTTGAACCTAAAATTCAGTGATTTGATTTTTCTTTGAATACTTGACTATGTTAAAGTAAATTCAACATTTGATTTGAAAAATACTTTTTATATCTTTATATAAACACCTAAAATGCACTAAAAGCTTTTAGAACATTCAGTCTTTCTGAAAATGTGACCCCAAAACTAAGACAATTGTTCTTTAGAAGACTATTCTCCTTTTTTCACTGTTCATACAACACTTCAAGGTCCTGTTTGCACACTGTTCTGTATTTTCACTTAATCCAGATCTGTTTAATTTCAGAGTGCAATCCTACAAAGAGGTAGTTGTAGAAGCAAGGCTGTCATTTCATCCTAAATTAATTGCCACACAGCAAAAGGAATGTATACACACTACACAGGGAGGCTTTTTACAGGAAGCAGATAAAGATAAAGAAACCTATTTATGAAAGAGATAAAAAATATTCCGTCTTTGGTGACCAGTTCAGAAAATGAGTGAAGCTTATAGTCCAGACAAAAATATGTTCATACTAACACGATTTTATCGTAAAGTAGGAAAAGTATGTAAGTAATAGTACTACGAAATTGTTTACTTACATTTCCTCATAATATCTTTTCTGGGAATATATATTTCCTTCAGTATAAGAACTTGGTAAACATTCTAGGAATAGTGACTTTTCTGGTCCTTGAGGGATGAAACAGAGAGTTTTGCGTGATGGCAAAGTGTTTACTTCCTACCCTTTTTATAGCACACAATTTTTTCTCATGATCTTTCTTCTTTCAAAACTTATGCTTTTTTTGGTGTTTTGACGAAATAAATGTCCATAACTTAATTTTTTCTTTCTTGTTTTCTATTATGTACAAATACAGCTGACATCTGCACATAAACAAATTTTCTCAATGTAATTCAACAGAGTTCTTGGAAAGTTTTTAGATAATTGAAATTACCTTCAGTTATATGGAAAATGTTGAAATATCCTTCAGTTCTAAAGAAAGGGAATTGTTTAATGGACATGTATTGGCTTTGTACTTGTACTCTGTGAAGCTGCAAGTTTTTCTTCCTGTACTTTTAAATGAGTCCTGTCTTGGTGTATTATGCAACAAAAACGTAGAAGTCTTTAAATTGGATTCACAAGTTTTCCTTTAACTGAAGGACTTTTAATCTACCATGTGTGTTATTGGGAAAATATTTGCAACTGAGAAAGTTATTCCATGAATATTCTGGTCTTGGATATATGCTGTAATGCCAGTAAATTATGAAAAGTTGAGCTTGTATGCAATTAATATACAGCTTAATGGACTGAATATTTTCATTAGGGTGTTTATCTCTTATACCTCTCTCTTCATATGCTTTTTGAGTCGACTTTGAAAAACATTTAAATCAATGTGACAGTATTGTTAATATAGTTAGGAAATGTAATGAGATTAAATAAATAAATAAAAAAAAAAATATTTCTTTTAGGCATAGATATTTGTATATAGACTGATACAAGGTGCTGAAAATGCTACAAAGAACTCTTTATAATCTGCTATGTATCAGTATAAGAATTGTAAAAAACCACGTAAATTTCTTAGAAATTTCTTTGGTGAAATAAAATCTTACCCAACGTGTGCAAAACCATTAGAAACAGGTTGAAATTTTCAGAATTACTGGACTGGTGGAATGTAGGTGCCTAATGCCCGTTTTCTTTCAATTGGTTTAAATACTTTCAAAATACTAGTGCTAAACGCTATTATATCCTTCATAATTGTACTATGTATTTCTATTTTTCTAGCTTTTGATAGACTTACAGGCTTGGGTTTACAAAACTTGGCTTTTGTATTTGTTTAAGTCAACTTTTTGTTCAAACAAACATTTGCAAATTAAATTGTTCAAACATTTTCCAAATTAAATGACTGGGGTTTAGGTTTTATTGCCCCAGAAAGTAAGAATATATGATCTTTTCTTTGTGCTCTATACTTCATAATGTTCATGTTCAGCTCAGTTAAGCTATTCTTAAATTTTTCCTTTCAAGAAAAATCTTACCTTTATAGACACATTTCTAATCTTTAGCATTATTTTGCTTTGCTATGCCTTTTTTTTGTCATAACATATGCTCTGACTATATAATTCTTCAGTGATTTTTACTTCTGGCAGCATAGAGAGGGAAGGAGGTTAGTCCATGAATTCATCAGCCAGGCAGAACAACCAGTCAGAATTCCCATATACACCCTGAATGGTCATTCACGCTATTGCAGCTTCTACAAAACATTCTGTAGGCCAAAATCCTCTTATCTGTTGATTGCATATGAGTTCCACTGACTTTTATGGGAGGTTTGAGAAAAAATGAAAGAGTGAATTTGGCTCGTTTGACACAATATTTAGAACACTTCTGATGAAAATTAGCTACTGAAGATGCAGCAAACTTTGCAAAGTTTAATATCTCTTCCATATTGTGTATTGCTTTACTGCCAAATCTTGTACTTTAACTAGAATATAAAACTATCAAAGAACCATCTGTAGATCTAAATATTTGGATGCTTCTCAAACACATTCTGGATTCAGTGTTGCCAATGGCAGTGATCGTTTTGACGAAGTTGGCACTTAACTAATAAGGGTAGTGGAAATGGAGCACAATTCCACAGACATAAAAAAATACAATTACAGTCAGTTTATATAAGTTTTCTGAAACTGTATTCCACTACAGGTGACAAAATTTTAACCGTTTTACTCTTAGAGAGAGTATAGTATGAAATAATCTCAGTAAACAGAAGTGACAAATGCTGCAAGTTAAAGCTTTGGCTCAATAAATAGACTCTCTCTTATCATCTACGTCTCTACTATGTGTAACCTGCTTTACAGATCTTTCTGAATGACCTAATTTCATAAGACACGTATATCACACTTATACGTATTGGAGACAATATAACTTTTTCCACTGGATTTCTGTTAGACAAGCAGTCTATACAGTAAATTATATTTTCCTGGCTGGTTATATCTCAGTATTTTGCTAATTAGTCTTAAGAGAAAAAATACTTTCATATTATCTGGTAATAACAGTGGTTAATATCCTTCAGAATATAACATTATATATAATACAATATAATTTAACATAATAATCTTCAATGTAGACATGGATATAGTAATTTTTATTTTCTTAGTTTTGCTGAACCTTCTGTTTTCCTGTCAGAAGTCATACTTAAATCATAAGCACTGGACTGATTGAAATGCTTCCAAAGACTGTGCAGAAGATAGTCAGGAGAGACTGGTGGAGGTTTTCATCAGGACATCATTACAGTGCAAAGAAACAGCAAAGTGGATGCAACAGTGTTTTCCACATTTGTCTAGGATTAGAAGGAAATCCCTGTTCCTGTGACTTTATACCACTGTCATGTAAGATATATAAAGTGATACTGCTTGTGTTTCCTCATTGTTTGAGTACACAGATGATTCTGGCAGAAATATTTTACACTTTTCAAATTGCTTTCCCAAACATCCAGAGCTCTGGAAATTGCTTTCCTCCAATTGTTGGGCTGGTAAATTTGATCACAAGGCTTCTCAAGAAAAGTAAATACAAAAGTTTATAAGTACATCAGAAATGCATTAACTTTGTGGGAATTTGGCAATTAATCTGTAAATTAATCTGTGTTGTCAAAACCTAAACTTCTTGATACAGATTATTTTGAATGAAACCATCAGATTCAGTGAGTATCCATTGTCCTAGAATTTGGGCAGACAGCTGATGATTTTGGAACACCTACCCCAATGAAAATCAACCATTTCATTTTCAAATATACCAAAGCCAAGCAACTTGTAATTATGTCCTCAAATCAATGTTATTCAGTCCCAAAACCTCTGCAATTTTGAGAAGAGAAATGCAAAATAGATTGCACTTCTCTTAATTTTCCTTATGAAAGGTGAAATGATACTACATTTTACAGGTTTTTGTAATTATGTATTTTTTGCTCAGTGCACAAAAATTATCACCTCAGTGTGTAGTCAGATATGTAGAGTAAAGCAGGTTCTCCTAGGAGAATAATAAGGATTATAATGAGGATAATTAGGACTCCAGGCGGAATATACTTTTATACTGGGAGTCTGCACCTTGCTTAGACTTCTAGAGTTATTTTTACCAGATCTCTCATTTACTTCTGAACATGATCTAAAATTTCCAGGAAGTTTGCCTGCTGAAGGATGCCCAGTTGACACCCCTTCAATGCAAGCTGTTTTCTGACAGAGATATAATTTAATTTCAGAGTGAATTTTCATATATTCTATATGAGTCTCCTGATCACTATGAAGAGGAAAAGAAACAGTTATTTATTGTATGAAAGCATACAAAAATACTGTATGTAAAGGATGGGTTCACTTAATGTATTTTTTCAAATTAATCCAGTGAAGGAATAATAAATATTAATTTTATCCTTTCCCACTGACACCAAAATGTAAATAAACTAGTTATGACCTTCTTAATGCAATTATTAATCAGTTTTGTTGTCACAAGTTATTTATACCCATATTTATGCAAATGCTCAGGTTTGTTTCCCAGATGGGTTTCATCAAGTTACAGTAATCATACAGGTTGGACAAAGTAGTGATCTGTGCTATCTTATGCATATACAAATACACAAACATCCCTGCAGAAAAAACAAACAAACAAAGTAAGCACACAGATGCATGCATATGAGTGTGTAGAAACATACCACATACATGAAATACCCAGGAAACTCAAAATAATATTCAAGAGATGGTATAGACCAGACAGACCTATAATGCTCTAGGACATTTTGGTGTGTTATTTGTTCCTTCTCTTTTGTTTTGTTCCTTTAAGGAAAACTTGATTTTTCAGTAAATTTAATTTTTGTGGGGGAGGCAATGTCTTTAGACACCATTGCAATTGTTTCTTCTTATTCTTCACAGACTATTTAGATGAGAATCTATATTCTTATAAAATATTTTAAAAGATTGTTCTATGTTAAAATAATGCACTTCCACCATACAATCAAGGAAGTGCTCTGTCCAAGTTACATGAATTATGGTGCATTCAACATACTACTTCTCTAAATGCACCTAACATAATTTATATTCAGGAAATTAAACATCTTGAACTTTTAAACTTCAGAAGTTTTCCTACAGCTGTATCCAAGCAACCCTGTTGAATACAGTACTGTAATATAAGATTAAGGGTAAGACTTGATCTGACATTTTTATCATTTATTCTATTTTGTAAAGGTACTTATGAATGCACTCTTTTTGCATATTTCACAGCTTCCTTGAATCCAACCACTGAAAAACTATCTACTGGAATTTGGCTTATTGCACTCCAAAATTACTTTAAAAAGTCCAGCCACTGTGGTAGGTCAGAGACAGTTACTACCTCCTCTGGTAAGCTTCAGGAACAAGCTTTCAATTTATTACCTCCTATAGGCTCCTAATTTCTATAGAATTACAGGACCAGCTGTCCATAGTATAAAGTTACCACTGTCTTGAAATTCCCTGCGTAAAGATGGCAATCTCTCAAAAGTTTTGCATTATTGTGATGATTGAAATCTCACTTAGGGTGAAATACTGCGAAGTTATCCAGTGGCTACAGTCTTAAAGATGTTGCAGTATAGAGCTGTTTCAGGTGCTCAGCTCCTGTGCTTAATATAGCTGAGATGATTTGTCAAAAAAAAAAAAAAAAAAAGAAAAAAGAGTTCATAATTAGCTTAAGGTGAAATAAATATGGATTCATTGTCAGAAAAAAATAACTATAGTATATGTACTTGATGTCTTCTGCAAGCAAGAGATTTTCTGACAGAGTAATTCTATGAAAGAATTGATGGATATTTTTGCAAATGGTTCTTTAAATTTGCTTAGCCTCAAGGAATTATTTTTGTATTTAAGGTTTGTAGGAAATTGGTCTCTAAGCATGTACTTCAAGTGCTAAAAAAAGCATTTAAAATCCAATTGCTGACAAGGGATGACTAAGAACTTGTTGCCAGCTTTTAGAGCACAAGATGTTTTTGCACAGGAGAAGAAATAAGTCAAAGGTTAGGAAAACTTATTACCCTTCATAGAAACCCAACAGGTTTTTTACAACTTTTAATCAAAACCAAAAATAATGGACCAGATAGGAGTACAATAGAACTGGCATGACTGTACAAAGAACTGGTAGGTATTCTCTGCTGAGACTTCATTCCTTAAGATGAATCTCAGCTACACTGGAAGCCATAGTTCAGTACTGAAATTTATAAAAGACTTTTTTTTTTTCCTCTTTTAACTCATAAAAAAAAGAAAACAAAAGAAAAGAAACACTTCCTGAAAGACTTGGAAGCTAGTACTGAGCTACATAGTGAAGAGTGAAATGACTAAAGGTTAGAATTTTTTCCAAGCCAAACCTTGCAGTAGTTGGCTACCTCAAACAGAATTTCATACTTAACTCACAGTGACACCTCTGGAACTGTCTACAGCTTCTTAGTGTGTCCTAGCAGCCCACTGACCTGTTCAACCACTGGACATTTCTCAGTATTCCTGTTCTTATTTCCCAAGAGATAACTCCACACATTTCCTGTACATTCAGGTTTTACCTTGGAAGGACCTGCCTCTCACTGTGTGACTTCATGTGCCAGTCCCTGTTCATTTGGGACAACCCATGGAGAAGGCATGGCTCTGCACTTCAGGTGAAAGATGTGCTTGCTCATAAGCACCTGGTTCCCTGGGCCTGGATGTGGGGCTTACTCCCCTTCTTGTTCTTTATCACTGCCATTTTTTGCCATTTGTCTCATGAAATGAGAAAAATGAAACTGGCAAGGCCTATGGTTGAACACATGTTGCCTTTGGCTGTTGGAGTCAATGCAAGGAATCAAGTATTAAAAGAGTTATGAAATCATTAAGAGATGGCCTCAAGAGACAGTTACTTCTTTCTTCTTTTCTGTTTTTTTTTCTTGTAGTAATAACTAAGTAGGGCTAGAACTGTAGAAGTCATAAAAAAGACAAAAAACACCGAATTACAGTTCCTTTGGCCTGCTCCATCTCTCAGGGAACTCATTGGGAACTTGAATATTTTAGAGCTGTAAGAAAACACTGCTTCCTGAAAATGACCAGCCTGCTGAGGTTTGCTTTGGGATATTTGTGCCTGGATAGGATGGCTATATTAAATTCTACTTTGTTAAGCTCCACCTTTCTGGGAAAATATGAGTATTAGCTAATCAGCTTCCAGTTTTGAACTTTGGGGCTTGACGTGCAACTCTTGTTTTTAATTTCTTAAGTTTAAATTTCAAGTATCTTCTGTTTTAATGCAATTGATTCTTTTTCTCACATCCCATTTTTTACTATGGCAACAGAACTATTTCGAAACTCTTCATTCATCACCATCTGTAACATTAGTTCCATTTCCTAAGAAATTGTTGACATCTGTTTAAACACTGATACTTTTCCATATACATGGATATTTAACTCAAGCTTGTTTCTGTGTCAAATATACTATATCTTGAAAGGATACCAGTTTTTAAGGCTTAATTATAACTTTTTAAGCACTGATTTATTGGCATGAGGTTGAAGCATTTGTCCCCATATAATTTCCACACAGGAAGTAGGGCTGAAGTTCATTGAAACTGCCACAAAACCAGATGTGACTAGCTAAGGTTCACAAGGTGTCTGCCACCTCAAAGAAGGAATATATGGACTGAGTAGACTGAAAACTTTATTTTATTTGTAAATCAGTTCATTTTTGGGGGACATTTTTGGGGTCCTGGTTCAGCACTCATCATGGTTAATATGAATTAATATTTTTATATTAATGGATTTTTTATTAAGTGTTAGGACATATGCAATATTAAAAATCCCAAAGGTAGCCTTTGACACAGGAAAATGTCATTTACCCTTCATATTTTAGGTACTGCCTTCAGGCAGTAAGAAATGCCTGAAGCTATTTAAGAAGTTACAAAGATAATGTATTTAAATGTGTCACCTTTTCTTAACTTCTCATGCTGTATTCTTTAAAACACAGAAAAAAAGATAATTGTTGTCAAAAAAATCATGTATTGGAAAACTTGACAGTAAAAATTTGAGAAATTTATATATTTAATTTATTTTTTCTGACCAGACTTGAAAAGTCCTATTTTCAGTTCTGATATTTGCAGTTTCTGTCTTATGGAAACATGAAAATACTGTATTTCTAAAGTAAATAAAGAAGAAAAAATACTGTTATTCATTGTTTCTATGAAGTACTTCTCATTAGCATTTCATATAGTACAGATGTGTTTGTTAGTGATCTGACAAAAAAGAAAAAGTCAGGACAAAGTTTTACATACATGCTAAGTGAACAATATGTTAGTTTTAAGTTTCCTAACTAACCCTAAATGGAAGTTTTTGTCTTACAAGTTTAGACATTGTAATTAATTGTGTAAGCACTACATTGTATTAATACAGAATCAGTTCAGGTTAAGTCAATAATATAGGTAATCAGACTTAATGTGTCATTTAGCAGTGACAGATGGATAGGAATGTGCAAAAGACCACTTGAAGCATCTGCACTGTGAGCTCTCTACCCAACCAGATGTTGTCTACACCTGGTGATCTCACACAATGTTTATTCTACCCAAACCACTGGGCCATGGAACCGCTCAATACCGATGGTGTAGGGAGGAGAACTGGAGGTTCACCAGCCACAGTGCCCTGCCAGCTCCACTGTCAGCTGTAACATTGGGACCACCAGCGACCACCAGAAAGACCCCCAGGACAGAAGAACACATGTGTAAAGGGGAGTGGAAATATGTTAATGATTTTGGGGAAATGATTATTGTATGTATGTTTAGTCCAGGATAATCAATGAATATGTATGTAGAATAGAGTATATAAACAGAAACTTTCTTGTACTCAGCACGCACAAATGTGGGAGGAGCTATTCCCCTGTGCACCCAGCATAATAAAGAATGCTTGCTTCTTAATGCTACATTGGTGTTAATTTTATATCGGATTATTTTTTAATTTTACAGCTTTTTGGTAGCATAACAGCTGAAAGGAAGTTAAGACCAGGGTCATCACTTATTGTACAATTTTCAATCTGATTCACAGAGCATGCCTGTAGAGGATTTTCTTTAGTTCATGTAACCTTCTGTCTCCATGACAGAAATAACTCCCCATTAAAACACATTTAAAAGAAGGCTGACAAATCCTTTTAGAAATTGTTGGTGCATTACATTTGGGAACTGTTGATACGTCACAAAGTGACCAGGTGTTTGGAGTCATAAAATGTGAGCTCTTGTGACTGATAAGGTTAGATTAAAATCCATTTTTGCTGATCCTCTCATATAGAATATGTCACCCAGTAATCAACCTTATGTGGTCATAACATCTCCTATTTTGTGTTCCTCATCCATCTCCTAATTTCTTCCTGTTGAATTTCATCACACCTTACTCTGAGATTTTGACAATGTAGATTCTTTGCAAAGAAATGGAGACTGAAAAATACATGCAAAGAATTTAACTTGGAGAAAGGCTGATTAAAAGTGAAATAAAAACCACGATACACTTGCAAAATCCTTAGCAAAATAACATCAGTTTGTTTTGCTCTTATTCAAACAGTGCTTCTGAATCACTGTCATTCAACTCCATAGTCCTTTTCAGTGCCTCCTTTTTTTAATCTAAAACTTAGTTTTGTACTTGACAACAGCTCTTAATCAAAAAGGCAATTAGAGTTTTACTCTGCAGACTGTATTTTTTAGTCAGAATCAAAACTCATTTGATGGATCTCTTCTCCCTGACAGAATGCAATCTTCAATCTTCAGCATCTTTACTTCTGTTTTGGTGCTTTCAGATTGAAGCCATCCTCCCTTGTTCTGTCACTACATGGTTTTGTAAACAGTCTCAACACAGAGCTTCCTCTTTTTCCAGGTTGAATAAACCCAATTCTATTAGCCTTTCCTCGTAGGAGAGGTGTTCCACCTCTAATCATCTTGGTGTCCACCTCTGGAATTTCTCCACCAGGTCCATGTCCTTCCTGTGCTGGGGCCCCAGAGCTGGATGGAGCACTGCAGGTGGGGTCTCAGCAGAGCAGAGCAGAGCAGAGGGGCAGAATCCTCTCCCTCCCCTGCTGCCCACATTGCTTTGGATGCAGCCCAGGACACATTTGGCTCTCTGGGCTGTGAGTGCACATGACTGGGTCATGTCCAGCCCCTCATCCACCAGCACTCCTGAGTCCTTCTCAGCAGAGCTGCTCTCCATCTGTTTATCCCCCCAGCCTGGATTGATATCAGAAGTTGACCTGACCCAGGTGAAGCACCTTAAACTTGGTCTTGCTAAACTGCATGAGATTCCCATGGGCCAGCTTCTAGAGCTTCTACAGGTCCCTCTGGATGGCATTCCAAACCTCAGGCATGTGAACTGCACCCTTAGCTTGGTGTCATTTGCAAATTGCTTGACATTGCACTCAATCATTTTGCCTATGCCATTAATGAAGATATTAAATAACATTGGTCCCATCTCAGTAATCTCTTAGTTCTTGCTTTCTGGCCTCAGAGTTCTTTTTCCAGCTAGAATAAGTTCAGAAAAGCAAATTAGAAGCAGAATCTAAAGCAATTGCCTAAATGCCCAGACCTGAAAGCCAAAAGCTTTGTCATTTTAGACCTTTCCATATGATTCTCAGCTGCCCTGTTGTAGAAGGCACAACTTCAGTTGCAACAGCCAGTATTACTCTACTGCTGATCCTGAAGGATCTTCTTGGTCAGATAAAATTATCTCCATACCTAAGTAAGACCCGATGACTGAATCTTGAAAACACCCTTACCATGGTTTCAGTTTCTCTGTGTGAAATTAACTGTTGTGTCAGCCAGAGGTCAGAGAACTCTTGTCCAAGCTTCTTTTTCATTATTGCTCTGTCCAAAACTGTTGTGTTTTCATTACTCTTGGTGGCCTGAAATCACTATTACTGTGTTTATTTTAAGTCTCTACATTGTTTCTTAGTTTATTTTTTCTTACCAGAAAAGTGGAGCTACAGTGGTAGCAGCATTCCAGGTGATAAGCTAGCTGGTGTTTGGGACCCTCAGCATTTATTAGAGTCTCCATCCAGTTTTCAAACATCATAATGTATCTGCTCTCAGTAAAACTAAATCTTGTCTGTCTGTGGTATATTCAGGAACATCTATTGTTTTGATACCTTAGAGAAGTCCAGTCTTATTTGACTAAGAACAAGGTTGCATGTATCTAAAGGATATATCAATAAAGAAAAGAAATTTGACCAGTGGAACCTTCCTAAATGTTATTACTAAGATAATTTAACTTTTAGAACTATGTCAATGGTTTTCTTAGTAGTTATTTTTGAAAAGAAGAAATAAGAGAAAACTTTTCCTTCTGTTGTTGCTGTCTTGGAAACCACAGGTTCCTTCTATGTTTTGTTTTGTTCATGTTTCTTTTTTATTGACTACCACCCCTTCCTAAAAATCCTGTTGTTTTATGTTACTTCATGATTTTATCACCCTGGATTTCAAACCTGCTAGTCATCTTATTCTACTTGTAATGCAGAAATGAAAACATCTAGAACACAGATTTCCTTGATTCCTTCCTTTCTATTACAGAAGAGAGAACACCAAACAAATGACTTTTTAAATTTTCAATAATTTTTGACATTTGGATTAGAACATTGCTAGGAATGCTATTAATTGCCTATTTACAGACAAAAGGGAAGAAAGCTTACTTTTTTTTTAAATTTTGAAGACTTTTACAAATCAATTTTGTGATTTAATATTTCAAGAAAATTGCACTTAATTTCATAAATTATAGAACTACTTCTAATATAGATCTATACCTGCAAAAGCAGGTTTTTTCCTGTGCTGTGCTATACTGCAGTAGATGCACCATTGGTAGCTAGTCTGTAATTTTACTTCTTTCCCTGCAGCTTTCCAAAATTTCTGAGTATGAACATAGCAATATAAATAATATAATTCTTAAGTAACCAATATAATTTGGTGTATTTTTGCACAACTGTAGTTAGATGAGAGCTTTAACTCCCTAAGCTGTTTGGATATAAACCAGGCTTGGCTAAAAACTTTATGGCTCTGCTATCACAAAACCAAGAGTTAATCAAAATCCCTGCTACTGAGCCCTGAAATAAAAGATAAAGTACATAAAGTATAGCACTGTGTTAATGTAGCTGTCTAGGAAGAGATTAGTTTTATCTGTACATGTATGAACTCAGTCAGATGCTCAGTAATGGTAAAGGATACAAGTTCAGAGCATTAATCTTCAGATTCTCAGCTAATGTACAACCTCCACCTACAGATGGGTTTATGTTGCTCAACCAGTTGCTGAGCAGTGCAAGATTTTGGTTCCAGGATTCGGACCCTAGAAACTATATTGCACAGTTTATTTTATGCAAATTGATAGAAGCATTTCATTGCAGAATAAAAAGAGCTCTTAATTTTGCAAACTGGGTGTATTTCTATTCTTGGAGTATCTCAATTATAATAGCATTGCTTTAATTTTTTCTTTGATTGTCTATATAATATAATTAATGCACCAATAAAAAAACATAGTAAATTTTTATACGTCTGTGAATTTTCTCCTGGTAAAATTTACTTCAAAATCTTGCTATTTCCCTGATTGCATTTTGCTTTAAATCACAGAAAATTGCCCACAGTATTTGAAAGCACAGGTGGATAGGAAATGATCAGTCTCTGGGCATAATAACAAACTATAAAGGAAAAATCTATTTTCCTTTGATTGCTTTAATTCAAATGGTTTTACTGTGTGGGCAAGAATTGTGAATCCATAGCAAACTTAGCAGCAATCATTCATTCTAGCAGATTTCCTTCAAGTAAATGCTTTAAGTCTGATGCAGTGCAAATAGAAGAGGACACCAGGTGCGAAGAATTTCTGCAATTAGACCCAGATATCTTTGGATCAGTCTCCAGTCAAGCTCCTTGGAAAAGCAAAATATATTCAAAGTAACTGCAAGTTCAGCTTGGGAGATACCAAGAAACACAGCCATGCAAAAATAACCCAGATTCATGGAACCAATCTTCTTATAATTTACAGTTTCTATCAAGGATTCTCAATGGCTTGGGATGGTATTTCTGATGGCAAAATGATTTCTATTATAAAGTCATCTTCACATGATGAAATTTTAATGGCTGCAAGGTTATAAAATGGCTATTTTATTCTTTTTAGGAGTCCCTGTATGACATAATGCCCCAAACAACATTGTTTCCCAAACCCTTTGCTTGTAGTTCTAGGTAATCTTTCATCATTTTCTGAAGCTTAAAATTTAAGTAAACATATCCTTCTTTTCTTTCTTTTGTTTTTTTTAAAGGAAAATGGCCTTGATATTTTTGTTTAATGTACGTAGAGAAGATAAGACCTCAATGTGCCTGTTCATACACATGGGAAGAAAAGACATAAGAGCTCCCAAATGGAACTGCTTACTTCCTCATGAGCCATATACAAGAAAGCACCTACATTTTCCAAGAGCTGTCTTGGCTCAACGCTGTTTAGTTTATGAAATTCCAGAGAGCACAGCAGGTGTTAATTGCATCCCATTCTGGGATGTTTACTTTGCATTGCTATATGGAGTAAATGGAAGAAACATAACTGTGCTAGAAATTTCCAGTCCAGCAAGCCAGAATTCCAGACCATTTACCTGAAGTTCTTTGGCTTTACAGGATATTGCAAGCCCTCTCTGAGATTAAATCTACATGTAAAATTCTCATCTTTTATAAGCCATCACAACTAATTTAAGAAAATTTAATGCTGTGAGGTCTTTTGAAGCAATATCTTTTATATTCTCAAAATTATAACATGACATTTCTGGTTTTTGGTCCGGTGATTGTAATATCTTCAAGACAAGTTAATTGTGCTACATACTAAGTCATTTTTCATTGGTGTCATGTCCCACCACAGGAAAAATAAACAGAAATTTTGGTTTTCTGTGAGATTTATAATCTACTTCCATTAACTAGAAGCTCTTTGTTTTCATTTTAATTTAATTTATGATTTCCTACATTTTAACAAAGTCTCATATTGTCCTTTCCTTAAAAATAATAAAGCAGACCTTAGATGTTCTCACATGTGCTTAATAGTACTCAAGGTTATACTGTTGGCCCAGAAAAATCTAAGTTTAGCATGGAAATAAGAAAGAACATAGCAATTTGAGTTTTGTGCCTTTAAAGAGAGGATATACAAACCCTAAATAATTTCAGAAGTATTTGAATATTTCCACAGTCCCTCTTCCTCCCTTGGGAACATGTGCTGCAAAGACTTTCCCTTAAGGAATTTCTTACAGACCAGCTCTGTTAAACACACTCCAGAGGAGACACTGGAAGACAGGATGACTGTTTTCTATATCCTTGAATAAGGTTTGTCATCTAATTACAAAGCAATTTCTCTTCCCTTGCAGTACTTTTATTCATGTTTTTAGTGCCCCAGAAAAACAGAAGATAGGAGTTCTGACATGATGCAGCTTTGCCCTGTGGCCTTTCCAGCTGTACCAGACCACTATTGCTGGTAAAGCGCTCTATAATACAGATTTACAAACTGTTTGGCTTGAAATCGTCTCTTTTTTCTGCTGTCAGTAAACTTAAGGACTCAGTTACTGAAAGATGTTCAGCAAATGCAGTTCCCGTGAAGTCAGCTCTCCACATTTTACAGGAATAAGATGTACCAGAGGACAGAGGCTTCTTTTGCCTGAACCTAACCTTGGTAACCATAAAAAGCCTCATACATCGTGCTTAAATGCAAGGTGGGTTATATCCTTGTTGTATCCTTTGAGTTTTCTATGTCATGTTTTCCATTTTGCCATGTACCACTAAAGTCATTTAACCTGGAAGCTCAGAAGAGAAGGGATGGGCATATTTCTGAATAAAATCTTATTATGGTAACCTTATGTTACCTTCATAATTTTTGCATAAAATGTGAGGCTTGCCATTGCTAGTATTATATTCAGGGCTTCAAGAGTAGGGAAAAAGCTCCCAGAGACACAAAAAAATTGAGAAAGAATATCAGGAAGGGTAGACCTGTGGTTTTATGTACACTGGTGATATCTATCATAGATGCCTGCGTTAGCCCTTTGGAAATTTCCTCTGTCTGGAGTAAGGACAACTTCTAAAACTTTGAGTCTAAGCTATCAGGAAGCCTGGATTTCCTGAATTTCTTAACATACAGCTTTACAGTTATTCTTAGGATACCTACTTGATGAAACGTGCTCCTAAAAAAAGATAAAGGCTTAAGTGTCTTGATTTGATCCCGGAGCCAGCAGGCTGTATCAGGCAAGAAAGAACAGCAGGAAGCTTCTCTCCACAATGTTGAAAGCAAATGGATTTGGTTGCTTAACGGATCATCTGGGGTCCATTTGGAATGCCCTTGGAATTATGCTCTTTTCCCTCGTCAAGAAGGCTGATACTGCTGAAAAAGTTACGTTGGTCCAATAAAAAACACATCTTCCACTGACAAAATTTTACATGTTTCATTTTGCTTGAGTACTTAGTTTCATCTGTATTTCATACAACCAACAGTATTTTAGTTTCAGTGATCTCTTTCCAGACAGAAATTTAGCAGGACAGTATTCAAAGGCAAAGGTAATTTCAGTCTATCTGAAAAGTACTGCATTTCACAGCTTCTCAAATGAAGAGAATGATATTTTCTTAAGCAACATATTTTTGAAAGAATACTTACAAAACACAAGGAACTAATTTACTTTTTAAGTATGTACAAAGGTTACATAAAGAGAAAAAGGGAGATTTTTAAGTTCTTTTATCAAGAGGTTTAATGAGTTTTAATGAAATCATATCTCTTTCCCACGACCATGAATTGTTCAAAAACTTTGTAGAGATACTATCCTTACCCCAATTTTGCTTGCTTTGTCTTTGAAGGGATAGTAAAATAACTAAGGATTCAAAAATAGATGAATTTTTAAACGTTATATTAGTTTCATAATATACAAGATCTTAGGACGCTACAATTTTTTTGTTGGGAAGGTCTAGAAAGATCTCAGCCCTCACTCTTGAACTAAATTTTGACCCTCATTCATCTCTTTTCATGCACATCAAGTGCAGGCTATACAAAGAATATAAGCTTCATAAGATTTCTATAACAAAACAGTTAAACTAATACAGTGTCTTTAAATAAAATAATCTATTGGACAGTTACTGGTAAGATTTTTACGTGGAGATAGAAATGTTGTAGCAACTATATTGTTTGCAGTTGTGCAGAGATACTGAATGAAGATGCCTCTACTGGAAGAGACTTTTATACAGATTTCTCAGATGACACTCACAGATTTTCTTCTGGAGATCAGGAAGTAATTGTAGACAGAGTCTACTAGTTTTTGCTCCTATCAGTTCACTAGGTTTTACACTGAACTACTTTTGGTTTGTGAAATGTAAAACAGCAACATAAGTTATAAAAAAGCTCAATAAATTATAGAAATTAAAACAGGGGGAAAATCCAGGATGCTGTATGTCAGAGCATTTGTGTGGGTTCAATTAACATTCCTGAACATAAAAACAAAGTTAAAACATTAGGCAACATCAATACCTCCAATACTCCTTCCATATGCTGTTTCAGCTTTCAAACATTGGATGTGACAATCTGCTCAGACACAGCATACGGATCCGTGTAAACACAGCACTTAAAGCAAAGCTTGAAACTCAAGATTTCTCTTTGAAGTGAACAATGTGTTCGTAAGTGAATGAGATTCTGTGTGAGTTTCTGAACAACCCTCCATGTTTAGATCCAAAGACAACATTCTCACAGGGCTTTCCATGGGAGCATTCCACAAGAGAGGAAACCATGTGCATTTCAGACACGTTCTGGGATCAAACTTCTGAATGAGCCTATCTCGGTGACACTTCAGAAGCATCTTGGTCTTGCTTAAGATAATGTGAAACTCCAAATGACGTCAATGTAGAATGAGTTTAACTGTCAATTTTGTAAAGACTTATTTGCTGAATTTTATGTTCTAAAATTATAGATCTGTATTAATTCCTCCCCAAAGACATACTCCTCTGGATCCCCCTGAGGGTGCACTGTAGATAAACAAACAAATATATTGCTACATGAAAAATATGGTATAATCATGCTTGAAAAGAAATAAACCAAAACAGAACAAACCAGAAAAAGCAGAAAAATGTCCCTCTGTATTCTACCAGGTTTCCTACTCTTTGCTTTTATTTTAAGGAAGGAGGCCTTTGGGAAGGAGCTTTTTACTCATTTTCTTTACCACGTCTAGTATTATATTGTCCAGGTACGTCTACCATCAGGTATTCTTGAAATGAAACTAATAATAAAAAAGATGCTAAAAATTTCTGGATATTAAAAGAAAAATAGAAGTAGTGCATACTAAAACAAAGGCAGCCTTTTTTCTCTTTTTTTAATGTACCAATAAAACCATGAATTGTTCAGGATTCTATATTTTGCTTTACTTTTTTCCACCACAGAAGGACAAAGTGTCCAGGGATACAGATTAGTACACATGTGGAAGCACTGAAATATAATTTATTTTTAAGGCAACTACCTTAGTTTTTGTAATTCACTTAGGAACCTCTGTAAAGGTTTTGCATGCATTAAATTATTTTTTCACATTTCATTCAACCCACAGTGGGACAATCAGCTTCAGGTTTCAGCTATGATTCAGTCTTGATCACAGCACATTATTATACCCACACAACCATCATTTGCTTTTCTTTCTCCAGCTATAGATGATTGGGTTGCTTGCAGCTTTCTTAATTAAAAATCTGCTTATTTTTACTGGACTTAGGTTAAGAAGATTAAAGGTTATGATGAATATACAATTTATGACTGAAAAGGAAAGTTATCTTGGAAGTAAAATGGAAGTGAAATATAAGAATACATTCTGCAAATGTAACTTTGTACAGAACACGTGACATTTTCAATGGAAACTTTATTGCTGACTTTAGACATCTACCTTTATTTGTACAACACATTGACCAATTCAAGGCATATAGACAGCCTAGAAAATAGCATGGATACTGAGAGACCAATTGTACACTTCAGCAGCAGATTTTGAAAAGCAGAGTCCGTATTCAACTTAGTTACAGAGTCAGCCCAACTTCATTTTACCAGCAAGTGACATTTTACAATTTCATCCTCCTGCTTTTATGAGAAGTTAGTCAAGATGGTAGTGGATTAAAACACAAATATGTGTTCCATTACGCCAATTAAGCATGGTCCGGACAGCATGCCTGATAAGTAAAAAGAGGGAATACACTGTTTGTAATTCCCTTGAAAAAAAGCAAAGTAATGTATGGATATGTATTTTATTTGGCTTTCCTTTTTTATTCATAAGAACAGAGGAAAAACCATAGCAAGTCACTAATTAAGACTCGGAGCACATAAACACATGGGATAATGAGTATTGGTCCTTGTAGTGGTTTCCAGTTCGTCTATTTGAGTTTCTGGCCAAATGCCAGCACACTTAGCAAAATTTACCTGACGTTTGCTGTGAGACGAGGATTAGGGGTAGGCAAAGCAGGCTCAAACTTTATAGAATATAAGAAAGTTTATTAATATACCTAAGACAAAGAAAAATACAAGAAAAACCAGAACAAACTCCTCAGACCAACCCTCCGCCTTTTCTTTCTCCCTGACAACACACAGAAAAACAGCACTTCAACTTGCAGTCAGTTTACCACCTCTGCAATAGTTCTTGTTTCAGTTCATTTAAGGAGAGAAGTCTCTTTTGCTTATACCATGGATTCTCTGTAAGAAACTACAGCTTTTTATGGGTCTTCAGCCTCACCACCAGCAGCTGTCCAGGAGGAAAATCTGCTTGTGGTGGATCCCTCCCACCCCAGTAGCCTTTCCACAGCCACTATAGTGGGTTATGAACAGTCCATGGGGTACCTTTTTAAGGATGAGCAGTTCAAGTGTAGCAACAAAGAAAATCCCTTCTTCTGTGTCTAGCAACACAGGTTCTCCTCACAAGACAAGTTTTCTGGTATTCCCCTGGGACCAGGGCTCTGGGTCACAGCGTCTTCTGTCTCTTGGTTCAAGCTTCTCATCAGGCTGTACTTATTTCAACACCTACTTGTCTTTACCCAGGTATTTCAGTTCACTGGCTACAATTAGAACTTCACATCCCCCCTTAGGACTATTTCTTCATAAATTACAGGGAATTTATTAGCTCAGTCCCCAACCATGGTTCTCCAAAAGAATTTTCAGCTTCATTATCAAAGCATTTCTCATGCTCCTCCTTCTAGGTATCAGTTCTGCTTCCTTTACTGACTTAAAAGTCACTATGTTGCATTCCTGCAGATGTCCCCACTCGTTCCTCTCTCTGTACAGGAAAGGGTGGGTGTCTGTAAATTTAGTCCAGGCATGGATAGGGTTAATCTCTCTCTCTCTCTGGCATGGTGATGATCCCGTGCTCCCTGCCGGGCTGTGTGAAAACTCTGAGTCAGATGGCAGAAGCTTTCAGAGTCTCTGTGCCTGGCTCTGCGAAGCTGGCTCGGCCTGGAGCAAGAGGACCCGATGCTGCCCACTGTAGCTGACATACCAGCTCGGCTGAATTGTATCTGTAGAGAGCACAGGCCAGTTCCTCCCCCATGCCCAGCTCCAGCTGCATGGCCATTCTAAACCCGGGGGAGGGGGCTCAACCTTACCAGAGAGAGAAGCAAGAAGATGCTTCTCCCTGAGCAACAACAGGCAAAAGAGGAAGAGGCTCAGAGGTCTTCCACTTATGTATGATTTTTTCCTCGGAGGCGGATCAACTTTTAATTGATTAACCTACATACCAATACTTAAAACTACCTGATTATTGGTTCTCTCTCCCAGGAAGTTGTACTACTTCCCCCAGCGTAGATCACTTCCAAGATTGACACCCCTTGGGCCAACCCAGGACCAGTCCTCTCTGAAACTGCATGGAAAGATTGGTTGAAGACAGTGAAGATACTAAGTCACACTTCCCCTTGGTAAGTACGTACACTTTATGTGGGATATGTGATTTCATACCTCTCTTCTGCTAGAAAATATTGAATCTGGTGAAAGCACTCAACAGAACTATCAAAGTCCTGGAGTAGCTCAGGGATAGATTGTCCTCACCTGTTCTCTGCCTTTTCTGCTGGTAATGCTGAGTTTACTTGAACCCTTTAATGTTTCCTACAGAGAAAAATACTTTTGCATGTTGGTCAATTTATTGTTTTCAACTCAGCTAGGAAAATCAGTTGAAGAATTTAGAAGAAAAATTACTAAATAATCAAGATAGTAAAGATACCTGAAAGGTATCTTTATACCTGCTTTATATGGGAAGCTGCTCCTTGGTTTCATTTTTTTCTAGAAATAAAAGCTAAGATAAAATATAAATATGTCACTAGACCTTGTTCATGCAGATATAAAAATTTTTGAAATTAAATAGTTTATATAATTTTTGTCAAGAACAGATACCACCTTGATTAAATTGGTAAGACAAACTGAATAACGAGATAGGAATTTCAAATTTTGCCCTATGTACATAAAATAAATGGTGACTTAGAGTAAAAGGATATTTAAAAACGATACCGCATTGGAGCACAGATTTTGGACAAGCAACAGATGTGAATTAGTTGTTTATTAAAAGTGACGGTAAAAAAAATCTCATTAGCAGGAAGAGGATGGTCTTTTCAGCAGCAGGTGCTACTTCTTAGAATTCCATCACTGACTGCTGTTATGAAAACAGCTGCTAAAGTATGTGAACTAGGGACAACTGGGGACAACTGGGTTTCTGTTTGTGAAAAGAAACACTTTATTTCTGAATTTTATGTGCACTCTTCTTCTCCTATATCCCCTTGAATTTGAGTAATGAGCCAGATGGAATTGTGTCATGAATCACTAGTGGGATTGCATTGACCTACATCTACAGCAAATGCTAGAAATGTTTGAAGATTCAAGCACACTTGATGTGCTATAAAGCTGGCGACATTATTAAAGAAACAAAACTGCCAGGAACTAAGAGGAAAACTATGTATATTTAACTGAAAAAACACACACAAATTTTATGCTGAAACCTCTAAGCAAAATCTACACAGTAATCAGAAACAGTGTAGAAAGAGTTCAGTTGGAGAAAATAGGTCACTGAAGGGGATTTCTTTTTCTTTCAATTTATTCATAGCACAATTTTGTAGTTATTTCTATTTTGTATTTTGTTCTCCGCGTACAGCAAATATTCATTGTGCTGTGAAGACTCAGAGCACTCTCCCTCTGAGAATTTTACTAGCAACAACAGAGATATGCTGCAAGGCAGTTCAGATTTATACAATTTATACTTTTAAACTTTCATCAAAAAGATGCGGTCCCATTCTTCACACATAAATGGCAACTTGCTGCTGCTTCTTCACAGCTTCCTTGCTTATGCTAGAAAAGTTTTCACCTCCTATGGAAGGTGAATTAGTTCAGCACTCTGCCTTTTAAAGTACCCTACAATGCCAGCAGTTCTTAAGAGCAGCACTGCAGCTTTGGTCATTAAACTGCTGCAACAAGACTGATGAGACCACATCAGGGCCCATATATGATACAACACACGCCAACATCTTTTGAATGTTTCTAAAAGTCAAAATAATGTTTGTGGAGACCTGTGGGCTGCAACTCTCCTTAATCCTGGGTTGCAAGAAAGGAAAGAGACCAATATAGCAAATGTTCAGCTGTGTACTCTTGGCTGATTATTTTGACCTTTGAGATTATGTAGATGCTATGTGCTCCAGATAATTACATCAGTCAGAAACACTCCTCTTGTCATATTGAAGTTTTACTTAATTAAGAATGTCCCACATGAGGAAATGCAATATTATCCATGGAAGATGAAACTGCAATACAAGTTAAGCAGGAGGGCCTCCAGGACAATGAATTTGCAAGTGTCTTCTGATTTTGAGGATTTTAGCCAGTAAATGGATTGTGCTAGGTTATACTCTGAAATAAATATGTTACAATCGTGATGAATTTAAGTGCACCTCAGCATCATGCTTAATATTTTTAAAAATGCCAATATGAGGACTTGTAAGTTTGATCCTCTCATGCTGGTGATAAATGAACTCATGCAACACTGCTGAAAGTGGTTCATCTCAGCTGTGAATGTAGGTATATAATGACATCTGGGTAACCCATTACTGTGTTACATGCAGAATATTAATCTAGATGGAAGTGGCTGCTGAAAATTTTAAAAGCAAATGAAGGACTAAGCAAGTGAATGCTAATTCTTTTACAAATATTTTAAATAATTTCTAATTACTGTTGGGGGGAAATCAGCATTTTAATTCTAATCTTTTTCAGAGAATCACAGAATCACAGAATGGGTAAGTCTAGAAGGCTCCACAGCAGGTCATCTAGTTCAACCTCTCTGCTCAAGCAGGGTCTTTGATATTTATCTTCCCAAAGCTTAACAAGGGAAGACAACTTTTTCACCAAAATTTCTGTCTCCATATTAAAACTTAAAATCCAAAGAATTTTCCCTTAAAAACCCCTAAAAGTCACATTGATAGGACAGGATCTATATAATCAGTTACTGAAAATCTGTCATGAATCATAACTGTAAAGATTATGATACTTCAAAAACTATTTAAAACTGAAATAAATTTATTTCAAATTGTTTACACCTAGCTGTCCTAATGAAACCCTGTTATGAAATGAACACTAATGTTGCAATTTTCACAATGATTAAGGGACCTACAAGTGCAGTTCCCACAATTTTCAATTTCTTTCCTATGGATATCACTAAGTTGCAATAAAAAGAATAGAAAATATATGGAGATTGCAAAGTGAGCACACTTTCTGAGATTTTTGAAAAGCACTAAACTATTGAAACTTTTCATGTTTTCTTCAGCCTTGGAAAATTGAGGGCGTCTCCATAACCCTTAGGCAGCTTTTAACATTTAATTCTCCACTTTCCATTTCACACGACAATTCAATCTTTTAAGAAATAAAAAATATGTAAAGCAATACTAACCCTTACAAAAAAATAAACAAAATTATCCTCCTAAAAGCCTTCAGAAAACTCTCTCTCCATTCTTCCAACCAATCAAAATAATTTATATAATTTCTGTACTCACAACTTCATATATCCTTATTAGCAAAGTTGTACCACAGATTCAACTTTTATATTGAAAATGTTTGTAATATCCTCAGATCCCATTCAAATTAATAAAATTGGAATAGCTGCTAGCATTTTGAATGTAATAGTGGAAATATTTTCTTTATGAATTTATAAGCATATCTCAAAACACTATTCCTGGTTAATTTTGAATATATGTTTTAGAAATTCTTGTGTCTGACCACAAAAAAAAATGAACACATACCAGAAGTCAAATTACAGGTTATAGATCAAAAATACATGGATAAAGATGTTTTTGAAAGGGCTGTCCTACACAATTAAGAAAGAGTGTGTTACGTTTACTAGAAGCACATGTTTCTGTTTTCTTCCAGCACTTTAAGAAAAGGTTGGGAAATTTAGATAACAGCTCTTTCTTTTCTTCTAATGTATGGTTGAATAATTATTTGATGTTCTGTTTCTTCTATGCCTGTTCACTCAGAAAATTTTGCTGCTTGCAACAATATGTGAGTAAGAGATGTTTTGTGGCTGACTGCCACAAATTCTTTTACTTTATCATAATATTAGCATGGGCAAAATTAATGGTCCTTTATTTCATGCTCCAAGACAAACAGCCTAGCAATGACAAGTATTTAAATAAAAAAAATGATAGATTATACTTCTGTTGTAATTCTTTGAAGAGTATTAAAACTTTTTGGCAAGTGCCTGTAGCCAGTTATTCCTACAATATCAGAAACTTCAATTTCATGGAAAAGTAGTCTGCAAAGGATGCTTGTTTCACTGATCAATTTTTAACTTCTCTGGATGTTTTAGCATGCTTAATAGAACTTTGCATTGCAAAATGTAAGATATTCTGTATCTATTGATAACAAAATAGCTCTTGTTAATCACAGTGAACTCTTTAGTCAACTTTCGATCTTGGTTAGTTTATGTTTTATTCAGAGGTTGTAACAGAAGGATCTCTGTGACAGTCTTCAGATCTTAGTGCTTACTGCCTGGGGTATTATTTTAAAGCAGTTTGTTTTAGTATGCTATGAGTTATGCCAGTCAGAAACCTGCTGAATACTATATTTATGCACTTGTTTTATGGGTATTACCTCTGATATCAGGATAGAAGTTAGCTGATGGAAGTAACACCTTAAACCACTGCAAATAACACAAAGTCAATTGATGAGATGATTATAAGAAATAAAAAGTTCATCAGGCTTATAAGCTATAATGCTGGCTGTTCTTTTCCACCTGGTATATCAGTCACATTGATGACACATCAACTTTTTTTCAGAATCCAAGATACTTTTGACATGTACAGAACTTGGTTTCTCCTTTTTTCCCCAAAATAACCTTTACATTATTTTTTAATATCAATCTCTTGTATTCATTTTTGCTGAGATTCATTTTATGTAATTTTAAATATCTCAAACATGTAATCAGAGTGTTGAGCTATTTTCTAGGTTGTTTTAGACCAGGGGGAGATAATAGGCACTCTGAAAGTGCTGTATCTGAGTCATAGAAAACTATCTTGATAGATAGGACTTGCACATATGGGTGATAAATGTGTTTGTGGGAGGCACTTGAAAGCTGTCAGATATCCAAGGTTATCTCAAATAGCATTAGTCAAATATCTGGGTCAAGTTATTTGAGTCCAGACTCCATAGTTTAATGATTATGGAAGATCAAGAGAATTCTGCAGTTTTTGTACATATCTGTCTCACTGTTTTATACTAAATATTGTTTAAAAACCCACACAAACCCAAACGAACAGAAAGAAAGCTGAAAGAGATTAAACTAAATTTGTATAATGGTGCTCAAGGACAGTGAAAAGTTAGGTCTGAATTCTCTCAAAGAGGGGAGATACCAGGAATTAAGAATGTCATTTTTTGAACAAGTGCTGCAAGCCATAGGAATGAGTGACCATGAAGTGACAAGAGAAGACACAGCCCTGTGTAATTATTTCTTTACACCTTGCAGATACCCAGGTGCCAGAGATATTCTTCAAAACTGCTGGATCCAGCAGCAGCTTGTTAACAGAACATAACACTTCTTCAGATAGAACCTCAGATATGATTTCTGAGTGCCTTTAGATAGGTAGGTAGGTAGATAGACAGACAAATACCTGCTTGTGTATCTGGGCGAATTTTTGCAAGGAAACACCATTTACGTTGCCTGTCTGAGTACAATAGCTGCTGGCCAGCTCCAAAACTAATATATTGAGGAGAACTCTGAGCATCTATGAGAAATTCCTCCTCTACTTTTTAAAAGATACGTATTTTCCAGTCACTTTCATAATATATTTTGCCTACTTATTCTTAGAAGCATAGAATGAGCTAAAGCTCACGTTAACAGAAAGAATGAGTTCTGCCTAGGCCTCATACAGTTACTATAACCCCACAGCAAATGATTAATTATTCCTAGAAATTTATGCATTCAGATATTACTTCAGGATAGTTTAGTGAATTTTGCTATTATGAATATATATTGGAATCTAACTGGATAGGAAATAGAAAATTAATACATTTCCAAACTATATTAGCAACATCGTGTCTTCGTTTTCTTGGATAAGTTTCTTTTACTGCTCAGACACTTTGCCTGACATCTCTCCATGGAACTAAGGGACAACATAGATCATATGCTTTACATTTGGTCCACATGCATATACATGGTAATTTCCTTAAGAAAATTCTGGTAGCTCTGGGTTTTTTTTCCTTTTTTTCCCCTTATTTATAATACTTAGAAATATCTGTTGATAAATAAGTTCACAATTTTTTAGAGGAAAAATCACATTACTTTGATCCTAGAAAAGACTAAAAAAAGTGCAGAGATGTTGCAGCAGCTTCGTTCCATTCATATGATTACTATTATGAAGAAAATCTGTGAGAGTTTATACATTGATAAAAACAAAGAAGGAAAACCTCCCTATCTCAAATGTGCCATTACAAATTTTAATTTCATGGTTTTACTCTGTGAATACAGGAAAGATAATGTAAATGCAGAGGGGTACTGAAACTGTTTTTCAAAAGGACAAACCAGTGGAAAAATATACAAGTCCACTAAGTTTGATTGGATTTTACTTTTCCATTCAAAAAAGTTCCCACTCTAAACTTACTTTTTTGTGGTTTTTTTCACCTAGTTTCATGATAAATGCTTCCATAGTATCATTTTACTAGGCCTAAAATATCCTTAATTTGAAGAACTTTAATTCTCACAAATGAGATAATTTGTCAGATAGAAGTTTGTGACAGAGCTGACTGATCAATACTGTTAGATTTTCACTTCTGTAAGTCTTGGTGCAGAAAATTCTTTCTTTTAGCAGTAATATGGATTACCATCTCTGATATAGGGCAAGGCACAGAGTTTATATTCTTCCAGGTTTTATCCTCTTTGCCATCTTTCTCCATGATTTTGATTCACTGTTTGTTTGCCTCCTCTTGTAGTTGCATTCTCAGGCTACTTGGTCTGGTCACAAAGTAGGTTTAAATTACAAGATAACAATGATGCCTGATTTCTGGCACCAATAGTCTGACACTGCCAAAGTCAGTGAGGATTGAGCTATCTGTCAATGGAGTCAAGAACTTCAAGGCTGATCTCCACACTCAGCCTAATGTTCAGGGGCTCATATAAGACCACAATTAGCTTCAGGAGAGAATGACAAGTTCTTTGTAAAAACATCTGAAACTGAAGATGACAGTCTTTGATTCTGTTCAAATGCACTAGATGATATTAAAGTAAGCTGGTAAGATGGGTGAGTGTCCAAACACCTTCTCATTGACCACTGAAGGTGGTGTCCTGCTTTGCTCACCCTTTTGCGAGTTATCCAGCTAAACTTTTGAGGCTAATCACTTTTCCAGCTGAGAATAGTAGGATGCAGGTATGGTGTCTGTCTGGGAATGAGCTTGCTGTTACTCCTTTCCTGAAAATATGAATTTAGGGAAAAAAGTATGGACAAAGATCTATTTTAAAATGTTTTTGCAAAGATAGTTGAGCTCTCAACAGTCTGAAATCGCATTTAGTTTCTGGTGTTTTCTTCCCTCCTTTCCCATTTAAATTATGGAAAAAGGCTTTAGGCTTTTTTCAGTTCACAGCGTTGTCTTCAAATAGTAGACATTCACAGACTTTCCTTTGTCATTGTTATATTTTTATATTAAACTGTTTTCATTAGAGACCCCATTTTTCAAGTATTTATTTAGGCATGTGCAATTTAATTTGCGTTAGATTTTATCCTGGCATGATTGCTTGTTTACCTACTGCTATTCATATATGTGTCTATATATACAAAGACAGAACACTCATTTATATAGAATTGAAAAGGAGTGTACATTTATGAAGTAACCATACAAAAAAAACCCCTTAAAATGTCATAGTTTTGCTAATGGTTTTAGGTATTTCAGGGTAGGTTCCTTCTCAGGCCTAAGCATACTGCTTTGCACATCATTTTTTTAATTCAATAAAGGGGAATTATAAGGTTGAAAAATCTGAAGGGAGTGGCTTAACCCCTTTTATGGAAAATGTGTTTTATTATTGTGATCAAAAACATGAGAGGAAATTAGAGCAAATTCTACTTGATTTATATTTAGGTAACTACTATGGACAGAATAGACCTTTATTTTCTACTTCATCAATCTTGATTTGTGTTTTCCAGCCCCATTTTCTAGATTTTAGATACCCAGGAACAACTCACATAGGACTAGATGTCTATGTGTAGGGTGTGAATCACGTCCCAGACATCTATAGGCTCAGCTATTGATGAAAAATTTTCTGCCTAAGAATCTGCTGAGCCTGATACCGAAACAATGCTGCTCGTGTGGCTTTTATAAAAAATTGTAGATCAGGTCTTCACCACCTTTTACTGATGCTTGAATTTCTCAGTGTCAGTGGAACTAATAAATTCTTACACATACTTGTTCATGCATCTTGGTGTTCACCAACTGGTAGGGTGTGATAGCCTAGTTTATGGTCATATTGAATGAGATTTTCCAGGTGGTTTCCAAAGCTGCTCAGCTTCCAAGATCAGACAAGAACAGTTGCATCATGGTGGTTTGGATTAGATTGAACAGATTAAAAGATATATTAAACTTCTTGGCAAAACCAGTTGTTTTTCTGTTAGTGGTTCAAACTTCTCATAGGTAAGATTTGTACAGCTTGAAGCTTCAGTGCAAATCTTTCCAGATTACCATCCAAACTAACTCAGTAAGAACCAGAAAAGGGTAAGTAATTAATTTTCTTCTTTTAGAAAGAAGGAGTTGATTTTGTTTTTTATTTCAGCACCAGGCTCTAACAAGAATATTTCCTTTTTTCTCATTTTTTAATTTTTTTTTTAACATTTAATAGATTATTAATTTATTCCCAAATTCAAATCCTCCCTGGATTTCTCTTTCTTCGTATGCCTGTGCATATCATTCTGTGCAAGAAAGACATACACATTCCAAATAGTGAACTGGAAATCAAGAGATACACTGCATGGAGAGTCTGCATTAATTACCCAATGTGTGGGCAGACAAGGAGACGACAGTGGGTTAGAGCCAACAATTTTAAAAGTACCTTACGGACTTAATTACTGAAGTTCAAAAAGTCTTCAAAAGCCAATTAGAACTGTTATTTGTAATAGCTAAAGCAATTAATATGGAAATATAGCAAGAATGAGCCCTTTAGTTCGAGAACCCTGAGGAATACTTTGTTACAGGTCTTTCAAATCACTTTCAGAAATTTGGACAGAAAATTGAGTGGGGATTTCCTGCTGTTGTGTAAGATAAACAGAACATTTTTCTGCATGAGTAACACACTGTACTTGCAACACTCTGTAGTGAAATCTCATATCTGAATGAAACAAAAAGTTACAGAAAAGGTATAAAATGAAGACCACTAACATTAGTCATGAGCTAATGGCACATTTGAGAATCATTTACACTGGGAGATTATTATTGTCTTTTAATAACCTTATTAAGGCTCCATCAGACAGTCAAGGGCCCTAGAATGGGAAGAATAGAACATTTAATTCCATCTACTAGATTTAGTAGAAGTGGAATGATGGAAGGATGTGTTTTTGCTGTATCTAAGCAGTAATGAAAAGCATTTATTACTTTGTCTACAGCAAGATAATTTGAAAAAAAAAAACAGTCCTGCGAAAGAATCTTATTACTGTCCTTGTAGCCTTGAATGTGTTCCAGACCATGTCTGTTACACTGTTGGGTACAGCAGCAGCAGAAATAGAACACTATTTACAGAAATCTATAAAAGTTAATTTCAGAAAAGGGCAGAGGTCTCTCCATACCTGTTTCTATCCAGATTTTTTTCAGATTAAAGTTATATAAATTCTTTAAAGAACTGTGAAAGACCTTCCAACATTCTAATGCAAAATGAAGGCATGAAGCAGCAGGCATTTTTTCAGGTATCTTCTTCAGTCAATCCATTGGATGCATTGTCACAATAAAATACATCAGATTTTGTCCTATCTATGAAAGGAAAGGCAAATAGTAACTGTTACTGTGGTCAGCTAGTATTTTCCAGTATGATCCATAGGTTTTATCATCTGCCGTGTCTACATGAGACAATGGCACATGCATATATCTGAAAGAACACTTAAAAGAAAACATGGAAACAGGATTAAAGTCCATCCTTCTTGACAAAATTCAAGACAAAATCCACAGTTAATTGGATTCAATGCATACCCTGGATTTCTGTTATCAGAGTTTGTTTGGGAAAAGGTCTTTGGTTTATCTAACTTAGCAAAATACCCTAGGATATAAATGGTCCACATCAGGATAATATTTTTCTTTACTTATTACATCTTGGAAAATTCCATCATTTAAGTTTTCAGTATATTACTGGTCTTGGAGAGGTACTTTCTACTTTAGATATCTGGTCTGTATTAAGTTTTCTGTCTTTGAACTATCTTCAAAGTTAGTAAGTGACTAGCACCAAAACAGGGAAGTTTGCCACTTTACAGCACTGATAAACATGTACAAAATATGCTTGTAAAATAAATACTAAATGAGTCTCCATGAATATGTACCTATACCTGTTTTCATGGTGTCAGATCATGCTTGAGAACTCAAAATAATATTTGGATCTTAAAACTAATTTCCCTGGAAACTCTGTGTGTTTCAAATGCAGACAAACTTTATATTTAATATTTTCCTCATTTTTTGGCATACAGCCTAATGTTCTCTTTACCTGTTTTTGTAAATAGACCAAGAAAATATGATGGAAATATATTTTGGGGCAGATCCTGAGCTGGTCGATACAGCTGCTATACCAGGGTTTATGTCAGCTGAATATCTGGCCCATTTTTCTGTGGTGTGTTTCATTGATTGCTTCAGCAACGTTTCCTTGTATTCTACTGCCCACCTCTGTGTAATCATCACCATTCAAAACATAGTAATGTCTAACTCCTTTAATAATAACTACAACAACGACCTGAAAATTTGTTGCTTCATGTGCACACATAGGATGAGAATCCTCATTACAGTGCTCTATTTTTTCAATCTGTGCTAAATACAGGGATTAAAAGTTCCAACACAAATCACATTCTGCTGGGGATGCTGTTTTCATGGGAGATGTGCATTTGAATGGCTCAGACCTGAGCAAGTAAACCCACAACAGGAGAAAATAATTAAACACCAAATTGTGAGGTAAAAACAAGTAGCACCATATTTCATTTAGAAATTTCCTGTGAAGAAAAGGAACTGACTCCCTGTTCAGTTCTTGAAAGAGTGAGCTTAGGAGCGTAACAAAAAGGATTCAGTAGTTCTTCTACAGTATGAAGAGAAGCTTTAAATTTGGTACTGAGATCTTTCATATTCCTCTCTCAGCATTTTTTATTGGTTTCCTTGAGATGTTTACCCAGTATTCTGGCACTAATATATTCCATTAATTTTGAATTAACTCTCTTCATCTACTACATGGTTAAGTTAGTTATCTTCCTGAGGGTTATGAATTCTTCCAACTGTTCACGTTAAATTGTCAGTCTGTTTTCAATATGGAACCCATGTTTACTTTTCTAATATTGATGGGAGCAGGAAAAAAAATCTCAGGATGTTTAAAGGTATTGTGATTTCTGACAGTGAAAAATGTTCATTCCTCAGTTTTTCTTTTCTATCTCCATATTAACATTCAATGGTTGTACACATCTGTTGTAAATATAAACCAGACACTGAACTGATTCAGGTTAAAAACAAGTCTCAGGAAAGGATTATTTTTTTAGTAGAATTATTCCATTTGAATTAAAACTCCATGAAATGCTATAGTGGTGTGTAAATGATGGCAAAATACAGTCCAGAATAAGAATGAAAAGCCAAGGGGAAGGAAGGAGGTGGGAACATTTCACCTGGAATTGCAGCCAAAGTAAATTATTAGACAGAAATTTGGAACCTTTTCCTTTTTTTTTTTTTTTTCTGCAATGGGTGAGTGTTAAAGAAAAATGTCCATCTAAAAGAAATTCAATCTAGGATCCTTGTCCTTCACCAGCAATGATATAATACACATCTGCAGAAGATCTTGATGTAGTTAAATCTCCTAATTGTCCTGTGGTGCACCAAGTCCAATTCCTATTTGGATGAATTGGCACTTCTTTTATAAACATTTCAGATGTATAGTGGAGCCTTTTTTGTCATCTCTGAGGATGTACATGATTCAGCTGGTAGCATATGTAAATAAAAGATTGAGCAATTGTGGACATTTTGAGTTACTCTTCCAATGACTTTTATAAACATGAAATCTTGTAATTCTGGCTAAATTCCATCAGATGCTCAGGCAGTCTGCAAATCTTAAACATAATTTTTTTTTCAAAATTACATGAAAATCTCATTTTATTGTTCTAAACTGGTGCAGCAAATAATTTTCTGAATCATTGCACACACAAAATTAAATATGAAAAATAAGCAAACAAGATTTTTGAAGCTCTGTGTGTTCTGAAATTGTTATGTCTAAAGGAGCATCAATAATAAACCTTAAAATCCAAACAGGATGTATATCCTCCTGCTATAGATCTCAAATGGGCATTTTGAGAGGGAACAGTCTGTCTGCAGTTAAAGACTACAGTGAAGTCCTACATTATACTGTTTTCAGTATAAGAACATCTGCATCATCCCACCTTGTATCCTATCATTGTAGAGTTTATTTGTCCTATATTTGACTCAACATTGATTCCTGGCACTTCTGTTCTTCATTATGCTGTACACTTTGCTGTCATAATATCGTAAGACCTTACAAGAAAAGTTGCACTTGGGGTTTGAAGAAAGCTCAGTAGTGGGTCTTGTAACATAGTTTTATGTTTATAAGCTGTAACTCAGTCTAATGTTTCTAGATGAGAAAAGTTAGAATATGACAGAAAAATTTTATTGGAAGAATGGAAACATCTTAAACTGATTTCTTTCCAGACCAATGTCGCATTACAGATTTCCCCACCATATTTGTTTATCTTCTTTGCTGAATTAACCCTCTCTGCTTTGAACCATCTCTAATACTCTGAAGGCTGTGTTCTTCGCTGATGAGATGGGCAGTTTAGCCATAATGCCCCTGTGGAAGAATATAGCAAAAGAGTAATTTTGGAAATGTAAAAATTTTCACATTTTGAAGCCAATGTGAAAAATCTGCTTCTGACACACCTCACAGTAAATTGCATTCTGAAGAAAGATGTTTCCACCTCTATTTACTGCAAAAATTGAAAAATGAAAGTCTAGCCAAGCTGCCAAAATCTATATATAGTAGAGGGATAAGCCAATTATTTGAAAATTTGTTGCACCAATTTTACAGTGATTTTGTGCTGTAATATTAAAACTAAAATTCCATATTTCATGAATAGTCTTAGACTGATGAATAAAACGAGGTTCCCCAAAGTCCCATGCAGCCTGGCCTTGAACTTTTGCAGGGACAGGTGTCCAGTCTTTTTCTGGACAATCTGTTCCAGTAGCGCACTACTCTCACAGTCATGAAGTCTTCCACATATCTAATCTAAATCTCTGCTCTTTCAGTTTAAAAGAATTCTGCCTTGTTCTATCATAATTTACCTGTGTAAAAAGTCACACTCCCTTTTAAAATAATTTATAATTGATATACTATCCATATTTTCTATAAAATAATTTTCTTTATAATAGATGAGTTCTTTATAATAGATGTTTATATTATCTCAGTTTTTGTTGAATTTTGCCAATTTAATTACTTATAATTTTAATAGATCATATCCCGATCATAGCTTTATAAGGAACATGGAAATACTTGACCCTGGAAAACTGTTTTTTTCAATAATATGGTGAACATTTACAAATTATTTCACAGTTCTGGTAACTGTATCTTTTTCCCTCATTTAAAAGTATCTGTTTTGCTATTTGTCTTCTGGAAGAGAAGATAACAATAACTGTGGATTAAAAAATTATCAGACAAGAAGATAAGCTTTAATAAGGTATTATTCAGTCTCCATGACACAAAATAAATCTGTATGTAATTCAATAAAGTCATTCATCAATGCAATAAGCTCCCAACCTGCAATCTTTAAATTAGGATGTATGTAATTGAAAACAAAAACAGAGCATGTGGACTACTGAGGTGGCTTTCTTTAATATTGTTTCGGTGACTTGGTTGACCACTACATCACTTTTGAAATAAATCAATTTCTCTCTTTCAGAAAGCACTTAAATAAATTTGGAGTACTATGAAATGAGAAGATAGATTAGTCTCTAACCCTCATGAGCAATCAGCTTAAGCCCTGAAGCCTGAAATGTGATTACTCACATCATTGTCTAAGCTTGCATAGCAACAAATTTTAATAATGGTTGTAAAACAATCCATTTATTTGTTAAATCTAGCATCCTAGATGACCTTCCATGGAAAATTTTCTCCACATGTTGATTATACTCTGGATTAGGAAAAATCTCCTTTTCTTTCCTATTAAATTTGCAGTTTAATTTTATCACATGTCCCCTTCTTTTATATGATACACTCAAATTTGCTCTCATTAAACTTACTTGCTTTTGAGAATACCCTTTATAAGTATTATGCATTTATTTCTGGCTGCTTATTTTGAAATCACAGCTAAACCTGTCTACCACAAAGATAATTAATTTCTCTGAGTTTGAGTTACAGACTATTGAAATGATTCATTTCAGTGAGGCCTGAATTACATAATTTTTCAGGGAGTAATCAACAAAACTTCACATAAATGTACTTAGCTATCCTTTTCCTATCTCAGCTAAGAAGATATTATGTGGAGTTACAAATTTAAAACTCACTGATAAAGACAGTTTCAAAATTCAAATACTTCGACACAGCAAAAATACAGCTTCCTTTGCTCTGAAAACAGTCTAAAATGAAGAAAATTTGGAAAAATTATTGAATTAGTTCATGGATGTGAAAGAGATAAAGTCAAAGATGGTTGTGAGGTCATTTGATGTCTCAGTTCTTTGCTTCACAGAACAAATTGTAATATTTTATCCTTCTTAGTATGCTCAGTAAGTCCAACCATGTGAACCCTATTTCTGTCTTTACTTGAAGGAAATAGCCAGATCCTGTGAGTCACCCAGCTAACACCAAGCTGAGCATGACTGTGTCTCCACACTGCACCAGAGAGCAATGTGAGCAAACAGAGTTAAATCATTCATACACTCTTTTTTTCTTTCTTGGTGAATAACATTTATTTCAAAGACGTGGGGAATAAAATCAATTTTCTGGTTAAAAAGGGCTGACATGAGGTAGTAGAATCAAAATCTAGACAGACTGCAAGATAGAGAATGGAGCCATGAATGAGAATTCCCATCAAGGAAGTACAGTTTACAGAATAAGCCTTCTGTGTTGGTCATTGGTTGATTTTTCAAGGAGATTAGCAGAAATATTGTTGAAGTGAGAGCTTTATTCCTACCAGTTCAAACACTGTTTAAAAGTGACTATACCAATGTATACTCAGTCTGAATTACAATGTTTAACTCTCTTTCACTAAAGAAAACTAATTTTTATTGTCTTGAAACTGCTGACTTCTAGGCTGTAAAGTCCTAACAGCATCTTTACATCTTTGTGACAAAATTTTTTAAAAATACCTAAATAATAAGAGAGATAGAGAACCAAAATAAGTTATTGCACTCTTTTTCTCTTCCTGTCTCTTGCTTATTATTTTTTCTTTGTATCAACATATTTAGCTATCTAGCTTATTTAAATATAGCTACACCTGGACTGAGCAGTGGGTGATTGATGCAGTTGAGACAATCTCCTGGGCTTTTGTTTGAGAGATTAGGGCCCTCTGAAGTTTCCTGTGTGGTAGTCCAGTGGTCTGCAAGACAATCACCTCCTGGTGGACATGTCTGAGATACATGCCTCAATTAAAGAAATTGAAATTAAGAAGCCTATTTAATATATTGGCTTCTTCAAGAAGACTTCAACTGTCTAGATGTAAAGTAATGATAATGATAACATCATGAGTTAATATTACCTACATAGGTTTGAAATGTCTAATATAGTATTAAAATGACAACATTTTATTATTTAAAACACCATCATTGGCTTTAAAGCTAATGCTACTTTAGTAACAAAACCTTGATAATTTAAAGACACCATTGCTTAGTACAGGATTCAGATTGTGTAGGCACAGAGTATAAACAGGCTTGTTTATATGGAGAGCTGGCCCACTATGGGGTGCTAAAAATGTGCAACTCATGCCCTAAATGATTTTGACAATGAAACTATTACCTGTGAAATAGTTTGTGAATGAGATTTTTACCTTCCATGCAACAAATTGTTGCTACAGGTTACTGCATCAATAAACACTCCTGAATTTTTTTATAGTCAGGCTAGGGAGTCTATGGAATCCTGATATGTGTAACAATGAAACCTAGTTGTTTCCACCTAATGCTCCAACACTGTGGATTTTATCCATGTCCTCTGTAGTCACTAGGAATTGACATTAGCTGAGTATGACTTTTAGGATGATCAAAGGTTCAATGCATTCCTTTTCTATGTGATTAAAAGTATTTATATATTATATATAATTATATTACTTGGTCTTTAAGTTACAGATAGTAGTTTTCAGGAAGAACATAATATATTTTCTACATTTTAAGTTTTCTATCTATTTCTATTGAAAATTATGATACTAATGTTATATAATATAGAATAATTAAGTATAAAACCAGAAGACTGGGAAAATGTAGTTAAGTAGTTCAAAAAAATATCATACATATTCTCACTTTCAATAATCTGTTCATTTTTCTTTCCTACTATTGGCAACCTGTCATAACGTGAGGCAATAGAGGCAGTGAGTAGTGGAGGAAATTGCTGTTGAAGAAGTTGCTGTTGAAAATGAATCACTTCTGGGAAGCCATGAGTGCTCAAAGACCATAGCATTAGCTTTAGCCAGCCCAAATTCAAAATCGAGCACCCATTTGTTTTCCAGTACATTTGACTGAATCCTTTATATTTTGACATGCTATCTTTTAAACCAAGGTCTGCAAGTTTTTGCTACCTGTTCCAACAGCTTAAAACCCTGAGGGACTGCTTGAAAAAATAGTCTTTAGCATTCTACTGATTTCTGACTAAATAGATACAGCTAAGCCTACCACCCTCCTGAGTTTGGAAGCACACTTTATATTTTCATAACCTCCTGAGTCCACAGTTCAATAAAACCTGGATATATGATATTGTGGTACATACATTAGTCAGGGTAGCCTGAGCAGCACAGAAACTGAGAAGGGTAAAGAAGCACATTCATAAGTGGGCAGTATGCAAGGGCACAGCACATTCACAGACAACAGCCAGTGCATTCATAAACACTAAGTGCTATTTGACCCCTAAGAGTCCATGTAAGAAGCTTCATGGGGTTCCATACTTACTGCCTCTGAATGATTTCCAGATTTTTGTGACTATGGTGTAGATGGTACATAAAGTTAAGTCCTGCTTCATTCAGTTTTGTTTTACCTTGGATACTTCTAGAATGCTGCATAACAATATGATACACTCTTAAGTTCTAGGTGATTCATAATCTGTAAGTATATGTATTTACAAGCAGGAGATAGATGAATGGCAAGAATAATGGTCACAAGTTTAGTAAGCAATGTTAAAAAAAATGGAAAAACACTGCTTCTTCCATTGAAATGTTGCCTTCAGAAAAAATAAAATCTGCAAAGAGAACAGCCGGTGTTGAAATTTTAATGGAATGAATTGTTGCAATATTTCACAGAAAACACCATCCACACTGAAAAATCAATTTTATTGTGTTTTGTTAAGTAACATATAGTGTAAGGAAGATTATCAATCTATTGTTAACCATCTTGTGAATATACTCTATGATTTTCAGGGGAAATCCCCCCACTCCCCCTCCACCATCTTGAATGAATAAAGCTGTTTAACTATAACCTGGGCTGCAAACTGATTTATTAATCAAATGATGATAATGTGATAAATTCCACCCTTTTAATTATTCATACTAGACTGACATAAACCCTTCTCACTTTATTTCATATTCGGAAAAGAAGTTTTGTTTTCCAGTACAAGAGGTTTCAAATACTGAGTCAGAATGAGACAGGTCAGAGCACAGTAATTATAATTACAGCATTCAGTCTACCCAGAGAATATCCAATACAAAAATATTCAAATGCTTTAATACTTCTAAGCTGTTAAAATCCATGAAAGATCATATCTTAGTAATAAATCTATATATTTGGAGCAAGGAAAACTTTAGGCAATCTCTAGACATCAACCTTTGACCCCCAAAAGGTTGACTCTTTCAAAGAGGACATTTCCAACAGACTTGAAATCCATTCCTACAAACAGGCTGATAAGTGATGGATTGTTATTTGCAGAAAGGAAAATGCGAAGTCCTGCACCTTGGGAGGAAAAACACCGGATACTAGTATGTCTGAAAAGCAAATTGTTAGAAAAGGACCTGAGGCTCCTGGTAAATGTTAAGAACATGAACCAGAAATGTGCCCTTTTGGAAAAAAAAGAACTAACTGGGTCCCAAACTGCATTAGACAAAGCATGGCTGGCAGACCAAGGGTAGATTCTTCCCCTCTACCAAGCACTGATGACCACAAAGCAACTTCCTGAAAGATTATAATTCCACAGTTACTGAATGTGAAATGTCCTTGTATTGGCTTTTGAGGTAATTTTTGGAGGATTTATCCACCAGTTAAGTATGCTGGTGTCTTATAATGCAATACAGTTATTATCATACCATTTTTTACATTTAACTAATTGAATAAGGTTCTGGAAGACTGAAGTGTTAATACAAATATGTTGCTGCCCTATCCTACAATTCATAGAGCAGTTTTGCACATCTTAGAAATTTTTGCATGTCTGACCAATGACAGAGCAATGTTATGTTAGAGGAGGAGGAAGATGGGATGCTGATATATTGACCTGATGGAGTAGATGTTTTACCATAGAAGAAAGAGGGGAATTTTTCTAACAGACTTTTGTCAAGTGACTCAGAGAACAAAACTTGGACATAGAATTTATTATATTGTTTAAAGGTATTCCATTTTACACATGGTAAGTAGATGGTCTTTACCAATTGCAGTAGCAAGGGGGAAGAGTCAAGCTTTCGTGGGAATCTACTGGGACTCCTGAAAATATACTCTACTGAAATCTAAAGTCTCAAGTGTTGCACCCAGTAACACTATAGGTTAATTGAATAAGCACAGTGACTCATATCATTGAAGGACATGACCTGTGCAATGAAATGTTTGCATTTGGATTAAGACATTTATTGAATTGCACAATGACCACAGATCTGAAAATGCCATGAAAATTGGCACATGTGTTGGAGAAAAACAGAAATATTATACTTGCACATAGAATTCATCTTGAGTATTCAGTGTTCTTACAAGTGAAACCTTTGTACCAGAAATTTGTTGTGTAAGACCCAAAAATGAACAGGTTTTCAATCACATTTGGATTAATACAAATCACACCATATTCTCATATTCATACCTGAGGTATGAAGCATATCCTGTTTTAGAAATTGAACTTCCTTCTTATTTCATTAGGTTTTTGTTTATTTTGTCTTCCTGTGTATTGCATACCAATTTTTTGTTTGTTACTTCTTTAATTTTTTAAGCCATCCTTACCTTTTTCATTCTGGAATTCTATCAAGATATTACATTTGTCATTCTTAACTTCACGCCAAAATGTATCTAAAGTTTTTATTGAATAGCTCCCTTCTTATAAATTCAGTTGCTCTATGGTGTTGAGAGGTTAAAATTAGTAGTGACATATTCCCCTTTTTTGTGGAAAGGCGATGCAATGCACAGAGACATATTTCTTGTTTTCTTAATTTTCTCCTGGATTTACTTAACTGGAGATTGAAATGATCTGGTTTTCCCTTTAAGCCATTTTATCTTATAATTGGAATGAGAAGTCTCTATTAACAACATTCTTTTCCCATCTAAATATAAACTAGGATTAGATTTCCTCTTACTATTGTTAGGATAAACAAATTTGCCTCCTTAAGTCTTTCAAAATAATGCACATTTTCTAGTCTTGTAATCAATCTCATGCTTCTGCTTTGAACTCTCTCTGACAGATCAACATCTTTTTAGACCTCTAAAAAGGGGATAAAGCTTTACAATTACAGTTGCATGATTGCCAGATTCAAAGGTAATGTATCCTTCCTAATTGATAGTCCTCTGTTTAAACTTCCGAGGTTTTCCTTAGACCTTTCTGCTATAGATCTATACTGAGAGCTCATGTTTGGCTTATTATCTACCATGACCTTTCTAATCCCTGACAGAACCCTTGCCTCCCTGGATGGATTTCTTGCTTTACAGCTCATCATATTAAGGCAGAAGTTGTATATTTATGTCTACCTTATCAAGTTGCCTGGATTAGTCTGGTTTGTGGGGGTGTTTTTCCCTCCTCTTTACTCTCTTCTTCTGTCATCCATTTGTCATCTACTAATTTTAGCAGCAGGAACATATGAGGTTTTCCTGATATAATTTAAAAGAATTAAGCAAAAGAGTATATAAATGGATCCACAGGATGTGCACCTGTTTCAGGGTGATTCCTTATTAACAATTAATTTTGGAAACATATCAGCCAGTTTTATAATACTTTTAATGTACACCATGTTGGTTTTGTATCAAATGATACAGTTATGGGAAAGCACAGGACATGACTGTTATAGGAAGGAGAATGAGATATTTTTTTGCCACACATAGAGCATTTGTTACTCTTTTTCAATTAGTCAAAGAAGCACCTGGGAAAAATTACCAAAAGTCACACCATGTGTGGCAGACAGATTTCTGCTTCTAGTTCATTTGTGGCTTAAAGATTTGTGATAGCAGTTTTACATGACCCAGGGTGAACCTCCATTAACTGATTTCCTGGAGGAGTAATTAAAAGGAAATGATTTGCTTTTCTGGTCTCTGCCTGGAGTTTACCTTTAGTCTCAAAGGTGAAATGAATAAAAGTGGAGGAAAAATACACAAAGCTAAAAATAACACAGAATCACACATTTTCTTTAGTATTTTGGTGCTTATGTAATTTTATGGGATGGAATTAGGCAGTACTATAATTAAACTCATTCAAACCCCATCGGAATATTTGGCAAAGAGAACAAAACAGTTTCTAAACCTAGTATTTTTTTTTAATCTTGACCTTCCAACTTAACAAGAAGAGTGCCTTTGTTTCAAAGTAAAATACTACTTTGACTTTAAAGATTGCTGCTTTTTATAGCCCCTTCACTCAAACAGAACTTATTCTAGTTTCCAGAAACAGTGCAACCACATTTATGCTCTGTAGACATTTTACTAGATCCTGAAAAATTATCGTTATTTGTTTTCCTTTAACCAGGGCACCTCACTCGCTCTGTCTGCACATCTGTGAGGAGAACTGTGCTCTGTTTGAGTGTACGTGGTACATGTATGTGAGTGTTTCCCTTCTCTCATGTTCTGAGCTCTGACTGTGCTCTCTTACCTGCAGGGAAACTTTAGAAGCTGTATCATAGTTCAGGAAGCAGGAACTGGCTTTTGATAAAAGGCTTCCTTTTTCTCCTCCACAATACATCTGGGGCCTTTCACAGTTGATTACTGGAATATCAGCTTAACGCAGCATTGACACACAACTGAGAACTTTAACATTTTAACACTGGAAAGAAAAATTTGCTAACAGCGGGGATATTAATTAGAAGAAGGTGGCCTGCTTTGGTTAATCCCTAGTCCAAAAGTTCCGTAAGATTGTCACCCTCCTTCAGCTTTTCTTGGGAGGTTTGCTTGGAAAACAGTTTAAAAGTCAATGAAGCAGTTTGCCAGAAAGGCATGCTGCTGATGCTGGTGCTGGTGCTGGTGCTGCTGCAGACCAGTTTTTGCCTGAAATTCCAGATGGATCATATGGACACAAATTCCACCAGACTGAGGAGTGCTTTCGCACATAATTTTCTGCACAAACATGAATATATTTACAAATGAAGGTTCAAACTGCTGGTTTTAATCACTTGATTTCAGCAAGAAAATTTTTCATTTACATTGATATAGTTCTTTAATATAAATTAAGACTAGGAAAGTATGATGTCTAGAAAAGTGGGAAATAGAAAAGAAAGCATAACTTTTGCCTTAAGTTCTCAGAATGTTTTTGCACTTTTGCTATAGAGCTAGAATTATGTTTGAAATATAATATGTTAGAAGTTTTTATTTAATATGCATGCTCATCTGTTTCTGGCAAAATCAAAGAAAATATGCCTATTATTATTAAAACAAAATTTATATTTGAAATATTATGAAATAGACATAATAGGGAATTCCTACAAAAAAGTGGGATCAATTTATAAGCCTTTCTGTTGCTGCTTGAGTTCTGTCTAAAACACGTGAAAATATGTGGAGATGTCTGTGCATCACCCTCAATCAGGATTAAAAATTTTATTCTGAATCATAATTCAGTTATAAGCCCCTGGGATTAGGAACTAGTGTGTCTGATTTTTTCCTTAATTGGATATTTTAACATAAATATGTTTTGGAAGCTGGGAAAGAGAAAAAAATGCCTGAATTGATGACCAAATAAATACATCTACGTAAGTTTTGCTACATAACAAATAAAGGTTGATATTAGGACTATTTTGAAGTATACAAAATCAAGCGTTAGCAAAAGGAATAAGAGTTTTGTCGTAGGATGCAGTAAACTCAGGTATAGTATCAGAAATGTTACTTAATATGTAGAAATGGGCTGGAGAATCAGAGAAAGAAAATGCATGGAAATTCTTTTGTTAGAAAATACACTTTGTAGACTACTGAACTGGCTGCAGGTTGGAGAATCGCATGTATCAAATTCAACTCCATGCCTACTTGAAATATTAAGCGTGTTATATTAAGTATGTATTCAAGTGCTTTGTTGAATCAGGTCAGAGTGTTCAGTCCATGCAGGTTTATGTCGTGCCTCATTAAAAAGTACATGACTCGTTAATTCATAAAGGGCTACTGGATATCGACAGGGGGAATATGGTTCTGCCATGGTTGTACCTCTAGGATGGACAGGGAATAGAGAAAGAGCTTTCTAATTCCCTAGAACAAGCAGAGCGATTACTTAATAATGATGTTAGCTCACATCTTGTTCTTTAGGCAGTATTTCTGAACTGGTGGACTTTGTTGGAAAATCAGGCTTTCTATTTAAAAAAAATACATAAGCTTCAAAATTTTACTACATTATAAATCAACCCAAATATATTGGAACTCCTTGTTAACTAGAATTTCTGTCTTAAAAAATAAAAAATGCCTTAAAAATTACTTAATTCCAGCCTGAATCATATATTCATGTTAATTTTACATTCTTCTTTGTTGGCAGAGGTGTATCTGACAAGAGTCTGCATTGAGTTGCTTCCCGATTTTATATCGGGATGACCAAGGAAGGGCTTTAATGCAGTATGCTGGTTTCAGCTGGAGGAAGAGTTAATTTTTTTATCAGTGGCTGGTATGAGGCTGTGTTTTGGATTTGTGCTGAACACAGTTTTGACAATATAGAGATGTTTTTGATTTTACTGAGCAGTGCTTGCACAGAACAAAGGTCTTTTCTGCTTTTCATACTGCCACGTTGGCATAGAAGTTGGGGGTGCCTGGGAGGTTGGGAAGAGACAAAGGGATATTACACACCATATGATATCATACTTGGTATATAAAGCTGGGGGGAAGAAAGAAGAAGAGGGGACATTTGGAGTGATGGCCTTTGTCTTCCCAAATCACTGCTATGTGTGATGGGGCCCTGCTCTCCTGGAGATGGCTGAACATCTGTCTGCTCTCGGGAAAGAGTGACTGTATTCCTTGTTTTGCTTTGCTTGTGTGTGCGGCTTTTGCTTTCCCTATGAGACTGTCTTTATCTCAACCCTCCAGTTTTCTAGCTTTTACCCTTCCAATGCTCTCCCCAGTCTGTCTGGTGGGAGAGTGAGTGAGCAGCTGTGTGGGGCTTGGCTGCTGGCAGTGGTTAAACCACAACGCACAGATTTCCTTCATTTTTCTGAACCAGCTCTCTGTCTCGTTGTACTCACAAACACATCAGGAAAGAGGAAATATCACTATAAACTCCAAAATCCTGTGTGTTGCCATGTAGTGCTAAGATTCATTGCTAGGGCAAAAATTGTGCATGACTGTACAGAAAGTTGTCAGGAAGTTTAAAAATAAACTGAGATTCTCTTCATATTGTTGATATTTCTTTCAAAATTTTTATCTTGGATAATTAAATTGAAAAGTTCATGTCACAACTTTACAAACACCTGCATATAATAATCCGTTTAATGATGAAAAATATAGTCTTTATTAATATCAAGATGAGATATTAAAACATCTGTCAGACTTGTAAGCTGCGAATCACGCATTTACTCTGCACTATATTTTTTATTGTTATTGCAGAATTACTACTGGCTGACAAAAGAACATGAAAGTAGATTGGTTTTCCTTCCTTTTTCAGATTACATGTTAGATTAGATGTCTTACTGGATGAAGCTTTCCTAGTTTTTTAAGGTCTTCTAGTCTATTATAACCAGTTTATGCAGACATATGAAGGTGGATATTTGATTTTCAGATATTTGTGAAATATGCAATAACATGCTTCATATACTTCAGCTTCTCTTTCTTCCTTTGTAAAAATCAATAGAGAGTTATACCTGCTACAGAAGGAAAGGCTGGATGTGTTAAGGAAAGGCACAGTTAACTTGTTTGTTGGAATTTTCTTTGTCTAAGCAAAACAAATATGAAAACACTGGGAAGGTCTTTCATACTATCAGGTTTTTAAACTCTGAATTCTGTTTCCTGGTATCTTTTACTGTACAATCTTCATGGGAATAGTTTTTTTTTATTGTCATTGTTGTGTCTTATGCCAAGAAAGTAATCACTCAAAAATAGGACACAGTAAACATGAAAAGAAATTTCACAAAAGTTACACGAACTTTAAAAATGCAAGAAGACTTATATTTCTTTCTCCAAGTTTTGGTGCCCAAGTGTATAAAAATTAAAGCTTTTCTTATCTCAGCCTTTGGTTCATATCTCTGAGGCATAGTTTGTGGTTTACACTCAGTCTCTAAAGGATTTTATTTCACTTCTGTGGTTGAGAAAAAACAGAATTTATCTGAACTGCTAGTGATAGAGTGTAGAGTTTGAGGGTCGGTTTCAGACGGCCGGGACAGACGAGAGATCTCTGCAGTTGGTTTGTAGAGCATGAGGTTTATTGTAAAAGAACGTTAATGTAAGAGACCTGCTGAGAGCTGCCAGACGCAGCCCGGAGCAGGTCAGAGAGACAAGAGAAGAGCTAAGAGCGAGGATCTAAGAGAGTTGAGAGTGAAGGTCTAAGAGAGCAGTTAAGAGAGATGATTTAAGGAAGTTAAAAGAAAAGAGCTAAGAGAGCTAAGAGAGGTTGAAGAAGAAGAGAGCGAGCTTGTCGCTTACAATACAATAAATCATCTTCTGTGTTGAATATTCTAATTTTCATTAACCAACCTAGAACAAACTACAAATCTTATAACATTTGCATACAGCCTATGAGAACTATTGCATTACCATACAGTGTTATATTTTAAACTCTAAAAGCTGCTTTTTGGACCCTCTGCCAAGTTGGTAGGGTCTGCGTTGACCCTTGGACCTGTCTGCAAGCAGAGGGGATTGTTTAATCAAAGGGGGGATTACCTGCAGGCAGCCATGCTATTGTTTTCTAGTTGTTCAATAACTGGGGTTTGGTATCTCAAAGCTTGTCTTCATTTCAATCTCACTTATAGTTTCTACATTCTCAGCATCTTTTGCTAGGTAATCATATTTATAAGGCTTTCTTATTTCATCTTCCCCAACAATAGAGAAAGTGATCATCCTACCTACATTAGGTCAAAATGGGTATTCATTAAAGTCCCAAATGAGCAAAAATTTTAGCATATACGTATGTGCCTCGCTGTTCTGCAAAGCATCCACTGTGGCAATTTGACATATGTCTAAAGTTAAAGAGCTTAAGCACTTTGTTGAATATGTGGTGCTTACTAAATTGATGGCTCTGTTGTCTGAAATGGTTTCCACCTCAAACATTTTGGAAAGGTAATGACAACCATTCTAGTTTGCTATCCAACAATTTTGTGGGCTGCAAAATTGCTAATGCAGTAATCCTTTATTCTCAAAAAAGGCTCTTTCTTCCTACATCAACTGTAAAATAAAAATACAGCCACAGTTCAGGACCTCTGATTTATTCTTCTTTTTCCTTGGAATGGAATTCTTATTTTATTTTTATGTGTCTCTCAGAGTTGCTGAACTGATATGATACTGAAATGGAAGGAGATTGTTAAATCCCTTCAGAATACAGGCTTCTTCTCCAATGCATAAATAAATAAATATAGCACAGCTCTGCAATGATACGTTTCTGATCTTTCTGGAAACAAAATAAAGTTATAATTTTAAATGGACTGAAGTCAATAATCTTTGTGATAACTTTTCCTCACTTTTTAAAAATTTATATTTAAATAAGGCACCCCATTACTGCAAATTATTATAATTCATTAAAGCAGCTTCATCAGGCCCCTTATATTGTTAAGTAACATATTAGCAAAGCCAAAAGAATGTAAAACTCTCGAAATCTGAGGTTCATGATTTGTAAGGATTTATGTAAAAAGAAATTTTCTTCAAGCTTTTATATAATTTGTAGCAGTCATAGATCCCTGTCTTCAACCTTTATGTCCTCTCATGAATTGTTTTTGGTCATATTTTAAGGATATTGGTCCATAAAAAGTTGTTATATCATGCTTCTTTGATTAATCTGTGAAGCTTCTATGCAGAAGTTAAAGAACTTAGGAAGCTTAGTAGCCTATTTAAGACTAAAGTACTTCTGGTAGAAAGGTTATATGTGATCCATGTGTTTGCATATGAGATATATAAATGGATAAGGTGAACAGAAATTCAGTGTTAATGCAGACTTTCCACATGATTGGAAAATGTCAGTGGAGAGGCACCTTTAAGAAGCCTAAACTTGGCACAAGAACATTATTTTCAACAAGTCATATCTGAAAAAGGGCCTTAGAGGAGAAAAATATCCCAAATCTGCTGTATATCTTCCTTTCCACCATATCCTCCTTTTCCCAACATGGGTTAATGACTATAACAACCATGTCCAGGCACTGTCTTTCTTCACATTTACCAGTGAAAAGACTCATGTTTGGCATCAGGTTAAACATGAGGGAGTTTCTTAGATCAAGGTAGTAACAGTATTTGTAGAACTGTAAAACAGTTCTACGTAATAATTGCAGTATCTGAAATTTTGTGAACTTATGCCAAATTCATGAATCTGGATGAATTTTACTCAAAAGAAATTAATTTGTTTTCTTGTGATATTTTCTAAATTGCATATCTATAATTGTTTTGGAAACACGCACTTCTGTTTTCACCTATTCACCTATCAGCATGATGATTTATTCTGAATTTCAAAAAGCATTTAATTAGACCTGAAATGTACATTGAAAAAGCAGCATGTTTTTTCCTCTCCTGAAAAGAAACAATCCCCTCATCCTAAACATAAGGGCATAACAAAGCCCTACACAGTATATTCCAAAACACAACTACTGTCTGGATGTTTCTCCCATCATTAATTTATTATTAACCATTACATTTCATGCTCTGATTACTCAGAATTAATATTAAATTCAGTGAAATATATTTATCTTTGCAATGGCTGTGCCTTGTTACCAGAAGGACAAAAATATCTTAAAGAAACCTACTCCATCTGAGGTACAGCTTTATAAGATGTAATCATTCTTTAATTCAGCCATCATAACCAATTAAATTTATATTGAATCACACAATTAGCAATAAACCACTAAGGTTTAAAGCAAAGTATTTAAAATTGATGACAACTGTAATTGCTTAATAACTGCAAAGACCTAATTATGCTGACAAAACAATTACAATCAGGTACCAATCCTAATATCTGTACCAGATGCTCTTAAGTTTTGATTTTCCTTTGGGAATGAAGTTGAACTAAGTGTACACTTGAAAACCAAAGGCCAGTCTCTTCTCACAATAGAGCTTCCTAGACACAAAATTTCTTTTAAAGAACATCATTGCCCAGAATATAATAGATATGAAAATTATTCATGAATAGGTTATGACAAAACATAACATGACAGAATAAACTAAGTAGACAATCTGTAACACAAAGTTAAAACCAGATGTGATAGATGGCACAATTTTGGATGGTATAATTTTCTCATTTTTTCCCTAATTACCTACTTTAACTATGGTTTTTTTCTGTTAGAAGTCTGGGGATAGTAGACGGAAATATGTTGCACAGAGCTAACCTGTGTTTTCTTGGGAAGATACTGAACTTTCTCAATGTGGGATGGTCTTACCTACAAAGCTATTCAATAAACTGCAGGTGAATCCTACAGAAATTCTTAAATGTGTTATGTGTTTGCTGTATTCACAATAAAGACTTTCTGAAATTGATCAGAGATGTTCAAATAGGACAAAAACTCTGAAACTTCAGCATTAGATCTTACTTTCTGTTCCTTCATATCCTATCAGGTAAATAACCTCAGGCAGGAAGAGTAGGCAATGACATTGTTTGTATTTTATGGAAGATGTTACAATTATAATTTCTTAATAATTGAGGAGTAAATAATATAATTCATGCACTTGTTGGCTGACATTCTGTGAGTTTTTGACTGGAAGCAAATAATAAAGGGAGTTTTGCTGACAGACAGCATTACCTAGTTTTATTTGTAAATCTGCCTATCTGCTTGACACTTACTGTAGCTTTTTTCTGACTTTTTCATTTGTCTTTATTTTCTTCATGGAAAAAAAAAACACCTAAAATACACTGTGAATTAATTTCTCAACACATCACAATGTGATTTAGCCATTAAACCACTTTCTTTTTCTGCATATACTTCTTTTTACCTTCCTGCTGACAGTCAAAGGCATTTAAAAACCTGTGTGAAATCCTGGAAAGAATACAAGTAATTTCTTCATTCAGGCTGGTGGCCAATATTTTCCTTGAGTTCAGCAAACAAAAACAAAGAAGTGAAGGTTTGTTCTGTTAAATTTTCTTTTCCTAGGTCACATGTATACTCCTTAAACAGAAAGAATGCTTTTGTGATAAAGAAATTGAGGGCTTGGACTTTTTTCTTGTTCTGATAGTGGCTTTTCTTGTGGCACCAAGAAGGTGAGATTCAAAAAAACCAATTAACTCATAAACAATTAACTCAAAATGCTAGCGTATTTTCTTAGCAAAGAAACCCAGAAATTTTCTCCAGCCCTCTTAGACACTTAAAGTATGGTAAGCACCTAGAGTTACTTAAGTGTCAGAAGTTGTTCAATGAGTGAATGAGCATTTCAGAAGTACTGCCATCAGTCTTGTTCCAGTTGGTTGTGCAATGAGATTGTACAGAGTTAAACTGGAATAAAAGTGTAGTGATTCTGAAATTATTTGTTCTTGCTTTGATAGCCCAATAAAACACTAGATTTTACTTTATTAAGTACTTTATAATTGTTGAGAGCTTTTACAAGTAAGTGAAAGGCTCATACTTCAGCTTTATATCACAAATCTGTCTGTAGGGCTCTCTGCACTAGGGAAAAACCATTACATGCAGAAGGCACAAAGTAATGTTCTAATATAAACTCTTTTGTTCAAGTCAATTCAAATAATTTTGTTGGTTAACTTTATGTAAGAAAGCTTTACTCTGGGTCAAGTACCTCTTGACCAAGCTACTCTATACAAGGTAATTTGTCGTCTGTTCTCCCACAGCCAGCAAAAACACCAGTGTAAGCTCTCTAGTGTGTGCTCTGGCTAATGGCAGACTTGCCGTCTTGTGCTTTACTTACTCTTTAGCAGGTTGTCTGTGCTTCCTGTTATATTAAATGGTATAATGTGGAATCATAAAATCTTCCAGTCTAGTTTTAGATAATAGAAATACAGCCTACTCTCCCAGGTTTCTTTATAATTTGAACCCAGAATGCAGGGACCTGAAGAGCTAAGAAATCCATCGGTTATCAGGGTACTTCAGGTGAACAATACTGACTTTTGTTGTGCCAAACTGTTGCTCATGAAGACTGTTATATTTTACCATGACAAACTTACATGTACACATGCTTTTATGTACCCTTCAAAGGCACAAGAGCATATTTGAAAGAGTTACAATTGTGAGCATCTGGAGAATTTCCAGATTCTCAAAATCTTTTTCAGACTTACACAGGCTTATTTAAGAAAACATTTTTGCCTTTTATTCCTTGCCTGAGGGCACCTGTAATCAAATTCACACAAATATGGTTGATGAGGCAGAGAAAGAAAGGGAGAGAAGGAAAGACAGAAGAGCCTAAATTAACCATAAAAATTTTACAAGAGCAGTATTTGCCCTTCACCCCTTTAAGAATGAAAGGAATAGGGTTTCAGCATGAATTCTTTTCACACTGGAGTTTAAGATTACAGTATAACCCATCCTTGCCTGAAATATGTGTTTAGGTCTACACTGGAATACTTCTGGTGAATAGTTTATAGAGGAGAGATTGTACAAGTGCGTAAACAGGGAACATACAGCTTGCTCTGGGACTTTGAAGAAATAAACCATCACAATTATAGATTTATACAAGTAGACACCAAATCTTAATTCTGAAACTCAATTGATGGAGCACAAACATCCTTTATATTGAACTTGTAATACAGAATAGGAAGAAAGAAATTATTTCACATCCCATTTACACCAAAGATTATGTTATGGAAGCTCATTGTACATTAGTATGATTTTATTATATTGTCTGATAAAATTAGTACATAATAATCTACTCCTGATAAACCAGTAGCATTTTACTTTTACCAACACCTTCAATGCAAATATCATGTTACAAAGATGACATGTTTATGCATTAATTTGTTATGTCACAGACAGAGTTGACATCAGAATAATAATCTTTTGACTTTAAATTTCTAAGAACCGTACTCAAAGCTCGCTCGGAGAAAACCTGCTTGTGTATCTAGGGCATTTTCTTGTGCTGTGAGTCCCATGACTATTACTGTTTACAATTGTTTCAGCATGAAAATATTATTTAGAAAAAACAGTTTTTCACCTTCCTAGATACTTCTGCTGCAGCCTGCTGAAATTATCTACCTTGTTTCAACATGACATTGGCAAATACTTGTAAAAATTCAGATGCAGAGTGCCTAATATTACCATTGTTGTAGCAGATGTACAGTAGAAACCATTTTTGAACTCTAATTTTTTTCTATCACTGACTTTTTGAATGAAGATGAGCAAGCTCTACATGCTCTGCTTGAATAAGTAGATTGTAATATACTCATTCCCTTTTCTCTTTTAATTCCCATCTGTATCTTCATTTTAACTGATGTCTGCTGTATATGAATAGAAAACTGCTGTGTTGTGGTTTGGTGTATGTTTTGTTTATTTTATTTTTTTTGACGGTTTTGTTTCTTCCTCTTCATTCTTCTTTCTAGTATAGGGATCATTGCTGGGATAGAGTTAATACTCTTCAAAATACCTTATGCAGTGCTTTGTTTCTTATTTGTGCCGAAAAGCTTTGATAGCACACTGATGTTTTAGTTACTGCTGAACAGTGCTGACACTGTAACATGACCTTTTCTGCTCCTCATGCCTCACTGCTGTCTGGTGATGCACAAAAAACTGGAAGGGGACACAGCCAGGACAACTGACCCCAAGTAACCAAAGGGATTCCCCATACTATAATGATGATGTGCTCAGCAATAAAAGCTGGAGTAAAAAGAAGGGAGGAGGACATGCTCTAAGTGGTGGCATTTGTTTTCCCGAGTCACCATTATGTGTGATGGAGTCCTGCATCCCTGGAGATGGCTGAACACGTGCCTGTAGGAAGTGGTGAGGGAATTCCTTTTCTCACTCTCATGAATTTTGCTTTACCTATTTAACTGGCATTGGGAGTTTTCTCATTTTGGTCCTTCATCTGATTCTTTTCCTCTCACACTGTGGGAAGGGGAGATGAGTGACTGTGTGTCTGTGTGGGGCTCATCTGCTGTCTGGGGTTAAACCACAATATCTAGGCACAAACCCACATGTGCTTTATCTACTTCTATAGCAAACTTGTACGTAAAAAAAAATTAATATTCCAGTTTTGTGTGAGCAGGAGAAAAAAGATAAATTCACAGATAATTTTACAGTTACAGTAAGGAATATTTAGTTGTTGGGATATCAGTATCACCAAATCTGTGCAACTATATGCATTTTTCTATACATTTTAAACTAATCAACATTAGAATATTTTCTGAAATCCATAATAATTTTTAAATATAACTGAATATAATGTAAAATAATTAGATTTTTAAAAAAAATTTCATGTTCTAGGACTCTGTATTATGAGTTTGTCTTTACTATTGCAACTGTCCCAAACCTTTTCACCAAATTTTCACTCAAGACACCAGATTGGCAGACTACAAAATCTCTTTGATTTTTAACTGATCTTACTAACCTATGAATTTCCTTACAATCCTATTTAACACTTTACTTTGAATTTTCAAAGCAAAAAAAAAAAAAAATAAAAAAAAATCATGGGAGGGTGTCTGGATGCTTTCACTAATTTTGTGCTCTTTCATAAGAAGGGGGAGAGATTGTCACTGAAGTTTCAGCCTCAGAGTTGGATTTAGCATACCAATTTCACTTTTAAAACAAGCATGAATTCTTTGTTTTTAAATAACCCTATAGCTTAACAGGGATTCATGCTGCTCTACATGGTTATGGTCAGTTATCAATTGCTGAAGAAACTTGAGAACTAAATCTACCTTCTCATTTGTTCTTGATTCCTACTTCTTTGCAGAGCTGCTGTAAATTCATGCACTAAAAACCTAAAAGCACTCTGTATTCAGTACCTCAGCAGCTTCCTAGCCCCTTGAAACTAAAAGCCAAGCTCAGACAATTGGTGTCCCAAATGAGCCAAAGAAGTGCTTCTATCTAGTTTGTAACTGAGCACTTAACCTAAGGCTGAATGTTCAGACTAAATTTCCTATGTTAAGACCACAAGGGACATGATGAGAAGGTGGCTGCAGTGGAGAATGCAGTTTTTTGTTTTACAAGTAGTCCATTTAATGAGTGAATCAGGTAACATAGTTCCAACAGGCAGCATTTCCTGAAACAGGGGAGAAATTGCAGTAGTGCTCATCGGGCTGCCCTCAAGGGTGGTGCTGTGGCACTTTGCAAGAGCATGTCCTTATCACATGAACATTTCTAAACAATGTGTGCTGTGCCCTGGCATAATACCTGAAAGTCTTGAGTACAAAATCACAGCATATTCCACTTTAACATATTAATTACTTAGTATCTCCTTTTAGTCTCACAACTCTGGGTTTTGTTTAATTACAGAAATCCAAGCAGAGCTTTCCCAAAACTCTGAGTCTTTCATTTGATTCCCAAATTCAGTTCAAAGTCTATTAAAATATATGTTCTGAAGTTCAGAGATTAAGTGTTGTTCCTGTAAGATGCTGAAAACTATGTCCCTGGTTCACCAAAACACCTAAGCTTGAAATAACATAACATAACATAACATAACATAACATAACATAACATAACATAGCATAACGCATAAATAATACTTTTGAAGTGCTAAGTAAATTAGATATTTATTTTGGTAGTTTATTGGGTCATATGCATGATACTCAGATCTTGTAGAATCAAGCTCCATACTACTGAATATATATATATAATAGTATAAGTATATATATATATATATATATATATAACACATACACATACATTGTGCATTTAAAATATCAGTACTGCAATTTGATTTCAATTTACTGGTAAGACATTCTTGGCATAATTGTACTGAGTGCAAAAATTACTGTTCTGCATACACCAGTGTAGGTGTACTTATAACAAAGTCCAGAAATGGTTGAAGGAGTCTGCCAGCAGTTGTTCACTTTTCATGCAATAACTCCAGCTAAATCTAAACAAAATGAATACTATACTTGAATGCCTGAATTCAATAAATTTTCCATTTCTGGGTGTAGAAAATGAAGTGAAATGACGTTTTTATCAAATCAAGACAACGTGTTGTATAAAGCTATCCTGAGAAACAAGTGAAACCAACTGTAAGAGGATGTACATTATGCTGGCATCATACCAGGCTGCAGTTTACATTTGGCAATGACACATTGAGGTTTTGCAAGTATATTAAGGAATATACTGCAATATTTTTCTAAATAATTTTAGCTATGTATGTTTTCTACCCCCTGCAATCCCAGCTTCACAGCCCAGATGCAATATTATTCTGTTTTTATAAGATCCCTGATTTCCTTCGTCATTGTCTTTTGCTTACATGCTTTACTTGGCAAATGTGATTTAAGAAAAAAAAAAAGGGAAAGAGAGACATTTTCAAATTCCAAGGAGTTTGATATCTAATTTTATTCAAGTAATTTTCTATTTTCAACAGTCTTCTCTTTAGCTTATAAAATCTTTCTGTTGATGATTTATCATAATTAATTAATTATCCATATTGAATTATATTTTTAGAAATATACACATTCTTTTCAAATAAATATGAACCCATCTAACATTTGACAGTGATTTGATCTTTTTCACTGGGATATTCCTATATTAAACATTTCCAGAGATAGCAGATGGGGATTTTATGTGAGATTTATATGATTTTCAGTTAACTGAAGTATTTGTTGTCAAATTATCCAACAAATTTAATCTGCTGTTTTCTTCTGAATTATTCATGACCCAGTCACAATTTCTGTAAACACTACATAATTTTAATCAAATAATTTGTACAAACAAATATTAGCTTTGTTATTATTGAACTGATTTTTCAAACCTACTTTCATCTTAGTCAAACATCTGTCTCCAGAAAACAGGGACAGAGTTAGACCCTGAGAATCTAGACCTGGTGATGGCACAGTGTCACTTGGTAGAGTTTCTTCTGGTCCTGAGACATGGCATAGGAAGTTCAGGTAGTCTCAGAGCATAGGCTGCACTATTGCTCTCCTTTAGAAATGCCTTGATTTTCACAGGGTGAAAACAGAGAAATAGTTAGGCTTACATGGAAGCACGACTGAGAGTCATTTCACTCCCCCACATAAAAGAAAGCTGAGAAGGATAAAATTTTGCACTCCAAAAATGGGATGAATATTTATCCATTCAGATTCTATGTCTAAAACTATTGTTTTAGTGTTCCATTTTTAGACAACCCCGAAAGAAAATATTATTTTTATTTTGTTTAATACCTAAAATACAGTTAGAAATCAAATTGAATTTTTGTTAAAAGTAAGAATTTAGGGAGGCAGAACAGTAAAATAAAATTATGCCAAGAAACTTCCTAACACAACACCATCCTTATACATGAGATAGTCCCTAAAGATTTATTTAACAATCTGGAGAAATTACTAACTTGGTAGATGATTAAGTATATATAAAAATGGAATTGAAATTTTGCTTAAATACAAGAACTTCAATACTGCTTACATCTTCAGAAAAAGTAAATTGAGTGTTTTTTAAAATTATTTTTCAAATTTATTTTTATTTAACTTTAAGAGCCCTTTAAGAAGATGTTGTTTGACTACTTTTGTTTGTTTATCTGTTGGGAGAGTGGGGCTTTCTTTCAAATTCCACTTTAGACAGTTTTCCACTATAAAAACTTCACTGATGGCAGATAAAAAGCAGATAATTTAGTTTAATACATGGTACTGATTCCATTTATCTTAGTGGAATTTTTCCACTAGCCTTAAAGTCCACAGTAACAAGACCTCAAATATTAGAAAAGCTTTAGTTTTAGGGTGATTTCTGTGATACGATAAGACGCATCAATACTGATCTTAATTATCTCAGAGGCTATAAATGTCTTTAATTTTATTCCTTACCATTGTACATGAGACTCATTTAGTAGGAGGGTATCTGAAATCCATTAAATGATCTGACATAAGTTTTGAAAATCTTGTGAATCAGAGTTAAAAGCAACTGCTCAACACAGCATCTATTTTCTTTGCTATCCTTAAGGAAGAACTTAGTGAAAATACCTGTGAGAATTTAGAGTTCCTGTAATAGTATAAAGTTTTGTGAGTGTGACTGTGAATAAGAATAATCTTTGTACTTCTAAGGAACTGTTCTTTGTAAATAGTGTTTTCATTCTGAAATATGAAAAGAAAGAGTTTATTTTACAACTTTTCAGGCTACAAAAGGGTGGGAGAACTTTTGAGGGAAAGTTCCTTTCTTTTTTTACAACTTATTACATCCCAGCATAAGAACTAATATGTTCCAGTTATTTCTTTTTCTTTCTTTTTTTTTTTTTTCACCTAAATATGTAACAGGAAAAAATGTCATCTGAAACTCTTGCCTCAAAATGGAAAATCATCTGGAGAAAGTTATTTGGTTTCTTTTAAGTGGGGATATTACAGCACAGTCATCCTATAAAACTGTGTGTGCTGATATGTGCCAATGAGATTAGCTAGTTTTGAGCTCAGTCACCTGTGATTTGGAAAAATTTCCAGGGTTGAAGAAGACTTACAAACATTTTTCAAGCAAACAGGAAGAACAAATATTTTGTATTTTTGTTTGAGGTAAAGTGAAAGAGGTCATGGCACAGATGGACTGGGTGTAGAGTAGCAAGGAGAGTACTGGGCTGCCTTTTTTTTTTTTTTACCCCATTCTTTTCTGCAGTGCAAGACTGAAATTCTCTTCTATGGACCTCTTTTTTTGAGGCCCTTTACCTGCCTAAAATAGCAAGAATGATAATAGCCTAATTAAAAAATTTAACATATAATTTACAGCATCTCCCTCAGAAAAAGAGGTAACTTGACCTCTCTACCCATGGATTAAACGGAGAACCAAATTTAATGGTGTATACTACATGCTCAGTTTATGATCTCTTAGTATGGTGAATCCTACCCTAAAAGGGTATTTTACTGAGGCCAGAGCTGTACACTCTGAAGATAGAATTTCCAAGTGAAAAGGAGTGGATTTAGTTCCCAGAAAAACAAGGTTTCTGCTAAAGTTATAATCTAGATTCATACACATTTCTGATATTGAGCCTCTGATTCTATCTAGTCTGTGGGATTCCACTGTATCTATTAAACTAATTGGGTTTTTTCTTCCTCATAAGAGTGAGGAAGATACGGACAATATTTGTATGAAGCAAAAGACATTAGAAGACATAGCACAATTGAAAAGGAAAAGTCAGAAATTGTGAAAGTGAAATAGGGATCAAACATGGAAGGGAAAAAATTACAATAGAAAGTAAGAGAAAGCTGATTGCTGTGAAAAATCTGCTGAATAAATAAAAATGGTAATACAGAATATATGACTAACCTACAGAGTTGAGACTAAACTATTCACACAAATTAAAGTTCAGTATGATGCAGATATTCACATTCCCCAGTGGTGTTTTCAACACTCCTTAAGCCTGGAAAAAGAAATTCAGCTGAAATAGTAATTATACGACAGATTTTGGAATAAATATATCAGATCGTATTGAATGACCTCTTTTTCCCTGAGAAGGATCCCCTTGGGCAAGAATATAGTACTAAAAGCTTGAAAATGCTTACTTCATGTTTTCATGATTTCACTGACTGTCCAAAAGATACTGTGCAGTCCACTTGCACCTGCCAGCACAGCCCTAGGTGTGGCAAGGTGGACTGTCAGATGCCCTGTTCTGCACAGCTTCATAGGGCAAGGAAACAAAGTTTAACTTCCTCAGAATTTTGTGGCGATCTTTTCCTTATTGGCTGACCTTTGTCTCTTTTACCCTGTTGTTCCTAAATATCCTGCACTCCTGAGGGAGCGGTGATGCTGAGATGGTTCTTGTTAGCTCATTTCCCTGTCTCAAAACTTTCAAAGTTTTGCCCTGGAACAGTTTCACAAGCTGAGTTCATTGCCACATACAAAGAATGCCATATATTGGAAAACAGCTTTAATTAAAATCTAGTTTAATGTTTCCATTTAATTTAAGCAGCAGCTGGCATTATTTTTAACATTGACAGTGTGAGAGAAAGACGTCAGAAAAAGAGAAATGGTTGCTATTCCTTTGTAATTAGCCAATTGAACTATTGACAGTATTAACATTTTAAAACTCTTTCTCCAGCTTTTAAGAAAAAGGTAAACAAGAGCTAAACTGTGCATAGGATTGGTTTCCACCACTGACATGGTCATTAATGACAATATCACAAGATAAGCTCCTAATTAAAATGCTGTGGTAACAAAAACATAGGTTCTCTGTGTAGAGATGTATTTATTTGGCAGAAGATTTCATAGCATTCTTTATGACTACTGCTTGAGAGAAATGACTAGTTTCCACTGGCATCTCTTTCAATTTCTACATAACAAATATAAAACTAGGAATACTGCTGAGCACAGCACGACTTCATATAGTTAATGTCCTTGATCTGATTGCCTTACTAGAGTTTATAAATAACCATGGCATTCAGAAAAAAAATTAAAATATTCAAACTCAGTTTGAATTCCTCTTATATATGTATATGCCTACTTCTATTATTGCTTCCATGCCCCCATCTTAAAAGGGCTTATCACATGGAGAGTGGATTAATCTCATTTAGTTGAAAGCATCTATATCATGGACACCTAGACCTGAGATAAACATCTCAAGTTTTATTTGTAATTAATGAAAAGAGACAGATCCCCTTTGAATGCTTCTCATCTGATTTGCTTTCATAGGAGCAATAAGGATGGAGTGCCTGAGTACACTGTGCAGTGGCAGAGAGGACAACGCAGAAAGTGTGATGAGTCTTGGTATAGGTCATGACTGACAAGTAACAGGAAGAAAGTAGCTGAAACTGCTGAAAAACTGTGTCATGTTATCCTCACGGGCTGATTTCATTGGCAGTCTGTCCCTATACACCTCTCCCTTCAAGGAGACTGGGGTGGAGCATAGTTGTATGGATATCCTACATCATGCATCATCTGCAAAAAGACCACAAGGCTAATTTTAAAAACAAGAATTAGACATTCTGACCAGAATCTGAAAGAAGTCTTATTATGAATATTCCTGAAATGGGTTCATGCATCAGAGTCAGACTCTCGGGGGTACTCTCAGGGCTGTGTGAGACCCCTGAAGAGCAGTGAGAACCCCCTACAGGGAAAGAAGTTGTATCAGAAGCACTACAAAATGCATGCAATATGATTGACTACTGATTACATTGAAACTGTGGGGTAGGTAAGGATGCAGATAAGAGGGGGAAAAGGAGTTATACTGCATAGTTCCAACTTGGGTTATTCTGTCATTTTATCGTACTTACAAAAATGAAGTGATTGAAGAAATTAAGTTTTAATTATGTTTTCTTCATATTTTGCAACATGAAAGCAATAATTTGGGATACTAAGATTAACTGAAATGTTTTTTTGTTTTATAACATGTATTTCAGTTATTGTCTATTTAAACAAATGTTTCAGAATTATATTGAATTCCCTTTTAGGAGAAGATGAGCTATGCCAAGCTGATTCTTGAAGTTTAAATCCAAACTCCACTTAGATCAGAGGATATAATTTGGATCACTTTACAATTTTTGTAGCAGCTGAAAAGATTGAAAAGAAATCATCAAAGAGGATGCTAATTGCAATCAAATTAAATGATTGAATGGGTTAGAATTAGAATGGAGAACTCTGGGAGAATATGTGCTCTGATACATCCTGCTGGGAAAATACTTTATTTCTGTGTATTAGACAAACGTTTTTGTACACTTTCATTATGATTAATGGTGTGAAATTCACAGTGACTCGGCCATGGACTAAAGAAGAAAAAATTGTTCTTCTCATTTGTTAAGGGTGTAGTTTAACCTAGGATAAAGTTATGCAATAAATTATGCAAAATCATGTGTATGTGAATTCTGGAATTAATATATATATATATATATATATATATATATATATATCACCCATTTCACTACTAATGGAAAAAATGAAGAAATAATATTTTTTTCTTGAATAGCTCTAAGAAGTATGTAGGAGTTTTAAGTGCAGTCTTGATACTGTCATACAAATAAGCATTTCAAATAATTCTTCTCAGTTTTTGTTGAAAACTGTGGAATTAATTAGTCTGTTCTTCACGGTAGATTTTTCTATAAAAACTTTCAATGTTATAAGAAAGGTTTTTCTTTCTTTAATTTACTCTTTTATTAAATTTTCAGAGACATCTAAGTGAACATTGTATTAAATTAAATGAATGAGTGCAAAGGAAACTTAACTCAAACCAAACTAGAAAACTGTTTCTGGGCAGTTTCAGAGGAAAACAGATGTATATTAAATAAAATTTCAGTAAATGTTAAAAGCAAGAAAAAAATTCCTTTCAAGTATGGACACCAAATAATCATGTTCATCCTTTTAGATTTTTTCCAATATTTGAGGAACACTTCACGTAACAAACTTCAGTTAGCATTGCTTCAGATAACAGTGCCACTGGGCACTGAGCAGCCACGGCATTTTTGTTAGGGTTAGGGTTAGGGTTACTGTTAGGGTTAGGGTTAGGGATCATAAGGAATTTTGCCATTGTGCTGTGTTGCTAGGTGACTACCATGGCTTCCAACTGCTCTCTATTCATGATTTTTATTCTCTGTAGGGTTGCATTGAGCACTGGAGACTCAGTGTGTAAAACTCTTTGAAGCACTCTGTTTTTTATGATTTTAAGTAGATGGTTGTGTTTTGTGAGATCCCCAAATACGATATAATTATATTTCCATATATTTTCCAGGGTACTTTAAGATGGATGATTGGTTTCACTCCCAGGTCCTCTAAGCTGTGCTCATGGTAATTTTTGTCCTATTTATTATTCCACTACAGATTACCCTTTAAGCATAGATTTGAATAAAAGTCACTTCTGCATATGGAGCTGTGATCAGTAAAAATGATCTAGACATGCTTCTTTCTTAACAAATGAGGAAGTGTCTACTCCTACCTTTGAGAAAAGACCTGAAATTTTGTGCACTCTTCCTTCCCACTCCAAAAAGCTGCCCAGATACAAAATACTTAGGGGTCACTGAAGTCTCCACAAATTCTGGGAGAGAAGGGAGAATGGCAGTTTTGATTAAATCTAATGTCCTATATATTTTTATTGTGTTATTGTGCATTTATATATAAAGGTGAGGCACTGAAGCATGGGATAGACAACTTCTTTAAATACATTTCAATAAATCAGTATAACACTAAATTTTTCTTTGCTTATTGCTATTTTCTTAAATCACTTAGGGAAAATTGCTTTATCAGGGGACTAACCAAGGTAAAAGAAATGAAATACACCATTTCAAGAAAATTAATTTAATTTCTCATATATCCCTTTGGAGACTATTGGGCCATAATGATTTATGAAAAACTCTGTCCATATATATATATATATATATACATGTCACACCCTAGATATGATGACATAGCTAAAAAATAATATGATATGCTTGATTACAGAGGCCCATCAGCTCTGTGTGTGTTACAGTTATGGATCTGGTTTGACCATTACACAGCAAATACTAACATCTGGAAACCTGGAGTTCAAAGGTTATTTTTCTCATAAAACTGAACCAGTATGATTCATGAAAACCTGATGTTGACCTTCAGTTTAACAAATTCCTACTGTTAATACTGTATTATCAAAGATTGGGTGTCCCTTTCCTTGACCTGGTTTCATTTTGATTTCATTTTGATTTTACTGAACATTTTAATCAATTACCATAGAAAGAGGCATTTGAAAGTAACCCATCCTTGAGATTATGATGCAGAAACTTGAACAGATAGATTACTAATGTTTAACATATTTGCATATGTTAACTTTTTTCATAAAACAGCAAAATCTTTTATGATTTCCTATGAAGCTCATGACTTGTTAGATAATTCCTCCTATTTTTTTTTCTCTCTCTTGTTGTTGTTGTCTTTCTCATTCTTCATATTTCTCTTTCCAGTATACTACAGTTCCATTCCTCCTGGGTTTTATAGTGCCTGAAGGAAGACACTGTAAGAAAGTACATTAACACGAACTAATTTTGTATTCTAGATCATGCCTTCAGGCTATGGGGATGTGCCGTAGATACAATTATTTCCTTCACACTCCTGCACAGCTGTCCATTTTGTAGCTCTGGATTATGTCTGTGTGCTCATATTACCTCTGCTCTGACAAACAGATGTGGTGGGCATTGCACATGTACCTCTATTCAATTCTCCAGGCAGCCACTAAGTTCTGCCCATTTCCCCTCTACATACATATTATACAAACTATATGCTCCCTGGGACGTGGTAAAGACCAGCAGCTATTGCTGGCACTAAATATACTGGCAGGTAATCTGGGAATGCCTAGATTCAGATACTGCCTGATCCTAAGTTTCCTCCTTTTCCCATACTTCTATTCAACAGTAAATATTTGCCTGAAGTCTGACTTTATTTGTACCACTCCTTCCTTTTCTTTCATTTGTGCTCTTAAATGAGGAACCTGAGTAAGGACCCCTTCTCTTTCCACTATTTAACAATGGGGACAGAAAAACAAGGAAAGTATCCATAATCACAGGACAAAGCTAGAAAACTATTCCTTACACAATGTCTGGTTTGAGAGGTAATAATGAGCTTTGGGATGATCAGCTGGGAATGACCAATAATCTTGGTTTCTCATTTCCACATGCTCTCTTGCCTGTAGATTGTAAATAAGCATGAAATCATATATTCAGCTGGGAATTATGTGGAAATGAGAACTATCATATACTCCATTTAATCCTTGTTTTAATGAGGCATACATATAATTGCATTGACATTAGAACATTACATTTGCTGCATGGAGAAATGATTGATCGCTAGGTCATGCTAAACTCGCCTCCTTACCTAAAACAATTATAATAAAAGGAAATAAAAACAGAGGAGTTCACCAGTTAATATCTATATTTATTTCTTTTGAGAAACAAGAGAGTTTCGCATAAGTACTTTCAAAGAAAAAAGTATTTTGGAATGTCAAAATGTTAGACATAAATCTACATGAGAAACAAAAACTGTTACTTTTTTTAGGATGTGAACTTGAAATTTGATTCACAAAGCTGAACAAAAAAATAAAACAAACCAATACTAAAAAGTGCCTGTTGGATTGAAAGAATTATGTGCTTTAGCCCATCTTTGACTCCTGTTTCACACTGTTGAATGGCAACTCCCTTGGAAAGAAGAGTTTAGAACTGAAGTGCTGACTTAAACTTCATTACATCTCTGTTATGACAGAAAGACAGTCTCATTTAGTAAGTTTGACAGTATGATTTCACTATGTTCCAAAACCTTTTTCTTTTGACATATACTTTCCCTAGCTGAAAAGATGTGCTAAGACTAATGAACAGCTGCATATTTTTTAAACAAGTACCATGTGCATGTTGCTTAACATTTTTCAGTCTTCCATCACTATCTGTGGACAAATGTTCCTAATTAACTAGAGCAGGAGGGACAATACAAGGCTGAGTAGTATCTGGGGTGCTGTCAGCTTCATTTGTTACAAAGCCAAATATCTGATGTATTTAAGATGTGAAATTTTATATTCTCTCATGGTATCTTCTGATGGTCATCCTTTATGACCTGACCTTGGAGATTGTAATAACTAAACACACAGGAGTACTGCAAGTGCTCCATAGACATGATAATTGTCTGTATTTTTAGTGTTGGAAATTCATATGATAATAAATAAACCTTTGTGCAGTACAGTGCTTCTTGTAAATGTTTTTTTTTTTTTCCAGATCAGCTGTAATTTAAATTGTCACTAATTATCCATTTGATTGTTCTGGAAAAAAAGCCCTGAGGTATAATCGTGTAATTCAGAGGTGTCCTGGTTCCAGCCAGTATGGGGGATGGCCAGGACCTGGAAGATACTCTATACTACCTCATGTGTTTTTCCAAGGATAGGGGGAAGGGCTCTCTTCTGGTCAGTGAGCAAGGTGGATGGACCCACCTGGAAATGCCAGTTCCCTCTGGTACTGACATGGTTGCTGTTACTGTTGGTTTTCTTATTCCATTCCTGTTTCCAGTAAATAATTCTTCTTTCAGTCTGTGATATTTACCTTTTGTGCCTCCAATTCTCCTCTGTAGAGGGACAGGGAGGGGGAAGGGGGAGTAAGAGAGCAGTGCGTGATTTGGAGTGCTTCAACGGGAACACTAAAATGGGAAATACCATCCCTAAACCACGACAAGCAGCTTTTAAGCACGACAAAAGCACTGCTTCTGAAAGGTACTATAAAGGTAACTAAGAAAAACAACCTAACTGTAGGCAGACTTGTGTTGGCAGTATTAGAGTCTGAAAGTGTGTGAGAAAATAGTGTATGTGGGAGGCAGAGGAATGAAAAAGACCAAAAATAAATTGGTGCTTTTAACCTCACACTAAGGCAAGAAACACAGCAAGAACTATTCTTAAAAAAAAAGAAAAAAAAATTATGGTCAGACCTGTATTGATTTATTCTTAATTTAATCCCTTTTTACCTCTGTTTGCAACATGCTGATATTTGATGTTGTATAAAAGTTATCTCTGCAAAAGAATAATAATAAAAAAGCATATCTAATGCAAAAACTATTTTATATGTTTCCATTGTAAAGGAGACCTCTTTATTCAGATCTGCACACATTCATACCTTAATACAAGCAAGTGTTAGTCACAGAGAATGGACTACTTTTTTTCCATAATTTTGAAATATTTTCATTATGAATACAATAAAGCTCACTTCATTTGTTATACCTCTGCAATCAAGGTGTAGTCCATATTTTCCAAGCTTGAATTTTATTTTAAACAACTGACTGCTTATTTATTGAATTTTCTTCAAGCTTTCTCTTATGCTTAAATTTACTTATGAATTAATTTTATTGTGTGACTCTCAAATCATACAACCTTTTAATTTTCTCTTAATTTTTTTTTTTACTTGTTTCCCAGGTCTGTATTTACAAATATAAAAAAGTGCAAAATTATGATCTCAAGAGGTCCTTTCCAACCACAACTATTCTGTGATTTTTTGATTTTTTTCTCTTGGAGGTGATCTTAAGACATTTGACTAATAATGGAATTTAACGTATTTATTTTATCAGAAACCCTAAAAAAACCAAGATAAATCTTCATTGTTTTCCTATATAACATAATTTTAATGGCAGTAATTGTAAATCTTGCTTTTATATATCATATTATTGAGGACAACATGAGATAAAGAATGGTTGAAGAAGACTTGAATGCTCTTTGAACAAAAAAAATGTATTTAAGAGCCAAATCAACTGGTATCCTCTATGATAAAAATTTGGAGATGTCCTGATTTCAGCCCAAACTATTTTTATATTCACAAAATCTATCTTTACTATATCTAATACTGGAATCCTGATATCAGACAGGGATAACTTGTGATAACTGTGCTGTAAACGATAGCACAGTTTCTTTTCATCATTGCCTCTAATGAGGAAAAGAAACACATTTTTGTGAGAAATATTTTTATGTTGGTTCCCACCCTTTATGAGAGCTTCACACTATTTTTTGCAAAGTCAGTTAAACCTTGTCTTTTCAATCTTTCTACAAAGCTAAACATTTATGTTCTAACCTGCGTTGCCTGTGACCTGTTTTTCTTGACAATTGTCACGTACTGCCAGTGTGACTACAGCATGAGTTTTAATATTATTCTCTTGCAGGGTTGTTATTCTCTTGTCCTTGGCCCAATCCAATCATCTGCTCGTTTTCTAGAGTGTTTCCCAAATTGACCTTCCAATCTATTTCAAGATCTTCAAAATACTTAAGAGTATGCAAACAATAATGCTAATAAATAACTTCCTTATGAGCTATTGAGGCTGATCTTTTCTTCAAATAAATACACTTATGAAGGTAAAAATGTTATGACTTCCATTCCCTAACTTAGATTAATATGAGAAATGTATTTTTTCTCAACTAAAAAATGTTCTATGGTAATTTACTTTTGTGTGTGGCTTTAAAAAAAGAAAAAAGTATCAGAATATTTTCACTCTCTGACATTAGATCTTTGACATTCACATAAACCTTTTGTTATAGAAATATTACATATATATATATATATCTATTTATAAAAATATAATTTAGTTCACATTTTGGGTGGCTTTTTCTTCCTCCTGCACCCCTTCAAATGAAGGTGACTGAACTGTCCAAGTATATATCTGTAAGACCTTTACATCACTTGACAATTTCAAAGAAATTTCACGAAAAGATGGAAGTATCAGAGATTATTTGATTTCTACAACCTTTTGAAAAATCAGTACTGAGTAAAAGTAAATGAAAGGCTGAATTCAGTCTTCAGGAATTCTGCTTGGCAGTTTTTAGAGAGACAATCAGCAACTGAGTTTGAACAATGCACACATACCTCCAAATATCTGTGTGTACCGTGTTTGCTATCTGTAGTCAAGTCCTTGGGGGAACTGTAGCATTCACGGGGATTAGAGATTATAACTACTCTGACATTGAGTTTTCAAAACAATTTGGATGTTTTCAAGAAACTCTGTATACTTTTCTTCCCCAAGCTTGCAAGCTCATTCAAAATCATAAGGCTTGCAATCAAGAACAAATAACAAATGCTTCCATTAAGCCACCCAGCTATCAATCTGCTAGTAAAATCTGTGAGCTCCAAGCAGGACAGGAAAAGCTGTTGAAACTATTAAGGCAAAGCGAAGAAGAAAAGCATTGCTTCATAGCATGTGGTATGAGAAAACTGAGGGAGTGAGTAAGAAGACAAATGAGGAATACTATGTGTAAAGGAATACTATGATAGGATAGATTTTTTTGTGTGTGTATACATATACATTCTGATTTATTATTTTGTAGCTCAGAAAAGCAGTCTTGATGCTACACAGAGTGAAAATATTTGTTTAACACCACAGAAAATGGGAATATCAGAAGCAAGAAGTTGCTTTTTCAGGGTATGAAATCAATGTATAATATATTATATACTGCCATTCTAGATGTAGTGATGGATTGATTCAATTTGTTGAACTAGAAATATGTGAGTCATCACACACAATGCAAAATGTCTTTGAAAATCCCCTAGGAGTTTGTGAACGACTACAGACTGCATTTCAGGGAAATGACTGATGAATCTGAAAGTAAAAATGAGTTATTGTTTTAGATCCTATGAGGAGACAACACCAGGATTCTAAAAATCACATTTTCAAAGTTCAGGTCCTGTATTTCTGTTTATTATTAGTTTAACTTTCTAGAGGTGAAAAAAAAAGCACAGTGAAATTGTCCACAGTTGTCCACTCATTTGTGAGTGGTAGAATAAATGCGTTTATTCAGTTCTTTGTTCTCTTATCAAAGTAAAATATAAGCAAGATTTTCAATTAGAAACAAATATTCCTAAAATTTTAAATGAAGTAAAGCTTAAATTTGACAAAATCCTAGAATTCCAGTGAAGCTGATGAAATTATATTGAGTTTGAATGAATGACCTGGCTTTGGATGTTCACTTCTCTTTCTTTTCTTATTCTAATATTGTCTTGAAATCACTTTTAAATCAGTCACATTTTGCCTACATTAGAGTTGTATAGCTTTTTTCAGCTTTGGCTGAAGCTTCCCTAAAGTATTAAATCTTAAGTTTTGCTTTTAGATTAATATTTTAACAATGCTTTTTTTTCCAGTGCATTAGCTGCTACTGGAAATCCAAGACACTGTTTCATCACTTTCAATTTATACAAAAACACAACCATTTTAGCAATTTCTTAGGTAATAACATAGTACAAACTTTTCATCACATACTTTGCAAAGTGCTTTTAAAATTTATCAGTGAAAATCTCCCTGAATAAAACACAAAGAAAATAATACGCCAATATTAACAATGGATCCTGTCAGTTGGTTTTCATAAACAATAAACCTCAAAAGAGGAATACAGTATTATGGATCACACACATTTTGCAGGAAGCACACACTGTGTGATGTTACCTGACAAAGTAAAGAGATTTACAATGAAAAATATGACTAGAAATGTGTAAACCAATCCACTGAGAGAATATCGAATGCAAAAACCACATAAAAATGCTATTAATATATAAAGAAGTCTGCTACTCTGATTTAATATGAGCTAGCGGGACCTAAATATTGCTTCTAATTTCCAAATATGTTGCTAAATATCAACTGTGCTAGGGACTAATTTAAAAATTCTCATTCTGGGTTGGTCAACAGTTTCTTCATTTAGACTTGGACTGTGACTAAAAACAAACATGTAAAGTTTAGGGAAAAGGGAACTTGATTTACATAGTCCATGATTTGGTCTTATTACAATGCAGAAACCAAAATATATTGAAGATTGAAATTAACATTTGCCTTACTGTGATAGAGGGTCAAACCTACCCACACTGACTCTTAATTTCAATTATTCTAAATTGTAGAAGGTACAGAACTACAGACAGATTTGTACACAAATTCCTGTAATGTAAATTATTCCTTGTGTAGACAATATTTTAGTACTACCTAGTGTATGGGTCAATGACACTTGTTTCCCAACTAATATTATTTAGGAATACTAATATTTTCAAGCAAATATTTGAATGTTATTCCTATTGCTTCATAGATTTTCGCTCTTTGTAGTTTTTCACTGCAGTTATTACAGGTTTCCATTAAAACAAATAGTATGATTTTAATTTCTAGCAGTATCTTTTATAGTTATATTGATTTTTCTATGCTATACATTTTCCTCAGATTTTTGTTCCCTTTTGAAATTTCTGTAATATTGCATGGATAGTGAAAATCACATCAGCACAAAACCTGAATGTTCCAAGTCCTTCAATAATACAAGTGTTTCAGTTTTCACCTTGTATGCAAATCACGGGTTCTTTCACGACCTTTACAGAGAGTCATTACACATACAGTACTTGTTGTGCATTGTGAGTTTTATGAAAATTCTAGTGTGGTTTTGGTGACTTTAAATGGTTTGTTTTGAATTAAAGCTAAGTCATTTTCATATTTTATAGATGTTCTCAGACTGTCTCTGTAATATCCTGGAGATTTGTTATTCAGGTTTGTGTTACTTTGAATTGAATCTTTTGGTTTTAGCAATCGATTTTCTCTTCCAACTTAAAAAAAATAGGCCTGATAAGCATGCGCATCCTGCTTAACTTCTTGGAAGACTTTATTACTTTATATTACTTAATAATTCCATTGCATCTCCAGGAATCTGCAGAGAGAACTAGAAATGCCCCAAATTAGTTCCAGTCGTTTTCCCTTCCTTCCCTGGATTAAATGAGTCAGCAAAACAACAACTTTCAAAAGAATTGTTGGTTTACAGTTCAACAAAATCCATTTCCAGTTTTGACTGTTACTCAACATCATTTCAAATACACTGAGGAAAGAATGGAAACAACATGGCATGAGTTATCCACATGGCAGACCTCTTTTGAATGAGTCACAGAAAAATCAGCTGTGATTGCCTACTGCTGGTCAATGCCCAAAGAGAATTAAAGAAATTAGCAAGAAAAGATAGCAAGAATTAAAAGAAATTGCATCCTGGTAAGAGAAGAACATTTTACCTCACATTCATAGTTCTGATTATTGGAAGTGTATGCCTCTAAATCTAAACAGTACACTTCCCTAGACACTTTTCACTCATGGATGCAGCAGTTCCCATGGAAGCATTTAATTCCCTCACATTGTAGGTAGAGGAACAGAGTAATGACTTGATTTCATACATGTGTTTTCCAATTACTGCTTGCATACCTGTAACATAGACAAGTCACCAAATATAGGTGATGGTTTGTTTGGTAAGGCATTTCTATATATTGATACTGGTACTTTTACATATGTAACTATGTGCTTTATTTTTAAAGAATACTGACACAGTCTTGAAGACACAATAAAAGATGAACCCTGTTTCTGAAAGGTACCTCAAACACTGAAAGTAAAATCTTTTCCAAAGAGCAGCTGAAAACCTAGTTTTCATTAAAGATGTAACTACCTCTACAATGAACTTTCATCATACATTATAAGCCAGTTGGAATTACACAGGAATTATGTGACCAAAATGCTTTAACATTTTTAATTAATGTCATTGTGGTGGCATGCCTTTGATCTACTGTATTCCAAATTTATCTAAAAATGTCTATAGAAGAGATTACTCTGCACAAAACAATCACAATCTATAAATAATCTAGCCTATTTCATGCTGATTTATCATAATAAAATCATAAAATCATTAGATTTTATGCTGTATTACCATAACAAGAATAAATAATTTGAATTGATATTCTGCAGAACTGCCATTATACAAGTATTTTTACTGAACCTTTTAATAAAAATCACAAACCCAAAATAAGCAAAGGTAAAAAAGAAGAAAATATGAGATTCAAGTGAAACTTAGAGAAGAAAGTACTACAACTTTGCAGCTGTAATGAGGAAAAACAGATGATCGAGTCTTGTGGCAGCTGTGCACTTCAGATAATATAGTACAGAGATGGATGAATTAGCTCAGAATCATCGGTCTAGAAAGAAAAATATGTGCTCACCCCAGGGACACTTATGTCATAAACTTTCATAAAACAGGAAAGAGTCTAGACAGATAGTTATATGAAAGGGTCTCCATTCAGAAAATTTACATGAAAGTTATTATTAGAAAACAAAGACATCTGATACTTTCCATGTAAATCTGGTTCATATCACATTATTAACAATAATAATGTTCTATATGTTGTGCGTACAAAGTGTCATCTTTTGCTATGCATAGAATTTTCAGGCTGGGCCATAATCACCCAGGAAATTTACATCATCTGGTGCTGTATGAAATGCAAAAGTCTATATGAGTAGCTAATCTTTTTCTACATTCAGATTTTCGAATCACCTTCAAATAGAGTTGAAAACATGCAGTTTACAGTTCCTAAGACTCTAGAAAAAAAGATATTAAATTTCCCATGTGGCAAAACTAATCAATTAAAACCGGGAATATTGAGACTGGACTGCCACGTTAATTTTCTGGAAAGTTCCTACTTTCAAAAGTTGCACCAGATTTATTCCTCTTGGGAAGTCCTTGAAATTATTGTATATTTGATCTGTTGATTGGTCAGTCAAGGAAAAAACACACCCCATAGGCAAATGAAGTTGATCTACTATGACATTTCTTCCAAGGGGATCTCGAAGCATGACTTCAATCGTGGATAAAAGTGAAGGTAACCTGTCATGGATTGACTGCGTGGATAAACTGCAGCTGCCACGGATTAACTGCACCTGGAGCTGGTGAGTATTTATTCGGATGATGTAGCTGTTTTTTAAAAGTGCTGACTCATGGAAGTGTAGCTTTCCACCAGGCTAAGTTAGGGTTTATGGTGTTGTTAGGGTACCTCTCTGTTTTAGGATGAAGTGTCCAATTTGATAGGAGACTGCAAGGAGAGGGGTAGACTATATCAGATCTTGATTTTGGATACTACTTTAATGCCAAGCTAGTGCTTTTCCTATTTCTGGTTGGAGGTTTGGATTTGTTCCTACTTCACTTTCTAGCTGAGAGAACTTGAGGTTGAGCTTATTTTGGGGCAGGTTTCAAACCTTTTCTTTTGCTAAAATGCACTTATTTTTGCTTTAAAAAAATAAAATAATTTAATGAGAATTATGTCTGTATTGCCTCTTGCTTAAGTCACTTTCATGAGAGTATTTGACTCCTGTTTTACTAGTCATACTCTTCTGCCACCCTATGTTCCCCGCTGCCCCCTAAATAAACTCTCCTAAAAACCCTTGTCACAAAGAATTTTGCAGATCAGCTGAGTTCAATATTGACTGGACTGTTTTCACATTAAGAAAAATGCATTTCTGAAAAGAAAGGGGTTTCACCTTTGACACCCAGGTTCAATGGAAAGAAAGGAAATCCTGAAAAGCTTTCTAAGGATTTTATTTTTCTGTTCTTAGGTTAGCTATAACAAACCTTTTGCAAGTTCACCTTGCTTCAGAGTTTCTTCATGTTTTTATTTGATATTTTAGGTAATATTACCAAAATAAATTGTTCTCCCAACACGTAACAGAAATTATTAATCCCAGATTCTTCTAACTGTGTCTCATGGCTGATTCAATTGATTTCATATTGTATATTTAGCTTTTTATTCTATCCAGAATATATATGGTTTTATATTGTATTTAAAATTGTAAAAATAAGTAGATAGTCTATTTTTGTAATAGAATCAGAAAATATATGTCAAAACCTCTGAAATTCTCAGTTGAGCACAGTTAAATGACTAGACCAAGAAATAACTTCAAGGTAACAGTTCTGTTTGGAAACAGTAAGACCATAAACCCCATGCCAAACACTTCACATTTGCCAGCTCAAGGAAGACAGCCTTACTTACCTGTAAGGCTGAAATTTGATTTCAAATACAATAAATAATTGATATTTTAGACTGAGAAAAACTCAGGGAAAATCTTAGCACTACTGCAAATAGGGGCGTTTAATTTGCACATTATTTTTATCTACTTTGGTGATAGACATGAGACATAAATTTAATACTCTCCATTTAATCTGTCTTCCTACTAAAAATATAAATAAATAAGTTCTATCTTGGCCCTTAGGCAGTTGAGAACTGAAAGGTTAATGGCCCTATGAGGTAATTCACTGTGACCTAATCTGTATTACATCTGTTACTTTTTCCAGTCATCAATATTTGGTGCTTTGCATAACTGCCAAAAAGCCACATAGCTCTAAACATTTTACAGGTTTTATCAGAAAGGTAGTATTCAGGTTGTAAAGGCAATTTGGAGCTCAGTATGTGGAGTTTACTGATGTCCTGGGCTGGCCCAGAGGGGTCAAAATCTTGGAAGTGATCTGTGCTGCAGGAAGTAATACAGCTTCCTTCCTGGGAGAGAGAAGCAGGTAGTTTTGAGTATGGATATGTATGCCCACCGATTAAAAGTTGATCCGCCTTCAAGGAAAGAAACCCCATGAAAGCAGAGGATCCTCAGGAGTTCTCTCTCTTGGCCTTCCTGCTTTCCAGAGAGAAGCAGTCCCTGCTTTCTCTCTCCAGTAAGACTGGACCTTTGCCCATCCCTCACCTTCCCCCCTTCCAGAAGGATGGTGGGGATGGGGGCTTGGCGTGGCAGTGCAGCTGGAGCCGGGCGTGGGGGAGGAACTGGCCTGAGCTCTAGGCAGATACAGTTCAGCCGGGCCAACATGTCAGCTGCAGTGGGCAGGGCTGGGCCCCCCCTGCTCCGGCCAGGCAAGGGCTGGGCCGGACTCCATCCAGCTCGGGCCGGGCACTGCTCTGTCACCCCGGGCCCAGATGGCCCCAGCAGGCTGAGCCAGCTCCGCAGAGCCAGGCACAGAGACTGAGAGCTTCTGCCATCCAGCTCGGACCTGTTCAAACAGCCCGGCAGAGACCATGTGACCATTGCAAGGCCTGAGAGAGAGAGATTAACTCTTTCACTGCCCAAATGAAACCTAGAGATGTCCATTGTTCCCTGCACAGAGAGATGAAAGAGTGAGGACACCTACAAAAACACAACATAGAGACTTTAAAGTCAGTAAAGGAAACAGAGCCAACACCTAGAGGGAGAAGCATGAGAAGTGCTTCAATAATAAAGCTGAAAATTCTTTTGTGAAACTATGGCTGGGTCTAAGCTAAAATATTCTCTCTAATATATGAGGAAATAGTCCAAAGGGGGGATGTGATGTTCTAACTGCACCCAGTGAGCCAAGGCACCTGTGTAGAGACAAGTAGGTGCTGAAGTAATTGCAGCCTGATGAGAAGCATGAGCAGAGACAGAGAAGAGGCTGTGAGCTGTCCCTTTGCCTCGGGGAGTGCTGGAGAACTTGTGTTGCCAATAACAGAAGAAGGGGATTTTCTTTGCTGCTGTAATAGAATTGCTCATCCTTAAAAGAGGACCCCAGGGACTGTCATAACCCATCGTAGTAGCTGTGGTAAGGCTACTGGGGCGGGGGGGATCTTCCACAACAAGCAGATTTTCCTCCTGGGCAGCTGTTGGTTGTGAGGCTGAAAATCATAAAAACTATTTTCTTACAGAGAAGTCCATGGTATAAGCAAGGGAAACTTCTCTCTCTAAATGAACTGAGAGAAGACTGTTTTAGAGGTGGTAAACTGATTGAAAGTCAGTGTTGTCTTTTTATATTGTCAGTGGAAAAGAAATGGAGAGGTGGGGGGAAGAGAGGTGGTCTGAGGATTTTGTTCTGGGTTTTCTTGTTTCTTTTCCCTTGTTTTAGGTTTATTAGTAAACCTCCTTTATATTCTTCAAAGTTTGAGCCTGCTTTGCCTACTCCTAATCCTTATCTCACAGAAAAATTGGGTAAATTTGGGTAAGTGTGCTGGCATTTGGCCAGTAACTCAAATAGGCAAATTCAAACCACTACAACTGAGAAAAATTTCTTCCAGCTTAGCAGAAGAAAACCAATACATTTATTATGTTTGAAATTTCACGTTCAAATGATTGAAAACCTGACAGGCCATAGTCAGAAAATACAGATTCAGTACCGTATTTTCAGAAGCCTTTTTTGTTTGATAAAGACTTTAGTTTAGTATCCTGCTACTTCTACCAATGAACTTAGGTTCTCAGTGTCTGGAGGTGTTAGATAATTTCTGTGATGGTTTGTTGTGATTCAATGATGTATTGATTTTTGTTGATTCAGTGTTGTCTGGTTCTCAAGTTTAGTTTACCAGAACTAAAATGAAAGTTTAGATTATTTTAGGACCTCTGCCCTTGCTGAAAAGCAACTTTAATCTACTAGTCAAATGTCTGAAATTTGGCAATACAAATATTTTTCTGAGATGGAACATAGTTTCATGGAAATTGTATTTTGATTAGTTAGTAGTACTTTTCTATCCATGGATACAAGATGGCTATACTATTCTACTGAGGCATCTTATAATTTAGTAGAGCAAGAATAGATTAATTTTGGAGTACCTTAAAATGAACCTCCTAAATCCAGTTAGGTAAATTCAAATTTTTTTTCAAGTATCTTTGTTTTGTGGCTTTTGGTTTGGTTTTTTTTTTTTTTGTTTGTTTGTTCGTTTGCTCTGTGTGTATGTGTTTTGGTTTGCTTTTGTTTTAAATTTGTCTTTTTTTTCTTGAGAATCAACATTTTCCTCAGAACTTTTGTCAACTTTTTAAAAAAAATTCTATGTAAATTTGAAATTTATTTAGAATAAGGTGTACAGATCACTAGGTATTGATAAATTTGGAAATACCAAAAATCAGTTCATAAACTATAAGTTTAGTTGAGCAGCTAGGATATCTTTGTTATGAAAATATTTATAGAACCTGACAGTGAAATAGGATGAAGGTAGGGAAAATGTCACAGACCCTCCCCAATAGACGTTAACTAGATATTCTGCTAAGGAAAAAGCTACCGGTTCTGAGTGCTTTAGTTCAGTTCACTGATGAACATCTGGTGCTGATCTTCGCCTGAATGATGGAGGGAAAACAGACACAGCGGAGTGAAGACAGGACTTTCTTGATGACAAGGTGTTAGCAAAGAAAAGGATTAGAGAACAAAAGCTGGCTTAATTTACTATGACAAGATAAGATTTCAAAGAAGACGGACAGTTAACTTTGTTTTAAAAACACAGTAAATTACCTTGTTCTATCTTCAGAGTAAATGTTACTTTGGGATTAAGCAGGGTTACTGATCAATACTCATGAGTTTTCACATAAAGCATGTATGTCCAGTCTTAATAAACTCTGAGGTTAAATGAAATTCTGGCAGGAAGAATTTGGTAATGAGAAACCTACTGAAAGCATGAGATGAACACGAAGTCTTATTGGCAGAATGTCAAAGGGATAAAACATGTCCTGAAAGAGTACCCATTAGGATACAATAATTGTGAAATATAAAATATGTGCTAAATGTATGATATTTAATTTTTATGCACTGACTTTAGATATGTAACTGTATAACTGTATACAGTTATTAGATTTATTGGTTAAAATAGTATTACCTGATGAGCTAAAAATAACTGTAATCCAAACAGTGCATTATCTGTCTCAGCTAAACTTGTATTTAACTCAAAACTTGGAAATGCAAACTTGACAAATACTTAATTATGTATAGTATAGGAAGACTGGGCATTGCAAGAAGTGAGAATGAATTAAACATTTAGTGAATAAATCAGTTTGTATCAATTTCTAGCAGTGCAACTTGCAGAGATCTTAATAAATGAATGTTTACTCAGATATTAAAACAACTAAAATGTGTGACTTCCTAACGAAAAAAATTCATTAAATATGAATTGTAGCTAACAAAGGTTTTTCAGTTGGTTTGGGTTTGTTTTCTGGGGCTTTTTGGTGGGGTAAGAGGGAGGTTATGGATGGTTCCCTTATTTCTTGCAGCTCTTGTAATCAGCCTTCTATTAAAACTGAAGTTAAGATACACTATAGATTGAGATTTAATTCCATATCATGTAATTTTCATGTAAAAATGGTTGATTGCTCAAATTGCTCAGTAAGCAGAGGGAAGTAAAACACCTGTTATATATTTGAATTAATATGCATTTATCAGATAACAGTGCCAGTATGTTTGACATCATTCACTATACAACAGATTTGAGTGTCAGATTGCTGCAATGCAATTCAACAGGAAAAAATTTCAGTATGCTTGCAAAAATGAATTTAAAGACTGATGCTTCAGCTGAGCGAAAAATTTACATGAAGAATGTTTAATTAGTATCTCTTCATTCATACATTCTGAGAGTATTATCATTTGTCTTAGAAGATATATGAACAAAACTGAAAAATCTTCCTAAATGGGTTTGAATTTAAAAATCTAAACTCTACGTGAGTCAAATCCTACCTGATAATGGAGGTTTTCTTGTTTTCTTCCCACTTGAATTGATTTTGAAATGAGTTACACAATTTTAAGGGGGTACTCAGTCTTATATCTTCTTAAGTTGTTTTAAAAATAAAATTTAAAATGCTAATGAATGAGAATGTGGACTGTAATTGTTCTTTCCTTGATGTGAGATGTCAAAAAGAAAAGAGTATTTTCCAGGTGATACTCAAAATAAGTAAGTGTTTAGATGATCTTGGAATTGTTCTAGTTAAAGAAGCACTAAGAGAAGAAGTTAAAAAACTGCTCCCAGTTACACCCTCCAGGTATGCTTCCTTTCTGACTCAAAACTAGAAGTCTTGTATGACAATTTAGTCCAAACCTAAAAAATCTAAAACCTTGCAGAGATTAAAATATTAAAAAAGAATAAATGCAAACAGCTACTACAGCCCACTCTGTCTTCAAATACCTTAGGATTTTACTGAAGTGTTCATAAAAACAGCATGCCACCTACATCATACATGGCCGTAAACAATTTGTGCTTGGGTCAGGCACCATGTCTCCAGAAGAGCTCCCTCTCTATTAATATTAAAAGAAGAAGAGACAGCTGTGACTGTTCAGTCTAAACTACCATGGAAAACAGAAACAGCACTATATAGAAAGAGACAGTTGAGTGAATAACTTGCTGTAAATTATGGATATGATAAAGTTAGTCCTTTATTCTCCTTCTGGTTTCTCTATAAATAGATTGTGATTTCCTCCCATTTATTTTTCATTAGATTTCACTCTGTAAATATCATCAAAAAGTCTTATTCAATGTATTTACACAGATTATTGAAAATGCAATCAGTGTTGTTTCTATATTTTCCTCATGACTCATGGGGATTTATTCCTTTCATTCTGGCTGTCTTCATTTCAGGAATAACAACTGGTAGATGATACAGCTCAATCTGGGCTTCCCTAAAAGGCAAGTTGGGTGGAAATACATTTCCTTTTTTAGTGAACTTAAGAGTAAATACTATGGGCTTGTTTTTCTTAGTTACTCAAGGAAGAAATCCAGCCATCATCCAGAGACCCAAGTTGCTGTTATTTTCCCCTTGCTGTATATGTTTGATGGTCCTGCATGGTTCGGCTTCATATTTATCCATCCTTTCTAGAGAGCAGATAAATCAGAGGCTTTGAAACTATTGGTTCCAAGTGTTTTAAGGAGCTCACTAAGAATACATGAAGTGTGTTGTTCTCACTTTTCTATATTTCTGTGTGAATCCAAATACTGCTGGACAAGTAGATGGCTTGTTAAGAAACAGGAAGGCTTGAGCTGACATAAATAAATCCTGCCTAGCTGAGGAGGGGAGTGATAGAGCAGCTATTGGTGGGTATCTGGCCTCCAAAAAAGAAATAAAATTGCAGGTCAGGCCAGAAGGCTGGAGACTAGAGCCTGGAAACTTAAGTTGTGAAGGTTTCAAAGGATCAGTAGTTGATTTTGGGGTCCTAATGTAATGTTATGGGAAAAATAAAAAGGGCATTGTGACACTTAATTATATAAACAGGAATACAGCTAATGAAGGGAGAAGGTGCAAGGAAAAATACTGTTTTGAGGTCTCTTTGAAAATGAAGGTTGATATTTTTTAAGCAAGTTTTTCTCTGGTCCTTAAAATACAGGTTCAGCATAAAAGGTTGAGCTCATACTGTTGGCTAAAGAGAGATCAGAATCTGACATTGTGAGCCTTTCCAATTTTTGGGGAAAGATCAAAATTAACAGGTAGAAAGTAAACTGACAATAGCGCAAAAACAAAATCTGATCAGAACAGATATCTTATAATATTGGATGCAAAACAACTGGAATTAAGAGAAAGATTTCCCAGCATTTCAAAGGCTTCTGGAACTTTTCCTTAGAGACATAAATGGATACCTACATATCTCTAGTATAGCCAAGCTGTATATTCATTTATTTGAACCTAAATGGTTTTTGGTCCAAATTGAAAAATCTTGTTCTCGATCAACAAATACTTTGGTTTGCATTATTCAGAGAGTTGTAAGGGGAAAGCAGTGTTCACTGGGTAACAAGGATGAATATAATTAAATGCAATAGTTACTCTAAAGTTTAATGACTTTTATAAAGTAATAAACAATGTCAACGTCATACGCCGTGCTTTCAATAATTGATTGCTTAATAACGTTTTGATGGGAATGCAGTTCCCAAAGAGGATCCTTGATTGCATTTTAGTGTTGACAAGTAATAGTGAGGGACATATCTCCGTTGACTTATATATTCATTTCAACTCAGAGATGTATAAAATATATATATACCAAATAATTTCTTTTACTAAAGAAAAGTGAAAAAGACATTTTGAAAATCCAGTTTTATATGTTACCTTATTGCATCATTTTTGCTTTCAAAAGTTATTGGCATGTACTAAATGAAAGACTAGAAAATTTTAAGGAATATCTTTACTTCAGGTGGCTAACCATACTTTATCTTTTTCTCTTTCAGTGTTTTGTTTTCAAGAAAAAATAGGTCTAAAGAAAAAAAAGAACAAGAATTGATTCTTGTGTTTTTTTAGCTGTAGTAGAGATAATTTTTTTCCAATTTCTTTAGTAGTTCTGAGTTTTATTTGCTTGCTTAAAGACATGGCACTCAATTTAAGATACTTTAATGAGAAGTGAATATGTCAGTTATTTCAATGTAATATAGTCATCAGACTGTATAGAAAGAATCCATTTAGCACCTCTTTTTTCTCTCATTTTTCTTCTTTTCACATGCCACAATTCATCTAATATATTAGCTTTCCATATCAGCAAAACACTCCTGAAAATTCTCTTCTTAACAGATTTTTCATACCCTCATAGTTCAACATAACTCTTCACAAAAGAGTGGGAGGTTATGAACCTACATTTATTAAATTGTGTAACAGGCATATGGTATATCATTAAAATGAAACTACAGAAGAGATCTATTTTCTGAAAGGATATAAAATTTTAAAATATAATGCAAGCCAGTTAAAGAAAAAAGGAAACAAAAACAAGACCAAAAAGGCATGTATTTTCTGGGTTTTTTGCATCAAGTATTGTTAATTAGACGAGTTTGAAACTCAGTGATAAGGATACTGAACTGTCATTATTTTGTATATTTTTAAACTCACATTTTCTATGCTATTTTTAAGATGTTTTCCCTGCATCAGTTGAGGCAAATCCTACGTATACAAATGTGAAGGAGACATTCAGACAGAAGCCTGGAGTATAAATGCTCACAAAAGTATGCTCTGAATAATTTTGCAGTATAATTCCCTTAATCTGCATTTTTACATATAGTTCATTACATTTTTTTCTTGGTGGCAACACATTATGCCATGATGCCTAGAGTTCTGTATTTGAAATCAGTCATGAGTTTCAAAACATAGTAGAAGCCAAACAGAACTTGAAAATGACCCTAGGGTACCAGTGGAAGGAGAGTGGAGGAAGAAAAATTTTCATGTGTCATCCCTTGTAGTGGTCCTTGAGGAAACAGCCTCTTAAGTCTGTAGTGAGAGGAAACAGCCATTACCAACAGCACTGGATGTTTGGATAGGATCACTCTGGGGGAAATCTACAGGCCTTAAATAGCCATAAAAGATTGCTGTTCTCATTAGAAATAGATATGAAAATACAGAAATTATTCATTGCTGCCAGGATACCACAGGTAATGTTTGCCAGTAAAATTCTTAGAAGTGATAGAATCTTCTGCACAGATTCTGGACTCCAAAGTGAGGTAGAATTGTTCTGCATCCCATTTAAAATGTTAAAGTTCTACTTGTTTATTTTTCTCCCTTCCCATGAAATTTCTTTCATGAATTTGCTAAGAATTTTGGCATACAGCGAGAACGATGGTGAATTTGTTGCTCATTGAAGATTCAGTGGGGACTTTTTTGCCAGGGTTTTTTTTCCAAGGGCTCTTCCTTGTCTTCCAAGAGCTGTAGTTTGAAAAGCAGAAATGGAAATAAATAGAAATGAGATGGAAACTACTTGAGCTGAAAACTGTAGATGTTGAAAGAAATAGCTAAAAAATCATTAAGCTCTATAGAAACCAAGATAGAAGCTAAATTTCTCATAATTTATTTTGAAAAAGCATTTTTTATCTGGAAAATAAGTCATATAATCAGACAACATTGGCAAGCCTTTCATGATGGGATGGTTAGTTTTTCTTTACCTTTTTCTTTGTACGGAAAGTGAAATGCAGTATATTTGAAGATGTATGATCAAATCAATATATGCCTGAGGGGAAAAGTGTTATCTTTTCAGTGACCATTCCTAAGGCTTCAGAATATCCTAATTCAAAACCATTTACAATATAACCAAATGTCCCTAAGAAATGTCCACTCTTTTTCAAAGTGATTCATAAAACCACAACATGTATCAATTTGGGGGAAAAAACCACACACCAAAAAGCCAACACACAACCAAACTGAATTGTACTGTAAAACTTCCTAATGATACTTTCAGTACCCCTATTTGAACAAGTTGTTTCCAGGAAGAGAGAAAAAAAAAAATGCATTTTTCTATGTTCTAGATGCTTGATGCGTTCCTGAACTATAAATTTGTATTCACTTCTCAGTTAGAAATTATTTGATTATTCATTCCTTTCAATGAATAAAATCAAGACTGCATCACCCCATGATGCATTCAGCTAGAGAATACAATTTTTCAAAAAAGACGTGTGAAACTAGGTTTCCAAATATTTTTTTAGACAGTGGCATACAGGTTTTAATACTTACAAGTACTAAGAATTCAGCAACCTCCTGCAAGAATTTATGGGAGCTGTTAAATGCTCAGTGTTTTGGAAAATCTGGCTTACAAATTGCAGGTCTAAATTTAGTTCTGGAGCTCGTTTTAAGTCAGTGATTAAGAAGAAGGTGACGACGGATATGTTGCATTGCATAGATACATATTTCATCCCTAATTTCCCCAAACTAATTTTTTCAGGTTTTTGATTGTCTTTCCTGATGCTGTTGTGAAGAGAAATTTTACCACTATTAGAGCTTGAAATGTTTGAAAGAAAAGCAAAAAATAGGTTGAGCTTCCATACTAGAGAATGTCCATTCATTTACAAAGGAATTTCAGATGCCAGATTTGCAGTCATATTCCATTTTACCATCATACTGTATATCATTGGCTTAATTTTGTTAGAGCTAACAACTTCCAGAAGGTGTTAAGTACTTTTTGCCCTTGTGATATCATTAGGACTTGGCATAAGTACAGTTTTTCAAATATATCTAAAGCATGAAAACTGTACCTAGATATTCCAACAGAAGTCTGATGCTTTACTTCAAATTTTAAGATTTTGGCTGGATTGCTTTCCTGAAAAATCAAAGGTATGCCTAAATCATATGCACAATTCATACTGGAGTGCCTCCTAATTTATACCAGGGCACTGGACCACTGCTCATGATGATTTATTGATTGTTACTCAGTTTGACTTTGTGAAAACAAACTAACACTGGAGTCTTGTGTTCTAAAGAAAATATTGAGGGGAAATGGCAAGAAATTATGCTGAGCAGTACTCTGGGAAATGAGAAAGAGGCAAGGAAAGAGCTTCACAGACCAAACTTTGAAATGCAGAAGCCAGTAATGCAACATTTCAAAGCTGCTAAACCTAACTGCATGGAAAGATGTTTCATTCTTGGCAAGACATTGCCATCTACCTGTAGGATTGATAGTACTAGTACCTTAATACCATTACTAGTTTAAGAGTTAGCTTACTATTGACTGGAAGCATGAAAGTTCTAGAGAACCCTAACACTGCCTGAACAGGCATCATGATTGAGTCTGCTAGGACTGACTCAGTTAGGACTGGTTGCACCTTTCTAATTCAGATATCTTCAAACCCAAGTCTTTTAACACAACTATATTAGTCTTGTGTAATGGAAAAACCTTAAAGAGCATCAGAGAGGAAGGAATATGTCTTAAATACAGTGGGAATTCTTTTTGCACCTATTGCAGACTGACCTTTCTCATCACTAGGCCCTCTTCGTAGCCATGAAGGTGGAGAAGAAACTTTTCATATCTGAATTCAAATCTTCCTTATGTCCCTATGTATTCAGTTGAAAACCATAACTTTATGATTGACAATTCTTGTTAAATATGACAAACAATGAGTTTAAAAGGGAACCCTATGCCGGGGCTGTTGTACATTATTGTCACCTGTGCTACATTTACACAAGGATTTCTCTAATGTATGAGAGGGCTTCAGTTGGAAGTTTCAGCATCGTTTTGGAGGAAACCTCCTGACCATTTACTGTGCTGTAGTTTACTTGTGTGTTAATTGGTTGTCCTTCTGAGGCAAATGAGAACATGAGGTCCATAAAGCACACTTAAGGATATGTCCATTGGAATCAACCAGAGACAGCTTCATGATGGTTTTTACTTCTAAAAAGCTAAAAAAGCCTTGACCACTCGCTATTTCCTTATATAGGCATGCCACAATTTACTTGCAGTATTTGCTTTTTGTCCATCTAAAAACAACAGGGTGAGTAAGGTAAGCCCTTCTGAGACTGCTCTCACTGCGCCTTCATTTAACACTGATGTTAAATTTCCCTCATTTCCCTTTCCATTATCTCTCTTAGATGTGCGTGTATGACAGTGTGCTTTTTTGCTTTAGACTGTGAATTAAGAAAGACTGCTACCAGCATTTTAATAATGTATTGGATTTAAAGTTAATGGAAAAAAAAAATCAACCCAAAGTAAAACAATTCATCTATGAGAAATGTGAACAATTTCAGTAGTATTTTAACCTTCTCTGGACAGTTTTAAGTGTCCATTTTTATCACTCATACCTTCTCCATTGCCATAATACAATAAGATATACTAAAAGGGGAAACGTTAATGTTCAGAATGGTCAAAGGCATAAACACAAACTCTGTGTGTCTGTGTTTTTGTGCTTATATATGTGGGTGGTTTATCTAGAATTATAAAATCCCTGCTGTGAAAAATTGATCCCATGTAAGAATTGTAAGTTGTTGGAAATTATAACATTTAAGGAAAAAATAAATCTGAAGGGTTAGGTTGTAATTCATGTTTTTAATATCCATTATTTAAATATACATACTACACCCACTTCAGAACAAAGTAGACATTTTCTGATTTTAAATAGGGAGTATAGCATCCTCAGAAGACTAGATAATAAATACAAAACGAAGAAAAAAATCCTCATTTTTTGCCTCAATGCCTGTATTTATAAAGACTGTTAATTATTTTAGACAAAATCCTCAACATTTTTCTATATTATACAGCTCTCAACATTCTGTCAGCAAAAAAACCCACACACAACAAAGCAAAAAATCTACACAAGAAAATAAAATACTTATGGGTAACCAATCTGAACAAAATTGCATAAACCTAAACTGTCCAGTCAAAATATTCTCTGAGAAAAATAGATAGCTATTACTGGAAAAAGACTCAAACACTTGAGAGCATTACAAAGATTCTGAAACTTATTTAAGTTCAGGAGCTAAACAAGTCTTAGAGTCAAATAAGAAGACCAAGGTACAGTATCATGGTTTTTAATAAATGGGGCTGAAGGGCACTAAATAGGTACAAAATTCAAAAGAATTCCTACTCATGATGGGACTGAGTCTATAGGGAATATCAGTAATTGCAGCCAAAATGCTTGTCATTTTCCATGTTATATAGACTTTAATGTATTTTTAGTCCAAAAAAACCACCACGAAACAAACATCAGTGACACTTCTTAGCAGTACAGCTTATGAAATTCTACATTGTGAGGAGAACAGAAACAAGAAACAGCCCTTGATTCCTGTTAGCTGGTGGCTGTCAGTGCAACACTGGCAGGAAAAAAGAACGAGATTACCCAGTCTTCAAAAAGAGTATGTCAAATAATTTGGTTGGTGGGTTTGTTGGTTGGGGGTTTCTTTGAGAAAACACTCTTCCTCTGTATTTAATGCATCCACCAGTGCCCTCATTATATTTCACAAGAGGACAGTGTGCTTCGATGTGTATCCCCAGTACTTAAGTAAATAACATTGATTACAATAACATTTTTCATTGAATGTTTGTGCTAAAGGCTGATTGGCATATTTTCCTGAATTGAAATAATTTGTTAATTTCAAAACCCAAATCTTCTTAGCTCCAGGATGGATTCCACCTATCTTGAAATCCAAACAGAAGTTAACCATTGTCATTTAACTTTGGAAATGAAGGAAGATGCAAATGTGTGAAGTGTCTTAAAGCAAAACTCTAATGAAACAAAGTAACAACTAGGTTTCTGAAGAGTTGTTCATGGGAAGCACCTGGAGCTGCACCAGATTTTAAGAATATGGCAAATCCTTCCTTTGCATAGAAGCAGAGAAAGTCTTACAGTAGGTAAATGTCAGTCCTTGTCATAATGGGTAGAATATACACAAAAGTGACTTAGTTCAGCAAGCCAAGTAATCCAGAGCAGACAGACAAAGCAGGAGTCTTGACCCAGAAATCACCCACCTTCCCCTTAGTAGGACTGAAAAAAGAAGTACCAGTAGAAAGAGTGGTAACAACCAAAATATTTGGTATTTGTTTAATTTAGTTCTTATAAATAGCCTATTTCAAAGACACCAGAATCTTCAATGGGAAGATAAAAGGGTCCTAACAGTTCTTAAAAAGACTGAACCGAAAGTAGATTTGGGAAGAATATTCTCAACTGTGCAACTCCAAGATGAAAGACACTTTCAAATCAATTATGGAAGAATATCCAAAAACCCCCTTAATTTTTTCATAATGAATAAGGCTTTGTATGTGATATTAATAATAATAGATTTACTGAATCAGGAGATGCTTCACAGTTAAGATGACCTTTGAGCTCTCCAGTTATTGATAAGGAAGTCACAAGGAGTTACTGCTGCTGTGTTGAAAAAAAACTAAAAGATACCTTGGAGAAGATGGCTGAGTAGGGTAAGATCTAACTTTTCTTTTCCCCCCTACAGGACTGAAATATAGCCTACACAGGTTTGCGAGGAGGCACAGTGCTGTGTCTCTTTACAGGGAGACATTAAATTCTGCAAGTATACTGGAAAACTAAAAGATTTCTTCAGCCTTTGGGTTTTCAGGAAATTAATTGGATAATTTCAAAGTGCTTTTTCATGTATTTAAAACTAGTAGCAATGGTTTGCTGTTTTGGCACACTGGCATAGGTCATGAGCTCATTGATTCAGAATCAGGTGATATTGCTTATTTAGCTCCTTTCAAAGAATCACCTGCTTTGTAAATGTTTTGATAAGGTACAAGATCTATTTACAGACAATTGCATTAACATTGCATGTTTAAGTAGGGTATCAGTGACATAGCTGGAGCTTAATATCTTATTTTTAAACGTTGTAAACTTGGAAAAATAAATGTAGGATAATGTAGATCAATCTTTGAAAAAAAATTTCCTTTAGTGTAGTAGAGAGCATTTTTGATTCTTAATAGTTTATAGTACAGGTTGCAACGAGAGTCGTGATTTGCTAATTCTTCTTACAGAAATGGAGATTATTACCTTGAATATATTATTTTTATAACAAAAAAGAGAGTTGTTTATATTTCAATGTACAGATTTTTTTCCAGAATAAAATACCCTCTGCAAAGGGACTGAGAAAAATTTTCTCATAAAATGAGATTCTCAAAATGCATATTTAACATTCTGCATTACATTGATCTGCTATCCATTGGAAGTATTTTCATTGCCTTTATTTAATATTTTCATATAATGAATCTCCCTGTGTTTCTGACTTGAATTCTTCCCTTGAAAATTTTGTATTTTTACCCTTTGGGCCTTTTTCCATCAAATTTTCTGGAAAATATGGAAACTGTGAAATTAATCTTTTCATGCTCAAATGATGCTCCATCCCTGGAAGCATTCAAGGTCACACTGGAAGTAGTGGATCAATCTGATCAAGTGAAAGAGATTCCTGCTGACATCAGGACTGTTAGAGCAGATGATCTTTAGAGGTCCCTTCCAATCCAAGCTGTTCTATAGGGCTGTGATGAGGGCTGTAATTTTTCCCCTAACAGTCGTAGTGCATATCACATAAATCTCACATATTGCACCTACAGGGTGTTGAATGCCTATGATCCTGGCATGCAGATCCAGCTGCACTGCTCTGTTTCTCACTCTGCAGATTCTCAGTTGTATGGTGTGGCCTATTTCAAAGCTGGTAGAAGTCAGCAGAATTAGTCCATGCTGGATCAGAGGCTGGGTGATAAGGTCCCTTACTGTTCATCTATCACTGCCTCTCTGAGTTTCAATAATGTCCTTTCCATTTTGTGTCTTAAAGAAAAGGATACGACAAAGTTGCAACAAGGAACAGATGAGTGAATGCAATTTAACAGACAAGTACAATGTTGCTTCATGGATAACACTGAAATTGCAAAACAGAGCCTGAACCACAGCTGCTTTATTAAGTCATTTCTGATTGCAGCCACAGGAAGCCAAACAGCAAGCAATCACTCTGCCAGTCTTCAGTTTCAAATTTTCTTTATTACTGTACTTAGAAATTTACATTAGCAGCCAAAATTTGCCAAAACTTCTGGAAACACTCCCGTTCAAGCTGCTTCTATGGGAAAGAAATTTCAGGCTTCAGACTAACCATCAGGATTTGATTTTCTGTTTGCATCATTTGTCATTTTGCCAGAAATATGCATTAGAAAGGTATCCAAGGTAATGCTTATTGAATGCTGTGTGCAGATTGAAAAGCAGGAAAGCAGTTTATTTATTGCACCCTGATTTTACCCAATACGAAGTCATATAAACCCTACTGCACATCTTGTGGTGGGCAGCCATCCAAAAAAAGTGGATGTCAACTATAGCTGCTAAAGGGTGTTTTGGCAAACAGAAGTGCAGTGGCGTGTCAGAATGCTCTTTGCTTAGCCTTTGCGCAGGGCCGATGATGTCTGTTCTTATGAGCCCAGGAATCTTGGTGCTTGCTGGCTCCTGGAAACAAATCATCTGAAAAGGTGCAGGCAGAGTCAAGAGCAATTCCATCTACTACCACTACACTTTTATTGAATGGATGCTGCATAGTTTTGGATAAGTCTGATGACCTCAGACTTAAGAAAAATGTCAGACTACTGCCCCGCATTTTTAACTACTTGGGGCAAAATCTGAGCTGCAGTGCAGCATGGAGCATGTTACATGTGCAACTGCATCCTACAAGATGGAGGAGCATGTTTATTCAATCATTTAAAATCTCAGAAAAAGTTTATAATAATGAGGTAAGAGAATAGTGTTGTTGGGTAATACAACCCCTTTTTTTCATTTTCTTTTTTATAAAGCACTTGACGAGATTACAGATTTATGTTACCTCATCTAATGCCTTATTCTTTCTTTTAAGACCTCTGAACATCACAGGATGCTGCTACTTTTCTTGCAAACTCTCATTTTATGTATGAATTTCATTGGATAGACAACATGTAATAAATAATTTGTCTATATATGAGTAAAAATAAACAAACAAAATCACCTTATATAATTACGCTTTTTCTTGTCTGTTTCTGAAGCATGACATTCACTTTTGTGCCAGAAAAAGATCGTGCACACTTGCATTAGATTCACATAAATCAAATTTTGATTTTCACAGAACATGGGTAAGGCTCCTAAATTCTGGAAGAATATCTGAAATATCAGAACACTTCTCAGGTGGGCTTCTTTATAAATATTTTCCATGGTTTGGTTTCTTTTTTGTTTTTGTTTGTTTTGCATGAAGGTTCTCCACAGGTTTGATTTTTTTTTTTTATTTTGGTTGCTTGATTTTGTTTTTTTTTCTTTTTTTTTTTTTCTTTTTTCTTTCTATTTAAAACTGGCTTTCCCTTATGGTCAATATCTCGTGTGATCTTGACCTCAGGTCTTTGCTAACCTATAATAATTAATAAGATTTGCAATAAAAGAACAAGAATTAGCAACTCTGGAGGTCATCTAGTACAACATTCTATTTGAAGGGGGACTGTTGCCAATATCAGGCCAGGTCAGCAATGACTGTGTGCAGCAGAACATTGAAAAATCTCTAAGAACAGAAGTCCCTTGACCTCTCTAAGCAACAAGTTCCAGTGCTGTGTCATGCTGGCAATTTCACTACGCTATTAATAATTTTTTTCAGCCTAAAATGTCAAAGACATAATTTGTGGCAACTTTGTTTTGTTATGTTGCTTGGTGCTACTATGAAGGATATAGTTATGTTGTCTTTCACATATTGTCTGTCCAAAATTACATCTGCACATTAACTTTTTTTCCCCTTCTTCCTTATGTTATCACAGAGGTGCTACTGTCATTCCTGATTGGCTTGGCCTTGGCCAGTGGTGCATCCATTCTAGAGCCAGATGGCATTGGCTCTGCCAGACATGGGGGAAGCTTCTGGCAACTTCTCACAGAATTCACCCCTACACCCCCCCATTACCAAAATCTGGTCATGGGAACACAATAAAAGCTCTCAGAAGTGACATTATTTGGTTGTTACTTCCTAGTCTGTAAAAATGTATAGGATTTTCCATCATAGCTTCTGACTTTGTCTTAACACAAATCCGGAAGATAGTTTTTTATTCCCTCTGGTCTGAAATTCTGTGCCAACAACTCCCCTCAGCTTATAGTCATCTACAAATTTGTGTGTGGGTACACTCTATGCCATTACCCAAATGACCAATGAAGATGTTGCATACATACTGGGCAAAAAATTGGCTTCTGGAAGTCTTTGATTGCTGCAGGCTGTCAGCCAAAATTAAGCCAATAATCACCACTATTTGTGCCTGTTGGAACAGCCAATTTTCAATTTATCTAGTAGTTAATTTTTCCTAAGCCAGGTTTGTGTTTTCTCAATTTTCAAATGGGAATGCTATTAAACCTTTACTAAAAGCAACGTAGAATATATCCTCCAGTGTCTGCTCATCAACATAATAATTTGTTTCGTAGCAGAAACCTTTTGTCTTTGTCAAGCTCTTTGTAAGTCTGTGCCAACTACTGCAGAAACACTTATTCTTCATGTGCTTGGAATAGAATATGAGTAAATGTTTCGTGATGTTTTTAGTGGCTGACATGGTGCTGATTTCTCGGACCCATTATGGGCTACTTTGCCTTTTCTAAAGGCAAAATTTCGTAACTTTAGGCTTTTTTTTCCTAATTTTTACTAGTCAGGCACTTTCACATCATCACCATAGCTCTTTACAGATGATAGACAGTTGAATTCAAAAATCACAGTAGCCAGCTCTTTCAGCCCTCTTGTATGAAACCCATTTTGTTCCAGGCACCTGAGTCTGTTGTGTCCCTGCTGTTTATTTCCCCATGCCTTCCCATCTTTTTCCAACTCACTCCTTTGTAAAAAGGGATTGTTAATAATCTCAGAATCTTGAATCACTACTACTATTTCACTATTTCCTTCTGTGAACCTCTCATGGCTTTTGAGACTCTTGAACCAGAAAATGTCAGGTAAATGTCTCTAAAGAGAGTACTTAACTGGAACCAAGTATATCAGATCTGCTACTACCAGCTACAGTCACATTTTCTGCTAGTCTCACTCAGAAAAGGAAAACAGTAGGTCTCCAATGAGGCATAGGCAAGACACCAACGAACAGGAATGTGCCAAAATGCGTTTTCTTAGGATAACAGCTGGTTTTCATCCAAGAAATTTATTAATGGTGCACAGGGGAATAGTATATCTCAATATACAACAAAAGTCAGTAGTTGTTTTGATATGAGGAGTCCTCTTATTTTCAGAAAATATTTGCGCTTGAACTAATTTTGGTTTAAAATGAATGTATTTATTTCCAACTTGGCATCAATGAAATTTAATAAGGGAAGAAAACCAAAAAAGACTTTACAGGTTTGAATCTATATCATTGATTAGAAAGACATGGTAATAAAGAGAATTAGGAATGGTCTTTTTCAAAGATGAAATTCTTTTTTTTAGCAAAACTTCTAATAGGCATAACACAGCAGATAATAGCTGTAAGCATACAGTAAATTACTGTTCTACAGATATGTACATTAGCACATGGAAGACACTTCAAGATGGATATATATTTGCTAAACCAATGCACTGAATTATATGGAATGTCATGTATTATCATCATTAGTGATTGCTTTGCATAAATATCAGAAATCAGAAAATGACATTTCCATTTCTTGTCATACTTAATATTGCCATTGAGCTGTTAATTTTAATTCAGAAAATACATTACATACAGTTTCCAAAAAATAAAACACTCATTTGTCCTTATTGTTGTGCCAGATATCTTTCAGTCTTTGGTAACTCAGCCTCACTGAATCCTATGACAAAGAAGGAAATGACTGTAAAATGCGAATTCAGAATATAGGATATGCTGGAAGTGGAAATAGAAAGCAGTGCAATAACACTGTGGCAAATTAGAAGTTATTTCAGTGGCTCTTCTCTGACCTTCCTACTAAAATTTGTGGGGTTTACTAACAAATTGGATTACTCACTGCCCAAATCTCCTCCCTCTCCTCCATACTCAATCCATGTACAGGAAACGCAATTTAATTTAATGCTGTTGTTAAGAGGTGGAAATAATTTCTAAATTAACCTTGGTGGTGATTTTGCTTCAACCTAGAGAATATGCACCAGAAAATTATATTTGCTGAATTTTGTTTTCTGTGACTGACCATAAATACTGAGCTTTCATTTCAAACCCTGAAAATTGTCTAGAAATAAGTTGAAAGGCATCCTAGAAGTTATAAATAAATAAATAAAGGGAGCTGAGTAATTTACAAAATCACCGTATCTACCTACATCTGAAAGAACATGATTTCTCCCACTTACTCAAAATTGATTATAAAAAGAATTTTTATTGTATTTATTATTTAATTGTGAATTTTGAACACAATATTTAAAAGGTATTAAATCAGTTTCAGATCACTGCTAACAAATGGTGTTATTTTATGATAACATATCATAAAAGACATATATTCAAACTGTTGAAGTTTTGTGAAGAGAAATGTGCCACTAAATGTGGCAAAATTTTCACTGTCTTCCATAAGACCATGGCTTTGTGATACATAGGACAGTGTGTACAATAATGTGAAATAGAGGCAGTTACACGTTTTGCATTGTCATACCACTTGATACTATTGCTAAGGGGAGACCTTACAGTAGTTATAGTAGCACTGAAACGTCTACAGAGTGAAGAAAATTGATGAGAGGTATCAGGAAACAACATTTTATAAACTGCTACCGGTTTACCTTTCCAGGTGACATAGGCCTTTCCAAAGATAATATGGATGGAAAAAAATATACAGGATTTTTTTCTGAATACAGAGTTTAAATGTAATATGTCAAAGTACTGTGAAGTAAGTGTGTGCATGCCTGGTTGCAGTTGTGAAGGATGCAGGCTCTTGTCCTGCTTGCTTAATTGCCTCTGTGTCAAGAGTTTGGGAGATTTGGGATTCTTACTATCCCAAATACTATGTCATGTCACATAAATTAGAATTTCTCTGGTGTGAGTGTTCAAGTGTGCAAGATGAAGGTTCACATTTTTGGAGTATCAGTGCAAGTGTTCATCCAGCCCTAGAAATTATTCCACTCACTGAGTAATGGTAGGCATTTGGAGTAGACACCAGATATTCTTGCTTTCTTGGGAAACAAATCTATGTCAGTTCAAGGATGAATGTTAATACAGAAATTTCATTACTATTCTTCCTAGCTGAAATAGTAATTTGTTAGAGGATTAAAAAATATTTAGCATGCGACATGGAATGTGTCTGTATAAATGTAATGTCAGGAACTGAATCATGGCATTGTGCAATGTAAACCTTGTGTTTTAGCTATAAAGTAGGATTAGTTTAAATATAACAATTCATACTGAGGACATGTCTACATTGTGTAACATTCATGTACACTGTAAGAAGTAGTTCAGAGACATATTTGTCACAAAGGTGCTTTGTTATTAGTCACCTAAGATGAGGTATACATGAAATCAGATTTGGCTTAGTTCAAATCAGTACTTTCAAAAATGGTTTTAAAATGTCCCAGTCATTTCTGCATTAGAAAAGTTATGCACTTTGGATTGGAGTAAAAGGATGTTGATGAAACGTTAAAAGCAAATATGACTTTGCAGTCTGTATCAACCAAGGAGAGTTTATGTTGACACAAAACTTGTAAGAACATGGCCATATAAGAACGTGCCAAAAATTTATGACGTCCAGTACTCAATATTAGGAAAAAAATTATAATGAATACAGTCAGTATAATCCCCTAGTGATATTTCCCCAAATAAGCCCTTCCAGAAATCAGCAGTTAATCTGCAGTTTTAGTATTTTCTGAGGTAAAGACCGTATCTTTGTGTTTAACTGTATTTGACAGAATTTTCTTCCATGAATATTCCTAATCCTTCCTAAATCTATATTTTGGCATTTGCAATATCCTATGAAAAAGGCTTCCATAGTTTTATCATATCTTGCACTTCCTTTTGTTTATTTTAAAACTCCCATTTAATAATGCTCAGCCTAACTTATATTTATAGAAGGTTATGATGAGCATCAAATCATCCAATCCAAATTATTTCATAGTCAAGAACAATAAATAGCTCTTGCATTAATTTTGTAGTAACAGATTTTGTACAGTAAGTGCCAATTTCTGACAAGATAAAATGATGCTCTTTGTGGCTGAAAATTGTTATTCATGTAGCTGCCATTTAAAAAAATTTCATTGAAACTGTTAGAGAAGTAAGGGTGGAGGAGAAGTGAGGGTGGGGGAGGGTCCTTTAAAATCTCAAGACAGGCTAGAACATGTTAAATAAATGGCAATTAAATTTTGTGGCCAAGAAGATTTCTCAAGAAACAAATTCCAAGATTTCACATTTGCTGATCTTTCTACTTATACACATTATCCCAAGTCTCTTAAAAGGAAAAAAAAAAGAAACAAACCCAAACAATTCTTTGAGGTGGGTGCAAAAAGTATTCCTTTAGCACTGAAAGACCATTTGTCACTGTGTTGCAGAGAGGTCCTTCTTTCTTGCTCTTTCTCAGTTGCAAAACAGAGGATTTGTATTTGTAAAAATTATACAGCTTAAGTTAATTACCAGAAATAATTCATACCAGGTTTCACAGACACAGAACGGGAAAGGCTGGAAGGGACCACAGTGGGTCATGTGGTCCAACCTCCCTGCTCAAGCAGGGTCACCCTAGAGCACAGGACACAGGATTCATCCAGATGCTTCTTGAACATCTCCAGTGAGGGAAACTCCACAGCCTGTCTGGGCAGTCTGTGCCTGTACTCGCTCACCCATGCAGCAAGGAAATTCTTCCTTATTTCCAGGTGGAATTTCCTGTGCATTAGTTTCTGCCTGTTGCCTCTTGTCCTATTGCTTGGAACCACCAGCTAAAGCCTGACTCCATTCCTAGGACAGTCTGGGTCCAACAATTTGTAGAAGAGGGGTACATCAAGAGAAGAAATTAATCAACACTCAGCAGCTGGTGCTGATAGGACACCCAGAGGTGTGTGAAAGTGACCACATGGGAGTAGTGGAGCTGGTCCTACCACACTAAAGGTTTATCAGAGAGTGTGGTTTCCAACAGAACATCCATTGACACTCCTTCACCACCCCCCACCCCAGGATGACCTGGCTTTGACCCAGACACAGCTCCTGAGGAAGGACAAGGTTGACCAAGTACCAGGATGCCAGAGGTGTCTGTAGTTTCTTCTGCCCCAGGGCTGACATTTGTGGGCTTTACACCCTAAGAGTCACAGGACTCAAGTAAAAGAGTTGTGGGAGAAATTGAGAACATGGTGTAACATCAAGTAGGAGAAGAAGGACACAGAACAGATCTTTGCAGAGTTCTTGCAAGTGCAAAAAAAATCCCAAATCTATATTACATGGAAAGACAAATGGCTTGAGGTTATATTTAAATGACAAGATATAGATTCACCAGATGATGGAGGCCTTAAACGGAGATTCAGAAGGGAAGAGTACATAAAGTACATGGAAGAGTGAAAGAATGGTATGAAATATAGGAGGCTTTCAGGGGCAGCATGATGTTAGAGGCTATAATACTTCCCCAAAAAAAGCTGTACATCTGTGTGCTTGTCCTAAACACCTGTTCATGAATATGTGCTTCACTGAAAACAAGGAAGTAAAATTGGAAGTTCTTGTGCACTCAGAAATATATAATCTTACTGAGATCACAGAGACATAGGAGTACATTGGTAGATATGGGCTTTTTGGGAAAGGCAGGCCAGGAAGACAGGATGGAGACTTTGGAGCAGCATTTGGTTGTCTAGAGTTTTGCTCTGGGAGGAGCAACAAGATAGCTGGATTCAGACAGGTAAAAAATAGATCAAAAACCTACAAGACAGAAACACTAAACAAGGAACATTCCCTACAGAGGACCTGAACAAGAGGACGAAACAGAAGAAGACTTCTTTACAGATCATAGAGGAAGAAGACTTCTTTACAGATCATAGAGGAAGAAGACTTCTTTACAGATCATAGAGGAAGAAGACTCATGGTTAAAGGCCGTGGTACACATGAGAAATTTTATCTTGGTGTCTGCTTGACATGCAGGGCACAAGCAAGGACACAGGTGTTTGGCAAGCCAGCTAAGGTACCTGCTCTGCAGGACCTGCTGTCCATAAACTAGGAAAAATAGTCAGGGCTTTGGAGACTAATGGAAGCCTCCATTGTGTTTATGATGTTAAAATTTAAAATCCTGAGAGACAGGGGTAAGGACTGGACAGAGTCCTGGGACACCCACCCTAGCTGACTGTGCTTCAGCAGGAGAGGTTAGACTTGACAATGTATAGATGTCCCAGCAAACCTCAAATAGTCTGTGAGTCTGTGAAAATGAATAGCAGCCCTTGTCTTCAGGAGAGCTGACCTATGTTTTTTTGTGGAAATACTTGGAGACTCTCCTAGGAGGTAGCTCTGAAGAACAAAAGGGCCCAGCAGAGTTGGATGACCCTCAAGAATCATTTCTTCAGGGCACAAGAACTCTCTACCCTTTTGTACAGGAAGGCAAACAAGCGTGGTAGAAGAGCAGTATGGATGAAGAAGGAATTCTGAACTGACGTAATATAAAACTATTTTTGAATACATAGATAGTGAGACAGCTTCAGGACAACAGAACCCTAATGGGACAATACAGCAAGCCAAGACTTCTAAAGAGGCCGTCTTACATTACTAGACGTGTTCTTCATAGGAAAAAGGGTTATGCTATTTAATGTCTTTCACTAAAAGATAGAATGACTAGAAGAAAAGTACCTTCAGTTAGTATATGGATGACACCAAATGGGGAGCAGTTCCTGATGTGCTGGAGGGAAAAGTGACCATCCAAAGAGATTTCAATGTGCTGGGGGAAATGGAATAACAGAGACCCCATGAAATTTAACAATTATTGGAGTGGAACAAACCTTGCAAGAGAAAGGGCCTCACTGGCTTTAAAGTAGCTTTGAGGGAAAGGCTTTGGAAGTCCTGGTGGCCACGGGTTGATCCTGAGTCAGCAGTGCACTCTCGCGGCTCTGAGGGGTAACTGCTCACTGAGCAGCTTCTGTGAGAGCATAGGCAGCAAGCTGACAGAAGGGATTATCCCCAGAGGAATTATCCCAATCTATTGGGCATCTGAAAACAGGTTTTGAGTGCTGCACTGAAATTTAGGCTCCCTAGTACAAGAAAGGCATTCACAAACTGGAGAACTACTGGTAGAACTTCAAAGGCAGCTGGAGAATGGAATCATAGAATTGTTTGGGTTGGAAAACACCTGTAAGATCATCAAGTTCAACCATTAATCCACTAAACCACTAAATCCACCACTAACCATTTCCCTCAGTGTTACATCTACACTTCTGTTAAATACCTCCAGGAAAGGTGACCCAACCATTTCCCTCAACAGCCTGTTCCGGTGCCTGACAACCCTTCTGAGAAGAGTTTGAGAAAATAGGTGAATTTTTCTTTTTTCTTTTCCGTATGAGGAAGTAAAGTTAGTGCAGTCTCTCTGCGACATTCAACTACCTAATAGATTGTTATAAAGAAGATGAAGATGTGTTCCTCTCAGAAGTACACAGAGAAAATACAAGATTGGGCAAGATCCAGAGCAATCTGATCAAGTATTAAACTTAGCCTTGATGTCAGTGGGGCCTTGGATCATATGCACTCCAAGGATACCTTTCAATCTAATTAATTCAGTTATTTTAAATTATAGAAAACAGTATCTGTTGAACAGATCTTAAGTGTCAATGATTCCTGTTACAGCAATAAGGGCAGAAAAGTTAACGTTTAAGAACACAAAGAATGCTAACAATTTCTTTCTTTACTCATGTTTTTGCTTCTAGACTTTCCCAGCTGTGATTTTATACGCTTATCTAGAGGTTTCAGTTCTCTTAAACCATACTATGAACAAAATTCCAAGAGTTAAATTTCTCTTTCGTAAAGGAAATTGTGTTCCTTGGAGGGTCAGTTCTACTGAATATCTCTAAGCTCACATAAAATACATTTCTGCAAGATGGAGCTTTTTAAAGCTTTAGATCTGTAAGCATTGTCTTGGCACAACTTACACCTCATAAAACCATAACAGTGTTATTTCATTTTTTCCTATGCAGTATGTGTGAATGTGTTCTATTTCTTGGTAAAATTCTGTTTTTCCATTCTGCTCTGTGGGACATGAGTGTGGAACAAATATTAGTTTAAATCTACAATGTAAAGGAGAAAACGATAAAAACAGGCCAGCAATAAGCTATAATAATCACTGAAATGTGTTTTATGCTTTCAAATTGCTTCTGATTTATCAGCCAGTGAAGTTATGGATAGAAAAATATCTGCTGTTTTCAGTTTTATACTCTGTCTGCAAGTACTGCTCAGATGAAGAACATACACTGGAGAACAGACAGTTAATAGAATGAGAAGCTGCACATAAAAGTGTATCAGAATACCTCTTGCTATTTAACCAAATAACTATTAACAATTAATCAATATTCAGAATATTGGTTAAAATCAAGATTAACCTGGACTCTTTCTTTTTTCAAATGAACATTGTAAGTGCATTAGCAATGTAGAACTAAGAGAATGCATTAGATACTCTCTGTGATGACAGCATATACAATTATGCCAAAGAAGACTTCAATTCTAAGTCATGTAATTGCCTAAACCCTACTTTTGTGCTATTTGAATTTGAAAAAGGCAGTTATGGCAAGAAAAAAATCTTCATGTCTTTCAGGTTATTCTGAGTCCTGCTTCAACATACAGCCCTAGAACTTCCAGGTAATGGTTATTTTGCACATTTGTCATGAGAGGAAAGACATTTGTTTGCTTCTTTCACATTTATCTCTCGTTTTATTTGCTTTCTGCTTCTGCCCTTTATGTTAATGTCCCTTCTTGCTTTCTTTTCTGGTATCATGTTATCTAGCTCAAGTTGATTTGTTTTTGCTTTTAAGAGGAAAGCATACAATTAAACATGCTTTAATTCCTTTAATCTTTATTGGACTGAGACAAAGGGAGGAGAAGGGGAAGTGGTTGATGTGTTAACATTCATTTGGTATCTAGATCATTACTATTAAATGAGTTTAAAAAAGACAAACCCCAAGAGTATAAGCACTTGTGAATTAAAATGGAGAAAATAGCATCATAATATATACCACTGTCAGGTAAAAACAAAACAAATAATTTAAAAGGGTTTCTATATTGTTATCACAAAAATGGAACCTGGATTTTAATTTATGCTTTTGCAAGGCTAATATATTTAAATGCTGTTATATTTGGATCTTGCAAAAAGGTAATAGCTGTGATTATATAGCATAAATTTTACCTTCATTCAGACAACATTGTAATAAGATGCATTTCACATGGCACACAGTGACAACAGCATCACTGGACAGTGAAAATTTGTTTGATGTTTAGTAGATAGGAGCAAAATACCCATTAAGGATTCTGCCAGATGTATCTGTGATCACTCCATTATGCATTGTTTGGAAAAGAAATCTTCTTATAATTTCTGAATTTTTTGATCCAGAAAATTTTATTTCAGGGCTATTGTCACGGCTGTCTTAATAATTGGAATTAACTCCATGTCCATGTTTTCACAGTTTGGATGTGATTTAATTTTCATGATACTAAACTTTATAAGACTTCATTGCAAAATATATATTTAGCACCCGTACCTCCAGAATAAGTGAAAGTGTAGCCCAAGACTCTTTCTTCTTGTCGTAGTTTTCCATAAAAACAAAAACTAAGATGTAAAAATATTTTAGGAATAATCAAAATTAAGTGAGCGAGATGTGATAGAGTACAAAACAGTGGAAGGGAGGAAAGGTTGTGGGATTGGGGGAAAGCAGCATTCAGCTTAACAAAAAAGGGATATAATTTATGATATATAATTAACCTCTGGAAATCCTTCCTTCAGGAGGAATGGCACAGCCTGTTAGAGAGGTTGAGACTCTAGCTGATTTTAACTGATTCAGACATTTACATGAGCCATGGGACTGTCTACAAAATTAACCATCGGCTATTCTTTTCCTTTTATTATTATTCTGACAAAAACAGAATTTCAGTGATTCTGAGCATAAGCAGTCATCCAAGAGTGAGAATTAAAAAATTCATTTCTTCTGAGAAAAGGTGCTCTTGTTCAATTATTCTTAGAGTTTCTCTTAAAGCATGTGGTAGTGGCTACTTGCAGAGAGGGGATATTGGAATTTTCAGACTCACTGAATTTCAGTTTTGATAGTTTTTCTTGTTATATGACGTATTTTTCACAAATCACCCAAGAATGGTTTATGTTTGCATGGTGAAAACATCAGGCAAACCTCAGCCACCTCAGTCACTGCATTTGAAAAAACAGTCTGCATATCAAATGACTAAAAAGAGCTCTGCAGAGCTAATAGTTCACATACCAGTACTCTGGAGATGTGCTTTGCTGTGACTAGTTCCTTTAGGTGAGAAGTCACATTGTGCAGGGTGAAAAGGTCAGCCGGGTCTGGAAATAGCTGTGTGAATTACTACATGAATAGTCTCCTGGCATGAGAAAATGAAAGACTCCAGCAGCTCCCTGTAACAGATAGGAAACCAATTTGAGTAAAAGCTGCAAGTGGAACTGAACTCTGACAGGTGCATGTTTTGTTACAGACTGCCTTCTGTGGTTGTTTTTGTACAGCATAGTAACAGCAGGAAAAGGAAAGGAGAGGACAAAAGATGCGTAGCATGCGGGTTTTAAGGGATGCTATTGGAATTTTTTAATTATCAGCCTGGAAGTGAGTAAAGAGACATGGAAGTGGAGTAAGAATTTGAAATCTGAAAAGCGTGCTAGAACTTTGTTGTTAGGTCAAATCACATTTAGCAGCTTCTGATCCATGCTCCTTAGTGGCCAGAGGTGTCCTAAGTGCACTTGCAGTGTGTAGTGCCTCTCCACCACACTGAACTGCTGCAAGCAAAAAGGAAAGCAAAAAACCTGTGGTGTGGAATGGTAAAGAGGTGCTGGTGTTGGTGTCAGGGTACCAGCTCAAACAAGCTTCCAGACTGCACTCCACAGTTTCTGGCCACTGTTTGGCATTTTAAGATGGTCCTGTCCCTTGTGCCCAGCCCTATCACTGCTCGCTCCAGCACCCAATTCACTGAGAATGAGCATACATGAGATATGCACATCTGCATAATCAGATGTATTGTGTGACAATTTTTAAATTGAAGTTACTGTGCAGTAGAGTCAATGATGAACCTTAGCTCAGCTGGCACTTTGACAACGTAATAACTTTGGCTTTATTTCAGCAAAGGAGTCATTTACTGGCCATTTGCTCTGCCTTGGTGAATTACTCTTGATTGAGCTTTCAGATAACAATGTAATAAAATTTCACCCACCTACATCACACATTTTTGTCTGAGTAAGCCATTTGACTTCTGTTATTAGGAGTGGAAGGAAAGTTATTGTTAGAGTGATATCTATTTCTGTTAAAAACATAAATCTAAAGCAGGTCAGGTGATTCGCAATGCAGAAAATCTTATTTTTCCTCCATTTACTGTAAAAATATTCTAGATACTTAATGAAGAGTTCCCTTAAGCTACTGTAAGGCCGCAATTAGGTTTCCTCAAAGACTTCACTTCTCCAGAATAGGAGAAATGTTACAAATTGCATTGGACAAATGAGAGGAATAGTGGTTTTTTTCTGGCTGAGAATGTAGTCTACAAGATGCTACACTGATTAGAGTTCAAGTATGTTTTTCCTTTTGAGAACAGGCCTTCATTTATGTAGTGGACCTAGTTATTATCCTTAGTATTGTATTGATGACTGGTCCAGTGAGAAAACTCCTCTTTCCATTTACATGGGAGATGGTATTTTTCTGAAAGATTTTTTATAAGAACTGGTGTATTGTCTCTTGCTGATCTACTTTAGAGGATTTCTTTACAAGTCCTATGATAAACCCTTGGTTTTATCATCAATAAAAGAGAGATATCAATACTTGCTTTCTTAAAACAGTTATTGTGCTACACTGAAATACTACACTGCAACATAATATGAGGACAATAAATTTGAAGTTTAAAAGATTCATCAATATAATCTATCCATCTAGTTCATACTGGTATTTCTCAAGATGAAATAATTTGTAGATGGAAAACAATTAGTACAGAACATCAAATCATTGCATCCAGCTCTTGATTGCATGTTTACTGCAAGGGCTTTAATAGAGCTAATTATGAACAGGAAAAAGCTCTAAGAGGGCTCAAAGGTCTAGCTTGAAATAATGTACCAATCAGTGCAAGTTCTCTGAAAAACATGTTCATCAAAACATATTTATCAAACTTTCCTTAACTTAAATTAGTTGATATGAAAATGAATTCAACAACTAAGAGTAAGAATAGTGCCAATGAAATCAGAAAGCTCTTTGCTATTGCTACTAATTTTGGTAATTTCATCAAATAATTTCTGTATTGTCATCTTTTGCTAGACTCCGAATGGCTTCATGACAACTGTCATGAGCTATGATCACAGTCACTTTGGAATAACATAGGGAATGACTCCATGACCAGCTCATTAGGAAATGACTGACTTGGACTGCCTTTCCTACTGTCTCCTTGATGGATACTGATACATTGTTTTCCAGTCCACTGCAGAATAGAATGACCCAGTCCAATTTTGAAACTCCTTCTTCATCACAATTCTTTTTAGAAGAAATGTGGTAACACCTCATAAACCCTCCAAAGAACTCATAAAATACAGCCCGATTTTTGTTGATAATCCTATGACTGCTCTGCTGCAAGCCAACCTCTATCAGATGTGAGGCTAAATCTAACAATCTTTTTAGGGATTAAACCACAGCTGTCCAACCATATGTTGCTAAGAGTTTTACCCATTCCTCTAGAGGCTGGTCCTCTCATTCTAGCCCTGCGACACGAAATTCTGAATTTCCACTTTGCAGTGATCTCAGTCTCATCTTGAACAACTGAAATATGTTCAGACAGAGGCATCATAATTTCCCATACCAACAAAAAGCCAAGGAGCAAACTGTTCCTCATGAGATAAAATTCCTTATTTTGTATTAAGGGAGGTCTTCAGAAAAATATGAATAATTATGTACTGGAGATGATGACTTTTCCAGCACTGGAAATATTAAGAGCAGGTTATAAAACTATCTGACAACCATAACATAGTTGAAATAAATTTTGACTTTGGAAAGATTTGAAAAATCCCCAGCCTCTTCTAACAACCCTTTCTATCATTCTGTGACTAAAGAGTAGCCAGACTTTGACATTTAAGAAGGTTTCAGTCTAAAATACCTTAAACCATAGGATCCCAGTATCTTGCATTTTAAGATAATGTGTACACTAATATTATTGAACATAATATTTTTTAAGTACAAGAAAAATCATCTCCAAAAATGAGTGAAATTAAACTTTTTATTTTCTTATCACTGAAGAGATAGTGTAAGTATTAATACTGAGATTTACAAGCAATGTTTCTTAGATTTTGAAAGAATTGATTAATGTTCACGGGCACTGTCTGATTTAATACTCCTCCAGACATAATGTAACTGCTATGACATAATGTGATATGTGACAGTAATAACAGCTGTGTGACATTAGTCTGTCCATTATGCAGTTGCCACATCAGCCTTTTCACAGACAAAAGCTTCCACAGTGTTATTTGACTGTGATGTTAATAGGAACCCCTCCACTACTGTCATTGTTCTGCATTCTCACAGGTCTGATATAGTACTAATAATCTCATTTATAAGGTTCTTCTTTTGTCCTTTCAAAACACTAAGACACAACCAGCATGACAAGAAATAACTGAAGCAAAATTTTCTAAATTTAGGTGAAAGGAGAAATCCGTGTGCATGTCAGGTAAACAGAATGACAAGATAACCCAGAAAATAATGGGAGGGAGAACAGAGAGATGAAAGACCATATGAATTAAAACAGGAATAGGATAAATTAGAGTCTTTGTCCTAAAATGTTAGGATTCACAGATCAGATCTTGCACTTCTACTATGTTGTTCACAATTTTGGCTTTATTTTTCAGTTACTTTTATTTATAATGAGATTTTATCTTACTGTATTCCAATTCTTGTATGAGGAAGTGTTAAAATATATAGTCAATGAATCAATGTTCTCATTATTTTTATGAATGTTGAGATATGATGACAAGACCCTTTCTGTAATTTCTTCTGCAGTTTGGAAAATAATAAAAAAGGGAGTTTATATCTATTCTTTCCAAGTGGTAGAGCTGACTGTAATTTCAAGGTATGCACGTTTTAGACATTGCAGATTGAGATAATATCCCATACTGTCTGTGATGATTGCCTTCATTTCTGTCATCCATTTGAACAATTTTAACAGTATTAGTGACAACACTGACAGGGAAATGGTTCCCCAAAGTTTTAATCTTTGAAATTTTGATTGTAAAAAAAAAAAAAAAGGCCAAGCATCAACTGTCTTCCACTAAAATGTAATGGAAAACAAAACAATGACTGAGTGGCCTCTTTTTCCAGTGTATATTTTTGACAGTTAGTATTGCTACTCTTACAATGCCATCTAGGTATATTCAGTGATATATTCAGTGATATATTCATGACCCAGTTTTTCAAGATCCTCAGGTCTTTGCTCTAGAGATCTTACTGTCTAAATGCTTGTATTTTCCTCCAATATTCTGTGGCTATATCCTGTCTTGCTGCTATAACACTGAGCTATTGGGGTTTAGCTGATGCCTGAAAATTTGTATTTAAAATTACATTGTTATAATATTATTATAACTTACTGTGTAGAAAGGTTCCCAATAAGGTGAAGGGAGGTGGGGAGGGAAGAAGGAGAACAGTAAGGAAGGAGAGTTTGCCCAATTTGTCAGGGATAACTTATGTTGTATTTAGTCAGAAAGGGAAATGTGTGTTGGGTGAAGCAAGACTGGCTGCAGTAAGCGTGATGTGCAATGTCTGCTGGGATCAGTGACCTCACAGGTCCCTCTGACATCGGCTGTAGCAAATCAAAGTAATGCTAGACTATGACATGAAGATTGTGGATTCCATCTGGATTCCTTGCTTCTGGAAAAAGGGCTGCTTTTGTCTATCTACTTCCTATCTACTCCTCCATCACTTTAGTAAAGTTGCCATCACTTCTAACTTCTGTTATTCTGACTTCTTAATTACTGTTTCCCAGTAATTAAGGAGTCAGCCTTGAAACAGCCTTGAGCCTCTCCTGTGCCAAAAATTAAGTGTCAACAGTCTTAAGAATGCATTATCTTATGATTTCTTTTGTCAATGTGTATCTTAAAAGTTGCTGATCAACTGTCTGTATTCCCAGCCCTCATTTTATATAGATAGATAGATAGATTGATAGTTAGATAGATGTAGATATAGATAACCAAAGTCTTATGTTATTAGCAATTTCATAGTCACTGTAGGAATTAAGAGATAGCAGACTTTGGCTGGGATACAGTTAATTTTCTTCCTAGTAGCTGGTACAGTGCTCTGTTTTGGATTTAATATGGGAATAATGTTGATGTCACACTGATGATAGAATTGTTTATGTTGGAAAAGACCTGTAAGATTATTGAGTCCAATGATTGTTTTATGTTTGAGTTGTTGCTCAGTAGGGTTTACCCTATTCAATTTCTATGCTCTGTCAGTGAGAAGGTAGGTGCACGAGAAGCTGGGAGGGAGCATGGCCAGGACAGATGACCCAAACTGGCCAAAGGGACATTCCAAACCATAGAACTTCATGTTCAGTGTAGAAATGGGAGATGCGATCCCTGCTCAGGAATGGACTGGGTCAGCGGATGGTGTGCAGAATTATTGTGCCTCACTATTCCTGTCCAACTTTCTGTTATCTCTCTTTACATTGTTATTGTTATTATCATTAACATATTCTTCTCTCAATCCATGAGTTTTACCTTTTTCAGATACTTCTCCCCATCCCACCAGGGGCTGATTTGTATGATCTCAGAAAGCAAAGGGTTAGTAAAAAGAAACACGGACTACTTATTTTTGCGTTTCTACTTTTAAGCTGATCCTATGATTATCTGGGGTTTGACTCATAATTTTGAATGGTTGAAATTGGCAGTGATTTCAATATATATAAATCTTTCCAATTTCAGAAGTAATATTCTGGTTTCCAAAGTGTTTTTCCAGACAGCCTGTTATAATCTTTAGTCAAAATGTTTATTTGCTCATCTATTTCACTGTCATGTATAATCAATAGTAAAATATGTCACAAATGTTTTCTCATTCCTTTATTTTTATGCATGATCAGATTATCAGACTTTTATAAAGAGTAATATTATCTGTGTTCATTTTCTTAATAGATTATCATTATTGCTATGTGAGAATGGAAGATTTTCAAGAGATTTAGATGTTCTGTTGATGTGAACTCATTATAAATCTGCACTTTTGGTTGTTTAAAAGACATTGATGCTTTTCATATGAGCCCTTGGCCAGCTGAATTTTTCTTTGAAAAAAAATTATCCAGCCAATAAACCTTTCCTTGTTCTTGATACTCCCTAATTTCCTCACTTTGGTGAAATTAGGTCCTAGTTTAATGCAAACCATCATATCACAGTGGAGCACTTACACATACATGGCATCTGAATATGTGAAAGTGATGGGAGACAAGACACCATTTTCTTCTTTTTCCCCACCTGTATCCAAAATGACAAAAGAATCAGAGGTAGATGCACTTTGTGTTATCATGGGGAAGATACTGTAACAGTCTCAAGAAACTAGACATTTTACAGCAAAATGAAACAGACAAATTGAAATCACTTTCAGGAATGGTCTAGACATCAGGATATTCAGAGCATGTATGGAATTAGCTGCTTAGACAGGGTTTGATCATAGCTGTATGAAAAAGGTCATATTTTAAGGCAGTCTGGGACAGTCAATAGCAGACCAAAGGACAGGATTTTTGCCTTACTTTGACTTTTAATACTTCCTTTTCTTTCAGCTTATCCTAGTCCTTAACTACAGCAACAGACTTTCAATTAACCTGCACACTACAGCTATATCATACTATGACAGGGAACAAAAGATTATTTCTAAACACCTATGAAGTGTCTACAGTGTTAATTAGAGTCAACTGACGGTTATATCCTTCTTTTTATGAAAACATATGTGACTGTTCTGTGCAGGAATCTTCAGGAAGAGATATCTATCCCTTAAGATTTGCAATACTTTGTAGGATTTAATTAATACAAATCTTATTTTGTTCAACAAAAATAGTGAAAAATGCTCTAAAAATCCCAACCTGGAAAGAATGTCTTCTTGAGGAAATAAAAAATGGTTCAGCTCATTAACTGACTTCTCACGCATTTTCCATAGCAAATCATTGTGAGAAGATTATCTTTCTTTTGCCAACAAATAGATTAAAGCTAGAAAGGACACTTTACATTTAAACAGAACACTATTAGCAGCCACATTTAGCTTGTTACAAAAAATGGGAATGGCAAGGTAGAAATAGAAGAAAGGAAAACACTGGACTGTTTAATATCTCTTGGCTTTCTTAGCAAGGACTTGCATCAATTGAAAAGAATATCTCTGATTATACTTAATTTTGCTGAACTATATGTGACATTAAGTGGTTAGCACTATATTATATCTTGTGTCAATGATGTTATTTTCAAAAAAGGACTTTTACATTCTTACAAAGCATAACCATGACATCTTTACTCTAAAATGGGGTTATAAAGTCAGGGGATCTTAGTTTGGGAGTGTGTTCAGTAGAATACAGTATTAAAATGGAATTTGATAAACTATGAAGTAGGCAATGTAATGTCAAGTCTTATGCTAATGAACAGTTACTTTTTGTTTAAAGTGGTAATTTATTAATAGGGCATGTTGTATCTTCAGTGTCATTTATAATTTAACAATCTAATGGCACACTGCAGATGTCATAAATGGCAAACTATTTCCCTGTCTAAATTTTTCTTCTGGGTTTCAGCATAAAACAAAACTACTTTAAAAAATACAATAAAGTACCTTTTGCTGGTGCAAGGCTAAGAGGCTAAGACATAAAAGAGTAAAATGCACAGCATAAATTAAAAAATATTTCCAAAATTTGGAATTTTTACATTGCATTATGCAGCAAGGGAAAACTACTGAGCAGAATAGTTTGCCATAACTAGTCACCAAGTAGACAGAAACTGTCCTCATTGATATAGGGAGGTGGATTTCTGTATTTTTTGATGATATATGTAACAAACTGGAGAGTGTGTGTGTGTGTGTGCGTGTGTCTGTGAGAAACATTTTTTCTTTTGAGACCTAGTCTCAAGGGAAGAACACGCTGCAGCATGTGGATAGTTTTTCTCTTAAACTAACACATTGGTGGTTATCTTTGCACTAGGTTTTCCTGTTGCAAATGCAGTGACTTAGATCCTTCTGTTCAGTGGGAATACAGTTTCTCTAGCAGTTTCAGTATTCAGAAGCTGATGGACCAAGACATTGACTATATATATATTTATGTATGTAGGTGCCTTTGAACTGGGGGCCTGCAGGGCATTGTGAGGAGAAACTGGGGTTACTCTGGGTCCGTCACAGACAGTTCCAGACAGTCTAAATATCCCCACCACAGCTCAGCCCACAGCTGATATGGGAGAACCTCTAGGAAAATGTCTCGAAAAAAGCTGGTAAACTCTGGGAAAAATGAACAGCAAGGCAGGAAGTGAAGGAGGTGCACCATGACACGGCAGTGTGCACCTCGATGGAACTTCTGACCAGGGAGAACATTGATGTGAACAGATGTAAGAGTGGCCTGACAAAAAGGAGAGAATTACTGAAAGAATAAAGAAGAAAATGTCTGCTGAAAGTACTGACAGAGACACTGGGAACTGGGAACCTGGCAACCAGGCCTTGGAGTCAGAAACACGCTTGAAAATTTCAGCTGCCATCTTCAAAGTACACCCAGGGTACGTAGGAACCTGTGATATTGTAAGATACCACTGAGAAGTGAAAACACAAGTGTAATGGCAACTTATTGCCTGAGAAGGCAGAAAACAGTCTAGGAAAACAAAATGGGCCTGAAAGTACAGGAAATAACATTGCCTATTAATTGTTACAGGTGAAAAGTAGGAATTAACAGCATTGAAGTGGGCTGCTTAAAGTAGGCTGTCCTACATCCTTGTATGACTCCATGTAATGAGAGGGATTTCTTTTTCCAAACTGGAACCTCTCTCTCCCTCTCACTCTCTCTCTCTCTCTCTCTCTCATACTTTTCCCTTCCTGTGCAGGCTGAGTCCAGCAAAACCACTGTATGAGACCTTGGACTCCCACGAGGGTTACCTGGCTAGCTTGACTGTTGCAAGTATCGCATTTGAGGTAAGAGTCTGCCCGTTATCTTATTGGTCCTTTTTTGGGCCACTGTTGAGTCACTTTGTCTTTTCACTTCTGGGATAGGTGAATTGACATTTGTAATCAGTTTGTACCCTTTGGTATGGTCTGGCCCCTTCAGGAATCTGTCTAAACAAGCCCCCAAACTCAGAACTGAAAATTAAAACTATGCTCTCCAATTTTGATCACTCAGGAATAGTTTGACATTTGAAAGTTTTAAGCAAGTAAAGTAGCTTCTGTAAAAATGATTTAATAAATGTTATCTTAACCTACAATATTGCCTAGATTGTTAAACATATGCCAGAGAAAGGAAATGAAGGCAAAATATATGCTGGGGTTTATATATATGTATATATTTTGGTCGAGGAACTTACTTTCCATTCAGTCAAATGAAGTAAAAATGGAAAAAATCATCACAGTACTTTGTTCCATAGCATTCAATACCTATGTGAACGTTAAAGTGCCAGCATTTTTAGAGACAGGGATGTAAGAAACAATAAAAGTATTTGCTTTCCTCTGCATATCAGTATTTTAGTAACAGCTTGGAAGTTTTAATGACCTGTATTCAACCAAACTCCCTTGACCTAGTGTGAAAGGTATCAAAGCACAATTGAGACCCTCAGTTGAGGTAAAAGAAATGTTAAAACCAAATACTGCAGTTAAAAGCCTGTAATAGGCTCCCAAGCATATCTGAGAAACTTCAGACTTGCACTTACTTATTTGAGATGAGAATCTGAGACACTTAACTGATTGCAGGGGCAAATTTTGAAAGTATCAGGTCAAAAGTTAAATGTCTTGAATGTTAAATTGATTCTTAGATCTTTGGTAATGTTACAAAATATTAGGATTCTTTGTAGAATAGTGAAACTTATCCTAGGTGTTAGGTTTTGCTTGAACCTAATTTAAATTCCTCTACATCTGAGCATAAACTGGGAAGGCAATCTAATAGAAAAAAGATGTTGGCTTTCTTTTCCCTTTCTTGCCTTTTTTTTTTTTCTGTAAGAATGTCACTGCTTTTCATATTGACCAGATTCAAAAATAAACACTCAGTGCACCAGTTGGTTAGACCACAACAATTCTTTGTTAATTAAGAAAATAAACGTCATTATGTGAACACCAAAAAAAAGAGGTATGAAATGAGTAAAACTGTACAACAATAATTACTGAGACATCCTTACTCAAAAGAGAAGAGATTTATACAATGAAGGATGCTTGCTTCGTATGTAACTAGTTTTCAATGCATCTCCCATATGCTATCTTCAAAAATGCCTGGGAAAATTGTGATTTATTTGGAGGAAAGCCGAGATAGAGATGAGCATGTAGATGAACTAACTTCAGTCTCAGGTTAGGAGGAATTTCATGCTTTTACTAAACATACTGTTCTGTAAGAACTTTTTCTTTTAAAAACCTGTATAACACATCCAGTATCATTACTGTGCCCACTATCTTCTTTCCAGCTTCCAATATTTTGTTTTCCCTAGCTTTTTATCTGTCGTTCCTCCGTTAATCTCATTGTTTCTCTAGAAAATCCCAGGCCCAATCACTCAAGTCTGAGCTGACATTTCAAGCCCAGGCTTTTCAAGTGGGTTAAAAATTTAATTTTATTTTGCCCCTCTTTATCTAGCAGAAGCATTTTTTAGTGTTCCATCAGTTATTTCCATTCACTCCCAAATTTATTCTATTTTCAATACTGTGGTAATTCCTGACAGCAATTATAATCTTTCTAATTCTGACTGGGTGTTTGAGTGAACCAAAAACAAGCCTTGTCTTTACTCTAAAAGTCTTTATAAACTAATTGGCCAAACTTCCATTTGGATGAAAAGACTTAATATGATAATAAAAGATTGCAATGTTGGCTGAAATAAAACTTGTAATTTCCAAAATTTTTGCTTTGTCATGTAACTTTTTTTTTCAGGATCCTTTCAGTCCACATGATTCTCTCTGCTTTAAATAAGACAGTTAATTATGTTGACTGAACAAAATACTTCTGTATTCTGGGTCTTCTTTGCATCCTAAGACACTAATTGCTTGATGGTTTTCTTCCTGAATCTGAAATGTTATTTAATTGAGCTGGTAGAAGAACCTAAGGGAAATGACTCAGCCACAAAAATGGAAGGCAATAATAGGCTTAGTTTATGTCAGTTTATGTCCAAAATGTGTTTAATATGTACATCACAGAGCATAACATTTTGCAACAGAGAGTATATTCCCATTTCTAAACTCAAGGATTAATTTCTTTCTATCCTTGTTTCTGATTATAAACATAGAGACATTTTTTATATACACAAATGTATAAAAGCCACAAAATTATTTAAACCATTATAAACTGGAGATATAGGAGTGTTTTGAGATGCATCTGTTAAGTAGAGACAGTTTATCTAAGATGTCTAACTATTAAATTTCTGGAAAAAAGAGTAACAGGCCTATGAAGATGTGGCTCTAAAAAAGAACCCAAACCACTGTTATTTTGATGCTAACAGTTAAATGAATTTTCCAGGTATTGTTACCAGACTATTTTACCTGTTTTTCTATGGAAGCCATGCTTATGCACTCATGTAGTTCTTAAGGTGTGTATTCAGTAAAGTGTGAACCCTTTTGACAGTTGAAGTTCCCATGTGGGAGGTAGGTGAGAATTTCCAACATAAAACAGATCTTGCAAGTTTTGGGAAACTAGAAAACTAAATAAGGGAAAGAAACCTTATTAAGGCTCCCACAGTGGGGAAAAACTGTAGTAAGAGCTGACACTGGGGAGTTCAGATACATTGCAGCTGGAGACCTATGTGGGAAAAGTTTAACCTGAAATTCATACTGTGTTAAAATCTCACCAAATAAATTCATCCTAAGATAATTTATTTATTCAAGGAAAGTATTTTTAACTAATTGATAGAATGATATTTAAGGCAAGGTTTGGTCTCAAATGCCATTACTTCGATTTGTACTTATGCAATGTATTAGGTTATTATGTAAACATATTTCATTCTCAGCTTTTGATTTTTTTTTCCTTTCATTATTCTTCATTTCTATCCTGTATCTTTACTTCTTTCCTTTGAATATGTCTGAGACAGCTTTATCTGCTCTAGGTGGTAAAATGCCCTCCCTCACCTAGGTTAGAAGGAGATGTTTTTAGATTCAGTGGCTATATAACTCTGTTGAAACTGCCATGACCTTTACAGTGACTGTCTGTAGAATCAAATAACTAGAGAGATAACAGGAGTAAGTTTATCAAGCTTTTGTTAGTGGGGACTGCGCAGAGTCAGAAAATCTTTTCAGAAGTGCTTAGCTTCCCTTTCTGCCTAGTATTGTATCCCACATATTGCCCCTTCTCTAACCTTGATAAAAAACCAACATTGAGATACTTTTCACAGGGGTTCAAAGACATGGGACCAAGTTCTTATTTCAGTGCATTGTAATGAAAATTACTAGGTCCCAGAGGGCACCAAAAGGCCATATGTGTGCTGAATCTCACTTAGGACCTGCCTATGGATTTGTGGGTTGCATTTAAGCCAAGGTCTTGACACCCTCACCTTCCCAAGTAATGTTCTGCTACCTATATATTCTGCTACCCACAGTTCTGCCCTCCTGGCTGGACTTGTAGAATGGGGCTTGAACTCAGTTTATGTGTAGGCTCATCTCTATTTCTGCCTCCAGCCCAGTCTCTGCCATTTTTGATTGGTCATCAGGATGGGTTGACTTTTTGCCTTGTCTTATCTGGATTTGTCACTGGATCTGTCGATACCACCACTCCTGACCAGAACCATAGGACTGCAGCCTGTGGAAGCATCACTGCCCAGACTGATGTGCTGAGGTAATCACAGTTCCTGGCTTGTATCTGTCTGAGAGCAGCTCCACTCCTGCTGCTCCCCGACAGCTGGAATAGTTTTTCTGAAAAAAAAAAATTAAACATATATAAATTAAATACACAAGCATACTTTTTTTGTTAATCTATTAATGCTAGTAACAGTTTCATTAAAATATTTAGTATAAGAGCTTAGGTATTAAAAGAAATAATTACTAGGTGATTATTCTGGGATTTTAGTTTTTTATGTTATTGAAATACTCTAATAGATGGCAATGGAGCAGAAAAAGCAGCTGTTCTAACTATGAACTTTTCCTATATCTGTAATGAAGCTTTAAAGCAGCCAGCCAGATTGCTTGTGTAAGTGTTTTGAATAAAATCATCAGTATCTGCTAGGATAAGCCTCTCTGAACATCTGTCTAAGAAACAGTGCATTATCATTTAGAAATAAAATGCTAATCTAGTGCAATATTTACTTTCACATGGCATCTGATGCATAGTCCTGTCATGAAGAAAAATGGATATTAAAATATCAGAATTCAGATATGACTCAGTTTGGCTTATTTAAACTTCAGGTTGATTAATTTGTGAATGTGAAAATGAGAGGTTAAAAGTGATTGATACAGTGGGTTCCATGAAAAATTCAACAAAATTTCCTCCAGGAACCACATTATTTTCCAGTTTCTAGAAGAGTATAATCCTTTATAAGAAAGGTAAATAAAGTTTCAGCTTTCTTCTATTTTACTTACAGGGGAACTAAGATGAAATTTAGGCTGGATCTCATTTCTGCTATGATTACAGCATCATTAGGAGTCTGTCTGTTAGTTACAGGTTCACTGACTCAGACATCCTGCTGTCTGTATCAGACCAAATTGTTTGGGATCTAAATCTACAGCCTGGGTTAGAAATGAGTATTCTACAGGTTATGTAAGTGAGAAAACATGGTGTCACATGACCTAGGGCCAGAGTCACTAGGATACCCATGTTAAGAACAGGTAAATATTTGAAAATCAAGTTTATACTTACTTCTTGCCATGGTCTTGTTCTTGACTCTCCCCCTTCCCCACCTCCTTCTTTTCAAATTTAAACTGTCTTCAGTTGGCTAGGATGGGAAGCAGAAGTGCTAAAATATCTAATCTTGTAAATCTTCCAGCCCAGCTGTGGAGAATCAAGTGCCTTTAGACAGTTGGAATACAGTTCAAAAGAGCATCCACAGTTTTTGGCATTTTTCCAAGTGTTGAGAAACTTTCTGGTTTACCCATCACCCCTTGTAATGTATTAGAAAGTAAACACACTCTGTCAATGCATAAAAGTTTCATGAAAGCAAATCTGCTTCTGACCCGCTGTCCGCTTGTAGGCATGACTCTGCCTGGCTTCAATGGGAGCTTCACATAGGGAATGACTTCGTGATCAGACATCTGTACTGCAAACGAGATAATATGTATTAATGTGTGTGTTTTCTCTCTGGAATCAATTACAACTGAGAAAAGAAAACTGTGAATATAATAACTTTCCCATGGACTGAAACTGTACAACTACTTCATGCATCTATGCAACGCAATTCTAGAAGTAAGCATAGTAAAAGAAATGCAAAATTAAAAAGTTTGAAACATGCCCTTTGTCATAGGATATTTAAATGAGGAAGGGGAAAAGGGTATAAAAAGCTGCTACATCCCTCATTACAGAACCTGGTAGAGGATCTGAGAACAATACTCATACACTGTCCTAGAAACCAGGTGTAAGAATGGCTACCAAGTTTGTGAAAAGAAATTAGACAGACTTCCTGCCTGGTGCAGTGGGAGAACAATTGCTTCTTTCATCCTGATGCCATGCATATATTGAAAACTTAACACCAATTAACGCAAAGGGATTGAAATGGATGCTATGGCTCTATTGTTGCCTTTTCCCCCACCCTGGAAAAGAAACTCAAGATCATTTTAGCAAGGAGGTAATATAAAAGGGGATCTGTATTTTGAAGGTCTTCAGGAGCAGTTATGGAAAGGTGTCCATAAAAGTCCACTCCCTCCAGGGGTGAGGACACATTTATAGCTTTTAGGAAATTAGCATAATCGATTAAAAGCACCAATTAGGAGGACAAGTGGTGATTCCATTCCTCCCCAGGTCCAGTCCCTCTTCTGGAGCCCCCCTCTCAGCACTGGCTCTACTTTGTTTATGTTCTCAGTCTTGGTTCCCAGGAAGAACCGAGATAGGACAGGGCCTTGCACCCCCCTGGGGCTTGGAGCTCTGGAATTTGTTTTGTCTTTCTGCTTAGGAAAAGGCCATGGAAAAGTACTGGGAAAACCAGCTATTAATACAGTAGGCCACAGAGCTACAAATATATGTGCAAAGAGTACAGAGAACATAAGAAAGAAAAAAGGCAGAAACCAAACAGCACCACTATGATGCTATGCAAAAATTAGTTACTCTCTTGCATATGTTTTCTTCAATTTGGTATATGATGTCTCATCTTAATCATATCATTTTGCTCAGGCTTGTATTCTGAATGCAGACTTGAGCCTCTTTGTGTTCCATGATTTGCCTGCACATGGAAATTGAAGAAGGAATTACAAGTAGATTGTAGTACTTCAGAGTTTCTCTTCTTAAGTGTTTCTGTTCAAAGCTAATTCCAAGTTTCATCACCAAATCTTACTACATACAAAAGTTTGACAAGTCATACCACTGACGTTTTGAACAACATAATAGGTTTTAATATCAAATGTAATTAAAAAGAACAGTTTAAAAATTGTTTAATCTGCTCAATAAGGTACAGGATGATTCACATATGGAAACACTTTTTTTCCCCTTAAGCATGAAGTAGAACTCTAGTACTTTCTTTCTATTAAATTTACTTCTCTCTTTTCAAAACATGTTCTCATTTGATAAATTTCTTATCTGTGAGGTGATTGAAAGAAACTTTTCCTTTGCTGGACCTGAAATGTGGTTGAGGTCTGAATTTAAATTTAGATAAGATAACTCTTTTCAGGGGTTTATATTGAAACTAAACTCCAGTGCAGTAACAAAGAGCACTTCTCGTCAAAACTGAAATTATATTTGCACACTAGATAGCTGATACTTGGGATCAAAGGATGCAAAAATGTTTAGTCCCGTTCACAAAGTTACAAAGTGCAAAGTCAGATGGTATTTCAATTTTTTTGTCCTCAGATACTTACATTACAGCTTACTCCTAAAGACATGTCAGTAAGTAAAAAGTAATACAAAATATGTTTTACAAAGGTGCTTGGATTGCCAGGCTTTCATAGTGTATTACTAAGTAATTGAAACAAATCATGAAATGGATCAGGAGCTAAGCCTGTGGGAAGGGAGAGATGTTGGCACAGACTGTTACTTTAATTCAATTCTGTTAAAGTATTTTATTGAACCTGCAAGTGACATTTATAACCAATGACAAACTTACAGACTGAAAGTCTTATTTTTGAGCGTATTGATTAACTTTCAGTAGAGTATATATGAAGTATTTACAGTTTGAATGTGATCTGTTAACCTGGATTATTGGTTAAAATGATGAGACATTTCAAACTGACTTATTTCCATAGCTGATAGATTTACAGAATATCATGACATAAAGATGACTTGACTGGTCTGTGGTTAATGCTCTGATGTAGTTAACCAGCTGTAGAGGACAATGTTGTTCAGTGATGACACTTAGGATGTCACCTGGTTTTGGCTATTAGGAGTTAATTTTATTGTTGCTGTTGTGCTGTTCATCCAGATCAGTTTGACGCTTCGGGTGTGCATAACACAGAATGTGTTTAAATCTGAAAGTGTACTTTGTTTCCGCGTTGCACTCTTATTTTTGACTCCTCCTATGTATTCCCAGAAAAAAAGACCGTAAACACTGAGATTTTTCCCTGCTCTGCTCCCTTTGTGCATGCCTGCCCATACAATTACTTAACTTAGATTCACTGAAGACGCATCTGAAACTCTTCAACTTCAATTATGATTTTATAATCCTTATTCAGATATACTACAGTGATTTGTTTAAAAGGAAGACAGAGAACCTAGTGTAACTGAGTTGCATATTGTTCATTTCTTTTCTTTTCTTGTGTATCATTTAATATTTGACATTAATTTCATGTTTAATCATATATATGAATACATGCTGAATATTTTCAAACTAATTTAAAAACAGATTTAGAATACAAAGGCCTATATTGAAATTCCATTTTGCTATATAAAGATTTTTTCAGATTTGAATTGAGATTTTAGACCTGAATGTATTTATGAAATAAAAAAATTACATAGATTAATGCTCATTGCAGAAGCTAAGCTAATATTCTAACAAAAAGTGAAAACACGGCTATTTTTAAGGTATCCAGTTTTGAAATGCATTTTGTGGATTTTGGTGAATAAAACTAGGTGTTGCTTCCAATGAACAGCAGCAAATATCTAGGAAAGGCAGTCCATGAACTTGTCATAACTGTAGTGTCTAATGACCCCTAATTGTCGGGGGTTCATAATAGCCTAACAAATAGACCAATATTCTTTTTCTTGTAGGGCAAGATTAAGGTACATTGATTATGATCTGGCACAATAATCTGAATGAAGCAAGACTGAATCTTTCTCCATTTAGAATGAAAAAAAAAAAACCAACAGTCTTTCCAGTTGTCTAAGGTATAGAACTGTTAAACAGTTCTTCAGAATACATCTTATGTATTTGAAAGTTAATAAATCAAGGCACAGAAATATTGCCAATCATATGCTTTTCAAGAACTAATTGAAACTACAGAATAATACAAGCATCAGTGGAGGTGAATAACTTACAAGTCACTTCCCAGAAGAAGTAAATCCAGATAGTTGTTACTCCACAATGAAAATTAACAGTCCGTTATTATTGAACAATTACCTGAAAACACGACTGTCATGTTGATACTTTCACTTAAAAGAACTAAATTCTAGTGTGGGGAAGACACCATAGCGCAGTCAGTAATTGACTGCTCAGGATCCTGTCTGGAGATATGCAGAGAAACAGCTTGAACCTGCATCTCTGGCCCTCTGTATGTTCCTGTAGCTCCTTCATTTTCCTCTGGCTGTTGGGATTCTAGGATGAACTTTTATGAATACCTCCTGTTGAAGCACTTTTTTGGACATTAGTAATTAAATGTTCAGTAGACCTCAGTGATTTTGGTTGACTCTGGGTTGGGGTACAGAGTATTCTGTTATATTAATTTTAAACAGTATGAAAAAAAATTATAAGGTTCAGGAATATTGTGCCTGATAAGGAGATGATTTCCCATACTGATTCAGAATTAGAGTAATTTAAAATGATAAATAATTTATTAAAGTTTCAATGTGTACATACTTATGTACTTAAGAACAGATAAGAAAGAAGTATTTCTCATTAAAGGGAAATACTGCTGTGCATAACCTGCCATATCTTAACAAAATACCTCTTTTTTTTTACCTCCTGACCTTTTCCTCACCTCTGCATTTTTCTGCACTGTTTTCTCATTTCCACTTGAGTAAACCTTTAGCTTTTTCTACCTTTAAAGCATTCTTCTCAAACTTGCAATGCAGGAGGTTAATCTCACAGTAAGATGTGTTTTCAACTTCTTTACACAAAGTAAGATTCAGTTCTTTTTAGCAGTTTTACAGGATTAAAAGCTCACAAGTTTGGAAACTGCTCCAAAAGTGAGCTAAATGAGAAAACACCACAAGGTAACTTAGTGGATTTATCTAAACAGCTTTCCTCCTTTGAAAGGATTTAATTTTACTTCAGGCATAAATGAGAAGTGCTTGAAACATCCAAGGTCCCAGGGGAGCAGAAAAACTAAAGACTAAAACTAATATATCTTTTGATACTGTTGGCAGTGTCTGCAAGAACAATGCCAGGAATGATTGTGTTTGGAGACTGAATCAACCTTTCATCATGAGAAAGGCTTGCAGTTTATTGGAATTATGCTTCTAGGAAGTCACAGCTAAAAACTATAACATCATGTTGCAATTAGCCAGGAATAAAAAAAATTATTATAGGTCTATCTTGTTTCACATTTACATTTAAAACAATTATCATTCATAAAATTTAAATTAATAAATAAAGTTATGGTCTGCTACAAGACTTTATTGTTTTCATTTCAAAGCAGGACAGGTACACTCTACCTTATTCTTAAAAGTAAGAACCAGGTTGTATAATAAACTGGTTTTGGTGTATCTTTTATAAGTAGGTTAGCAGGCTTCTGCTGGATTCACTTCCCAGCAGGCAAGACTTTTTGCTTTTGGAATCTAATTTCCTTATAATCAAAAATTATTTAAGAAAGGTCTCTAACAAAGGAAGCATCTGAAAGCATTCATTTACCTTGCTCTGAATTCTATCACAGAGATTGAATACGTCTTAAGAAGGCCAGACTCAACAAGATGATAGAATGTTTCTGTAGCTCAGGCTTTTGACACAGTGTTGACGGCATGCAGAGTAAGCAATCCCCAGGAGTCCACTTTTCAATAGGAATTGCAGAGCACCCTAATGAGGAGATAAGACATAGAAATGTTCATGCTTTCTAAGTTGAAATTGTTTCTCTTTGGAAGCCTCTGAAATGAGAGGCATAGTTTTATCTTTTGTCAGAGTCAGAATCTTCCAAATATCTGTTTGAACTTTTTAGTGGTGTCTTTCATTCTCCTTGTATGCAGTAGAATGAGCATCTCATAGAGCCCTGCTTTCATCCACACAAATGAAATGCTATTCATAATTCATTTCAGCAGCTCTACTTCTATTTTTTTCCTCCTGAAACTCATAATTGCAGAAAAGTTAGAAATTTAAAAAGAGAAGAAAAGGGGACAATGTTACAGATTCTGACAGGGAAATTTGACTATTTATGACAAATGTCTGTGGCCCAGAATAATACCTGACTGTCCAGAAATATTTTGTCCAAGTTCAAATGCAGATGAATATCCAAATAATTTAGAAAATCTATTTCTAGATTATTTTGCTAGTAGTGCCATCAATGAAATTAAGACTAAGAGTTGTGGCACAAGACTAATTTCATTTTTGTGATTGCAGAAGATATATATGTTAGTTTGACAAAATGATTAAAAATTATTAAGCTGAATAACCAAAGAATCAGATTTAATAATTTAATAATTTAAGACTTTCCAATTCAGGCAAGTAAGACTTTGGGTTTTTTGCATTCAAAAGGTCAGCCCTCTAGAAAATAAGGGAAGTTTTTTACTAACTCGACTCATTCAACTGTTTTGAGAAGATTAGAGAATTAAACTAAGATAGGAATTTATTTAAAACATCAATGATATAAGAATAATTAGAATTGGTATCTCAGACAAAGGGTCATACTGCAGAACAGAACTTCAGAAAGGATATCAAAAACCAGTAAAAAAGAGCTGGTCCTAGAGATAAAGAAATTTAGAGGAGTCAGATCCTGCAGAAAAATTTAAAAGCAAAGCCTCCTTAATTATAGAAACAGATAAAGAACAAGAAAACCCTCAGTGAAACAGCGGTGCATTACAGGATAAAATGGTAATATCTCAGTGCTCCTAAAAATAGATGAATATTTTACAAAAGATTTGTATGAAAATGTTCATCATTACTGCACACAAAAGTGAAGAATTGAAAGCTGCAAGCAACAGTGAAAACTCAAAGAAAATAGTGTACTCATGCTATTAAAGTCAAGTAATCTACATCACAAAATTTCCAAGAACTGTGAGAGAAAGCTGTAAATATAGAATATCTGGAAAATTGATTCAGTCCATACCTCAATGTAAGAGTCTTGCTCTCTGACTATAAAAGAGAAATGATGGGGAAAGTGGATTAAAAGGAACAGATTTGCCTGATGTCAATATGATATGATATTCCTTAATAAAGAAAAAAAAAAAGTAAATTGAGATGAAAACACAAGTTTAATTTACAAAAGCAAATGAAGCCACAGAAGACATTTTTCATTGAAGAAAAGGAGCACATTAGAAGAATTGATAAGAAAACACTTTCCTGAATCAGGTTCCTATTGTAGAATCCGGTCCTTTTAGCAAAGCACAAAAAAGGAGTGGGCAATTTGCATCAGCAAAAGCTTATGAGCAGCTTTTACAAAACAAGTGGCAGTGGAAGATTAAATAAGGATGGGAAACACGCAACACTTTGAAAATAATGCATATTTTTTGCTAGCTGAGGATGTCTATGTTAGTACTGCAAATCAAAAAGAAAAAAATGGTGTGAATATTCAGACTGGGCATAATTGTATGACTTGCACTATCTGAGTGATAATTCAACTTTGATAAATGCAATAATGGAATTAGAATTTATTATTTTCCTTATGTGATAAAATTGAATTCAGCTATCTAAAGAACTTTTAGCTTACATAATCATGGCTACAATGTCTTATGTATCTAACCTAAAGAAATTTTACTTGTGACTTAGACTCTGTACAGCACAAACAATAAATATACTATAGGCAGTTCGGATAGATTGGATGGTCCCTTCCTCAGGCCTATACTTCAATTTCAGTCAGAAAATGTCAGATCCAAGACAGTAAATCTCATGGAAACATTCTTAGGTCAGCTTGTTTGTTTTGTTTTGGTTTTGGTCTTGGTTTTGATTTTTTCCTGGAAATGTCTTAAAACTATGATGAATTTATTTTATTTTATTGTATTTCTTAAGTGAGTAAGACATTAACAGGCAAGTTTTCAGGCTCCTTACACAGAAGATCAGTATTTTAAGTTTCTCTTTCTCCTGATTTGAACTTGATTTCTTTCACTTGCAATCCTAAGTGGAAACCATCAGGCTGTTGGCTGTGGAAGCTAATTATACAGCTCAGTCTATGTACAGGTATTGGAACTGGACTGAAAAAGCAAGCAAACACAATATAAAAAGTTTTAATGTTGCCTCCAGACAGAAAAGAATAAAAAATGTTTAGGCTGGATTATTAGTCAGATCTTACTACAATCTTTTCTCTCTATCATTTGCTCTTGTTAAACACTGTAGTGTGGCTCATTTTCTACATTCCTCTTTTACTATAAGCTTATATCCTTCCTGAAAGATAGAATATGGTGTTTAGTTTTTTTATTCACACAGCGTATTTTGAGCAGAATGTCTAATAAAGACATATCCTCTCCCGGTCATCTGGTCTATTTAGATAGTGGTAGTTCATTAAATTGATGCTGGGGAAACCTGTGCCGTTGGGACTCTTTTCTATTCCTGGGCAGGGATTTAGTGCCTGCTCACAATTTTTCTGTTAATTAAGATCCATATCTTAGCCCAAATGAATTGTTAATAGAGAACTGCTTACTCTGAATGAGGAGGAAAAACAGAAAGAAAATAAAGAAAAATTAAAAAAAAAAAAAAGAATCATCTTGCACCAAAGTAAACTGTAAATATGAGAAAAGGATTAAAACAGTTTTGTCATTGGATATCTTTACATTGATTAGAACTGCAGTTTTGGTTAAATAAGGAAAAGAAAAATAAGCAAATCCTCTTGTATTAAGAATGTTCTGACAGAAATATTTGCCTTCCAAACCGAGATAAGTAACTCTGAATGCTTAAAACCTGATCCCTTTTTTTTTTCTTTTCTCACATCTCATAATAGAAACTTGATACATTTGGATTAAAAAAACCCAGAAGACAACTATTTATTACATTTCAGTTGGATGAAATGAAACTAACCTATCCAGACCTTTTGTTTTTTTCAGTGTAAAAGTTCTGTTAATACCTTCTTTTGAATAATTTTGTACTTAATTTTTATGTGGAAAAGTTTGAAAAAATATAATTGGGCTTTTTTATAGGATTTCAGAAAGTAGTGACACTTTCAACTACTATGGGAACTGTCCAATTTCATTAAACAAATAATTTCTGTATAATGGCTTCTAGAGATAATGTTACCATCAGGGGAAGAATAATAGGACTCTTTTGACAAGAGTCCCAGGGACAAGACACACCAACATCAATGTTTAGCAGTGTTTGTAGTGTTCCAATCTGTGAGGTGTTCTCACTTGCAAGAGGTCAAAAACAAAAAAGGACTTTAAAAAAAAAAAAAAAAAGTAGCCCACTGCACCAGTAACCATCTTGAAAAGAACAAGAACAAATGTCTCAAAGGAGTGAATACTGTTTAATTAGCTCCTAAGAAAATGCAACAAAATCTATTGTTTTCTCTCATTCATTCTTCCCCAGTGACCATTTTCTCTTGCAGAAAAACTCTACTGATATTATTCAGAGATTTTTACTCTTCATATTTTCATCCTTATTTTCATCCCTTAATGACCTTGCAGTATTCTTTTAGGATCTCATTATAGTGAATATCGCATTTTGTTTCTCTAGTTCCTGTTCTGATTATTTGTCTGAATATCCCCCTGTGTATGAAATTCTCAGATTACCTCAATTCTATACATTGCAATTTTTAAATTAGCTGATGGAAAGATTTCACTGACTGCACATGAACTGTTCAGTATTGGATACAGTGATTTTTTTTTTTAGTGCAGCCTCATGCAGGACATTTAACAAATATATTTTCTCATCTGGAATAAAGCTAATGTGATTACTAACATCTGTACTGGCTCAGGTGAGTGCCATAATTTATTTATTTAATTTTTTTATGAAGATGGATCTCTTTTCCAAATATCAAATCAGCCCAAGTCATGTCTTTGGGATCTTTTAAGCAGCTGTTAAGGTAATGAAAACCTGCTTTCTGTGCTGCCAGCTCTGCACAGATGCTGTGGACAAATACTTTGGGAGTAGAAAAAAAAGTCCTTCAAATTGCTGAAAAATCAAATCTATAGTGCAGTGAGGAGTTGAAACTTCACAGGATAACTGCTGAAATAACATGTGTAAGAGGTTCAGGAAACACAGACTGGAGAATATTATATTCTTCTCTGCTATTGACTTCTAAAATCTTTCTTCTGATCCCTTTTCTCTGAAGTATCCCACTGATCAACAAATGAATGCGGTATTTTTAGGAGGCAGCAGACTAAATTCCACGTTGCAAACCCATGGAGACTCTATACATACTTGTTTAATTTTTTTTCCTCCCAAGTCCATGACCTCTTTTAGCAATGAGTTGTGAATTTTTAGTCTTTGATATTTATAGCTGTCTCCTACAAACCTTCATTCCAGGCAACCCATTGCTTCTCAAACAACAATTTTCCACTTCAGCAGCTACAGCAGACTGCATTCTCTGAAATCAGAGAACTTACTTCTGTACCACACTCAAGTGTTTCATATTTGACAAGAGCAAAGAAACATGAGCCATAGATTTGGTGTATGTGATCAGTGTCTCACAAAATTTCTGAATGCAATACAAAATTATTTTGTTATGGCATCCAGAAGAGATGGTCCATTGAGGTTTTGTGGTTTGGTATAGTCTTGATAGCAAATAAAAGAATCTTTGTAGGCATAAAAATTACTTACTGTGTGAAACTGGTTGAAAATTCTGAAAAAGGGATGAAGTAGTGCAAAGTTCTAAGCAGGTTTAAAAGCGGTTTCACTGAATTTTTACAGCAATGGTTTACTGAAAGTGTACTTTGATTGTAAATGTGTAATAATCACAAAAGCATTTTTCTGTGCACCTCTAGTGCTGACATATTGTGCCTTTCATAAATGAGAATGTTACACATACATATTGGTAGCAATTTGGCTAATAATGTCCAAGGTAAAGAAGAATTTCTACAGAAAACACAGATATTTTGCATCAAGAGAAGGAAACTATGAGCAAAACAGTACAGAATGAAAAAAGAGGCCAGTTCAACTTTCTAAGAGTACATATTGAATTTTATAAATATTTTGAAATTATTTTTAGGGAACAAAGTGGATGAAAAGACAGTCAACACACAAAAGGATCCTTAGGGAAAGACGTCATCTTCCTTAAACTCTTTACAAAGGCTGTATTGGTTTTACATGTTAGCATCATCTGTCAAGAGAGCTTGTAAACTGCCAGGTGAAGTGGATGTCCCTTGTGGCACCAGGTACACACAGAGGGAATTCCTAATGCCAACAACTCCACCTCAACCCAGCTGGAGTTAAGTGTGACAGAAATGGACAGCTCAGGGGCAGGATGAATCAATGAACTGAGTAAAGGGGCACTTTGGCAGGTAAAGATCCAGCACACAGAGTAACTGAACACATCTCCACTCTGGCTCAAACAGGGAGCTGGTGTCACAGATATGTCTCCAGGAGTAGGAGTGACCGTGTCACCCAGACACCACTGATAGCCAGCAAGGCTCCCTCTTACGCAACTGTGTATTAGAAACATGTTTGAACTGCAAGGTTCACAGGCAGTGTGGTCCATTTCTTTGTCAGACTGAATATAAAGCACACTATGCCTTTCATTTATCCACTAAAAACACAGAAGCTCCTTTAAAAACATAAATCTGCTGGGAATCTATTTTTACATGCACTTGTAATAGAGATGATGTTTGTCTAAAGATACAGAGATTATTTTACTAAGAAATCCAAAATAAGTTCAAGGTTTTTCATCAGGTCAGCATTATGGCATTCTTATACCAATAATTCAGTTTTATACATTATTCTCCCTGCTGCTCAGTGACAGAAATCATGTTCTGCAGCAGTTAGGAATTGGTAACACTGCATACTTTTGACCTTAATTCACAAGTATGCCACTGAGCCATAGCCTAATCAGTTGCAAGTCTCATGGCACTTATGTCTCGTATTAAATGCTGCTTGCTATGAGGAAGAGGAAGGAAAAGGGAGGTCAGAACCAATAGTTTGGGTGGAGGCTTTTTTAAATGTCTGTGGTGACTGTGATAATGCAAAGTATTGTTTCAGGTAGCTGTTCAAAGATATTAAACTCAAGGAGATGGAACATCCGTATCCCACTGCAGAATACTTCAGTATATTTCTGTCAGAACAGAGTGATGGACAGGCTCATTGCTGAACACCATCAGCTTTAAAATGGTTTTACATTGAAAAAATGTTCAAAATTTTCAGTTGCTGGCCTAATTTCCTGTGAGGAGAAAATGTTAGCACCTTCTGTCACCTCCTGTATAATTCTAAGCACAGGGATTTGGTACAAGAATTTCCATGAGTGACAGTTTCTTTTGGATTCAAGGCTCTGTATCCAAATCCAGACAGGAAATAGTCTCTATAATGATATCCAATTAGTGGTTGCAGTTCTTCCATGTGTTGAATCTGATGCAGGCTTGTTTGCACTGTTCTGGAATGGTGTGTATTCCAAGTATGTATTGTGCTGCAACAGTTTTCTGCTTTTGGCTGTGCAGATTCTGCATTTGTTATAACAGGAGATATGCTGTAATTAAGGGTCCTCCCTTTTACTGAGCAGAAAAAAATGTATACATTAACATTCCAACCAAGAGACATTCTTGCTTTTACTCCAAATCTAGAGCAGATGCACATGAAGCACGACATTCCCTGCTCAGAATAATTCTCTTGAAACCTCATCAGGAATAATGTAAGGTACTTGAATATGTTATACTTGGAGCTCCATCGTCCTAAGATTATAGTAAAGAGCATGTAGTACATGCTGTAGATAGCCACTGGAGATAATCTATTCCACATTTGAGAGTTTTGTTATGTTTATAAAGGCAAAGATTTCAGGTCAAGACTGAGAAAAAAAAATTCCTAGGAATTTTTGTCCAGCTTGAAACAATTTAATAGCCCTGATTTTCAAAAGATGCCAACTTGAAATGTCTCTCAATACATATCCCATAAAAATGAGCGCCTAAAGCCATTTGAAAAAAACTTGACATTTGGTCCCTAAAGTGTAAAATTTTGTTTAACTCAGATGACAAACTGAAAAAGGTATAAACACTCAGGCTATAATGACTGTCTTGAGAAATCTTTACTTGTTCAGATTTTTCACAACCATGTCTGACTATTGATACTTCTGTTTTGTAAAATACCTTGGACAGGGTTGTAAATATGTAGCAACATTATAATCAACTTTGATATGTGCAAATGATATTCTAATATTAGTATTTTAATTTAGCTCCTGATTTTCTCATAAAATGTGCTTTAATGCAGATTTTTTGCCTTACTTTCATGGATTTTTGTTCATTTTCAAAAGGTAAAGAGCTGGAAAAGAGAAAAATTCTAAGGAAAAAGAAGCAAAAAGGCAAATCCATTCCTGAAATATTACGAAGTATTAAAGACTTTCTGAAGGGACCTGGAAGAAAAGCCTTTAGTCCCAATTAAATAATTACATAATTGAAACAACATTGCAGAAACTGGTTTAAATCCCTTCCCATTTAGAATAAAATAATATTTGATGTAATTTAATGTCATGTACTCAAGTCTATCCTGCTAATTGTGAAGGTCTCAGCGACAAGTACAAGCCCCTCTATGGCTCCTATTGTAAATGAAATCTATCAAAACAAATACTAATATATAGTTGTAGATCCTCATTAGAAGTGAATTAAGTTAAATTCCTTTTAAGTAACTTTAAAACTGAATAAGAATATGATGTAGATAGTTAATTGACTTAACTTAGCCACTCTGAAATTCATTGATTTTTATGACTAATTCTGTTAAAACAATTGTCATGAAAAGTGTCAGGATTCAACTAACACTGCTATTGTCTCTGAAAGTCAGTGATTTCAGTTATTACATGGAGAAAAATACAAACTCTTGTCAGGACAAAGCTGTGCAATGGATAGCTCTGCAGTCATAAAACATATGGTACATCCTGAAAAGTGGATAAAGTGTATTTTGACTTTGAAGAATGTAATATATTCCTGACTATGTAGTATTTAAAATTTTTTTTTAATTTGAAAAGTATTAAATATCATTGTATCCAGCTAATGGAATACATGCAGATGGATATAGTGATTTTTTTTCAGAGAACTGAGGCTGACATCAGTGGTGACAACACTGCGCTTCCCTAGGAATGTGATTTATGAGCCTGTGGTACATGAATTCTAAGGGCAGTTGATTCAGCTGTTGTCTGAAAAGATTTACTCCCACAGAAGGACAGGTGGCCTCTGAACTCCCATCCTTTAACAGCTTGTGCTTGAAAAGGATATTTTTCAAGTGCACCTGCACATAAGCCCTAATTCAAAAGGCATGTTGAGCTGCTGCATTACTTGATAGATGCTGTTCGTGTTTCCTCCCTTGTTCCTTTTGACTTAACAAGGGTTTGGTGCTGCAGGTATTTGCAGATACATTTTGTTGATTGCTTTCTTCTTTCAAGAGGAAGTATCTTCCTACAATGACCAGACATAGAGCATGTAATCTTCACAGCGGTTCAACCTATACTAAAACAACAGGTAATACACCCAGGGGAAACCACAGAAGGGATTGCATATTTTACTAAAACTATAGGAAAAGGAGACTTCCAACCACTAACCAAATAAAGCTAAACATCGTTACTCCAACCAATTCCAAAGCCAGGGGAGGGCAGTGGAGGAGTGGAAAGCACATCTCCCAACGCCAGAGCTGACTGACCCTGGAGAATACTCTAATGCATGTGGTGTTGGGTTGCAGGTGATACCCCTGGGCTATGCTCCTCTGTGACCAAATGCTCCTCTGTGACCAACTTAGTTCAGAGCTATAGGTAGAATTCATCTGTAAGAGAGACATTAAAATGACAGCTAAATATGATTCAAGCTAGTTGGAAAGCATAGTGAGCATAACAACTATATTGCTAAGGAAGAAAACAGGGGATAAGGAGAATAGGGGAGACAAACCATGTAAAGCATGAACTTTTACCTTATGCTCCCTTTAATGAATTCTTTCATTTACAGAACAGATGAGATTTCTGTTCTATGAATGAAATATGAAATGTCTAGTGTTATATATGCAGATTTTCTATTTGATTTCTTTCCTATCAAGCACAAAAAGTCTCAACAAACTCATATATATTTTTTAATTATATAATAATTCAAATGGTATTATAGGGGATGGAGCAGAAAGGGTGAAATAATGTCATTCTTTTCTTTTTCAAAACCAACACAAAAAATCCAAAAAATACATAAGAGTTTTTAAGCAGAGTGGATCTTCCTTGTTGACTTCTAAAGTCTGTAAAGAGAGAAAAATAGGCAGCCAGCTTCATAGACATCTTTGGCTCATTTTCAGAAGAAAACATAATTGAATAATAAGATAATGTATTGTGCCATCTAAACCTGTGACAGACAGTACAGAGAGCAGAACCAAGCTCCTGTCTAGATTTCCCCTTATATGGATAATTTCTGTGATTTTTCTTCAATGGTCTTGTAGCTTTAACAAACAGTGTTTCAATTTGCATTTTAAGTAGATGCTGTGTACAGAGGCGAAAAAACAATTATTCCAAACAGAGAGAAGGCTTAACCAGAATTAATATGTTTAACAAGATGAGATTCTGTGAAAACAATTCAGCATGTAGTGGTCAAAACCAAAATCCTTCTGTTTGCCGTAATGTATTGCACACAGTAAACCAGTGATGGTTATTTAACTGACAAAGACACGCTTTGTGCACTACTGAGTAGTGACAAAAGGATCAGAAAGGATTTAATCTTGGACAATGCATGCTGTGGACAGTGCATGCCCACAACAGAGGCACCAGGTGTGCCCAGGAATGCTCACTGGTTCCCAGGCCAGTTGGCTGGGAGAATCATCATGGTACAAATAAACTACCCTGGCCTCACACCAGTGTGAGTGTATTCCCACTGCCTGCTGGGAATGACCTTTGCAATGTGGCTGCATTTGGCAAATTCTGGGGCAATGGGGGCTGACGTGGGCCAGAAGTCTGCTAAGGACCATGCTATTCAAAACTACAGATGGTCTAATTCCAGTGCTAGATGACATTTCTATTACATTTATTAGTAAAAAGGCAGCCTCTAGGTCTCTACCTGCTCAATATCAGAATATTCCATGAGACCAGCTATACAGAAGTGATGCTAGGTTCCTAAAGCTATTTCAATAAAACAGTATATTTGTCTTGGAAAAGCAAAAGAACATGCAGATGGCCAATCACTCAGAATCTAATTTTCAGTGAGGAATATATGTGGATATTTCACTGCATCTGCAAAGATTCTTATATTTTTGTTTTCCCAGTTCATGTTCCTTTTCTAAAAATTCAAAATACTTTTTCCCCCCAAACATCCTTTCCACTTTAAAAAGTAAACATCTCTGTAAAACATATATATGTGAAATATTGAATGCAGACACACACATAAACTCCAGCCCTTACACACACCTACATGTATACTTATTCTCTAAATGAAAAGTGTCTTATACTATTGACAGTAGTGGTGAGAGGTCTTGCACTTTGGTGTTGGGTTCATTTTACTGTTTCTTTGCTTGTTTTTTAATGGGAACTGTGCCAAAACATTTGTCCTTCAGTTTCTTTCTACACCATACACCCATGTCACCACAATCTCGGAAGTTTACTGCACATTTTGTGGATTTTTCTTCAACAATCTTTAATTTTATCACACAGAGTAATATATTAAAATATACTGCACATTAAAACATTTATTCTATTTCATTAGTGGCAAATGTCAAAAGTGTAAAAAACTCACTCCTGTTTTAGATCCAATAAACTTAATGGTGAATGTAGGAAATAAAATTTTAAAACATTTCTAAAAAAGCCTATAAAATTATATCAGAAAAGTAAGGAGGGATTAATCTATAAATATTCTTCTTATGAAATTATTTTACATTAAAATTGCTGAAGGGTTTTCCTTTCTTCATTCTTAAAAATGGTTAGATTCTTAATTTCTATCACAAGTGCTGTTAACATCTTCAAACCCTGAATTTTTATGATGTTATTCTAGTTCACATGGATAGCAATGCTTGTGTTTTTGTTGGTGTCATGGATTTAAGGACAAGAAAATTAATCAAGTTCCAACAAAATTACAACAATGCTGTAGATCTTACTTGTATATTTCAATAAGTGAGAACAGATTAATTTAGATAATTAACACAACTTTCTGGTTTTTTACCTACACAAATAATGTAAACCAATGCTTGAGGCAAAATAATGTTTGGAATGCTTTCTTAGATATAAAATCTATCAAATAATTCTGACTCTGTGATGTGTATTGCATTAGCTAATCAAATTAATTCATAATTCAGTAAACACTGTACAGAGTTTTCAACAGTTTTAAATTGTCTTGTGTGAGAAAAATAATTATTTTTCAAATTTAACATGTTGTTTTACAAAATGTCTAAGCATGCAAGCTGAAATGTGAGTGTATCATCCATATAAATTATAAAGAGTGGTGTACTTGTACTAAGGAATGAATGGCACATTATCCTGGGTGTATCAAAAATAACACTCTGTGGTTCTGATACAGACCTACACAGAGGCAATGAATAATTGCCAATGTGGCATTTCCAAATAATTTTGTGCTTTCTTTAACCTACATTTAATTAAATGCAAAAAGTAATTTACTTCTTATTTTTTAAACATTTAAAATACTTTAAAGCACAAAAACTCAACATAACCATTTTAGTCATTATTTACCATTGTACTCTGGTTGTCATTATAGTTCAAGTGTTAGAATTTTACACAATGGAAATACATCAGAATAAAACAACAGAGGGTCAGAAAACCAAAACACTATGTAAAATAAGCAGGTTCCAAGTTAAGCATCTCTTGATAGTTAGCATAGAAGTTCTTAACCTTTCGAGTCTGAAATTATGACAGCTAACATTTTGGGGGGGCTTCTTAATATATGTTTGGCAACAGAATGGCCTATTTTCACCGCATCCCTGGTGCAAAATATATGCCTGTGGTGTTTTTGGTCCGAATCCAGACTTCAGATTTCATGATTCAACTTTCAACACCTCTCCATGTAATAAATCATAATGGGCAGTGAGAAATTTACTTATAATGCACGAAACCAAAACCCTAACCCATGGAGACACCACAGAAATCTGAAGTTTCCACATCTGAGGAGCAAAACAAATATTTTTTATATTGCAAATTCATGTTAGCAAATGGTGTGTTAGTAACACTAAAACAAAAAACCCTGTTGTACAATGAGGTCCACTGAGCTCTTTTCACCATAGCTAAATTTGGCAGGTTAATATGTAACAGTGAAGATTCAATGTGAAAAAGTCTAAAATTACTCAAAATCTCAAAATTACTACAAACGTGCATCACAGGACTGTTCTGGGAAACTAAAAACAGCTTTTAAGGATTTGATTTTCTGAAGACATAATGCGGAAAACTGTAAAAATTAAACCCCTTTTGTCATCAAAAGCAAAGTAATTTTTTTTTCTCTCAAAAATATTGGTTCAAAGAGGGGGAAAATTAGGACAAGAAAACAGATTTTTGTTGCAGAAGAGAAGAATCCAAACAAAGGATGCAATCTGTAGGTCTTCTTGTCCTAGTTCAGTGTGTGAAGTGCTGGAAGCCACTGCTACAAAAGTAACTTTTACTATTTTGACTACACAAATCATTTGGGAGGCTGATGGGGACAAGTTGCATGGAAAATCATTGCCTTTTTTCAACATTAAAGACTTATTCATCAGAGGACATTTTCAATAGCACTAAAGGAAGGAAAATTGTACTTACAGGGTCTCAGGAGAAGAGATGTTAGGTGGGGGTTCATGATCCAGATGCAAGCTATTAAATATTTTAGTCAGAAGGTGTTTTTGGAGTGATGTCTGAAAGATGCAGAAGAACCAGGAAGCTGTAACTTAGCATTTACTACTTAGAGATAAACTCCTTTTAGGCCATAAAGAGGTTGTTTACTGGTACTAATGTGAATATAAACACATTGAGAATGGATCATAAATAATTGTAATTTTATGGCTTTTTGACTAAGGGATACTTGTAGCAAACACAAAAACGTGAAAACAATTATTAAATGGAGATTGAATTACATAAATACGCAACACTGTACAATACATAGTTTAGAAATTAGAAAAGGAATTTCTAATTTTCACTCACAAAGGCACACCAAACATCAATAATTACACAGTATTCAGCAGACAAACCTCTCTATTTAAATCTTTCTTTGAAAAGACATTTGAAAAACATTTTGACAGTAACACATGGTTGATTCTTACTCATAATTATACCTCTCATTTATGTAAGACAGCAGGCATCAGAAATATGCATGTGTTGGGATGACACCTACAAGAGGAAAGAAAGACATTTACAGTTGAAAGCCATCCCCTAGGGATGGGTATTTTCATAAGGAACTTCCTTTGAAAAACCATTTTAGGTGGCACATTTGCTTCTTCTGTACCTTACCTTCCATGTAGCTGTAAGTTGGAAAATGACAAAGCTGTCAGGTGAAAGTACAACACAGTTGTGCTTCCTCTTCCAATAAAATTCTTTCCCAAGTAACTCCCTCACCCTGAATAAACCCTTTTAATGCGGGATCAAAATAAATCTCTGAAAAGACCCAGCTGGGAACTTGAGGTAAGAAAAAGCTGGTATTATTGTCCAAGAGCTATCTCAGACCTAGAGGGAGGTTAACCGGGGTGGGGGGGGCGTGGGGAGAAGAACCTGTTACTGACAATGGACACAAAGAATGCAGAATTAATGGGTCACAGGGAAAGCTAACTCAGCAACTGTGCTGAAAACAGCTTGGACAGGGTAAGAGGTAATTTCAGCAAGGGGAGATAGAGACCAACTCACAGCCCACTGACTCGAGAGAAAGGCTGGGCACAGGACTAGTTAGCATTGGAAGCACGGGAATCATTTAACCAACAGAATAAGAGAACAGTGTAGCCAATGAGCATTAATTCATTTTTTTGCTAAAATGCATAAATAGTGAAAATTTTGAACAACCTTGGGACCCCCACCACTGAGAAGCCCAGGCTGAAGAACAACTGAAAGAATTTTGGTGGATGTATGGGTGGTGACCATCTTCTGCTTGATATCTCAATCTTTCTCCCTCTCTCTTTCCCCTCCCACCCCCTTTTCTATTTCTCTACCTCACATTTATTGTTAAGTAAAATCCATATCATTGACTTCAGCATATGGTCTTGTTCGCACATAATTTGGGCAGAGGCATCTCTCACTAATCAAGTCTTATCACGGGATCACATGGCCCCAAAAGATCCTTGATTCTACCCACATGACTGGGAAAAAACTTCACAAACTGAGAGGTTTTGTATTTATAGGAAGGGTACTATTTATAGAGCTTTTGTTCTTGTTCTTGTAGTTTGCAAATAGCTGAGGCCACCCTTTATTTTACATAGTTTCTGGTTTTTATGCTTGTCATGAAACTATCAGTATACTAAGTAATGTGAATTGAAATTGAATATCTTGGCAGCTTTTGGTGTGGATATCAGAAGTTACAGAGTATTATTTATACATTTTCAGAGACAGCAGCTATTTTTCTCCTACAAACAAATCACTGATGCCTTAATAGAAGCAGGCAAGATTTTAGTAAAAATTTCATACAAATTATGCAGACAATTTATGAGAAGGGTGAAACTCTGACAGAGAGAGCACACATGCCTCTTATACATCCTTTATTATCCTGATAATATTTGACATATTTTTTTATTATTATATTTCTGGATTTTTGCATGGTGTATTTTTACCCTTCTAGAAAGTATTGTATTTGATGGCTGATGTTTAGAGAGAACAGTACCTAGATCTTTAAATGCATAAAAAAATATATAGGTCACATATTAAAAGAATATTTCTTCATAACTCAGATATTTGAAGACAAAGTGAGGAAAGAAAATAATAATCCTCATGTACCTGTCAAAGTTAATTAAAATCTCAAAATCTTACACTTGTTGGAGACTTTCACTATCTGTGTTTGATTATTTGAGTTTGTCCATAACACAATATAACTATAAAAGGAACAAGAATGTCAAGGGATTTTGAAAATTAACTTTGTGACCTTGAAGGAAGAGGATTTCTCCATAACTGGAGGACTGAAGACAAGGCCTAGAATAAAAAGGAAGCGGATGTTTGAGGAATCATGATTAACCAAACTAAGTTTGGTTGAAAACGTAATTTATTTTTTTTTTTAGTTCTCAAAGCAGCATTGAAAATTATTAGTGTCCAAACCAACATAACAAAAGTAAATTTGTCAAGGATATTATCATTTCTGCTTATATGACTGCAGCAAATAAATGTGTTGTGGGAAAAAAATAAGAGATATTTTTCTGGTCATTGCCATGTAACCTGAAATCTGACAGATAACTAAACACTGGCTGCAGTGACAGAACCATGTTCAGCAATGAGAGATGCAAACCAAGACCAAGTCCACCTGTATTACCAAATTTTATATGGTTTGGGTAATTTATGAACAGTAGTAAGCCAGTCCTACTCCAGTATCAATGCCTTTCACTCGAAATCTAATTACTTGAGACAAACTCCAGGAACAGTGAATACAGGGCTTTGCTGGGAGCTCCAGTTGAGGTCTCTGCCCTCATCTCTGGGAAGAAGGTGAGGTAGAAGCTTTCTTCCACAACACAGTGGGGTTCTGCCTGGGTCTCCCTTTATACATTTCCTTCACATAGGCTACTTCCTACACATCTCTTACCCTCAAAGCTTGGAATAGCTTGCCCCCGTCTCAGAGGAAGAAAAAAGATACTGTTTGCTTTGCAATCATCTAGTCTGGGCTTTGTCACACCTTTGCCTTAAGGTATTCACAGGTTTTAGCTAAAATAGGCTGGCTGATAGGCCCTAGGCAGAAGAACAGCTGTTAAAGTAAGGTAAAACAAGGTCACCTGAGCACCTGCACTCAGGAGCCCACCCAAGTGACCACAGAAAACCTGTGACTATTGCCAGAAATGACAAAGTAACATTCAGCGGGGCTGCGGACAAAATAATCATCACACCTTGAAATTACTTTATTAGAATTTTGGTTGATTCACTTTTAATGAAGATGTAAAAGTTAATATTAGTACTTATTTTGTAAAAGTTTAAATTACAATTTAAGTCATATGGGAACTTCACAATTAGCAGTAGAGACTTGAAACACAAGAAATAAAATTAAAGCAAGCATGCTTTCATTCTAACTGCGAAGGAATCATGAAGAGATTTAAAACAATTTCTGTAACAACTTTTCATTAAAATCCTTACTTAATAGCATTAAAAGTTTTCTTTTCTTGTCCCTCCAGAGCAGGTCGAAGAGTTAATATTCTCAATTGTGCTAAATGCTATTTAGCACAGAGTTGCTTTTCTTTCTGCTATGAGTTCTCTCCCTACCCTGCTGGGGAGCCGAGCTGCCACTGGCTGGCCTTCGCTGTAGCTCCTCCTGCACCGCTCTGAGTTCTTGCTACACTGTACCTGTGCTCTCCCTGCCCACCAAGACCTCCTGCTGTCCCAGCTCGCTGTTTCCGAGGGTTCTGCTGGGGCACCGGCAGCAGCTGCCCCTGAGGGTTTGTGAAACAAAGCTTCTCCTCCATCCTCCCCTACCCCAGCAGCCGCCATTAACACGCGTTACCTGGGCTAGCGCCGGAGCGCCCCCTGCAGCCGTGGGGGAACCATCGCACCCAGAGCGCCCCCTGCAGGCACCGGGGAATCATCACACCCAGAGCGCCCCTGCAGGCTGTGACTGGAACTGCACCAAAGGGAAAAGGTGCCTGAAGCCATTGGGTTTCTGGTTCTGTTTGTTGGTTAACACCATAGCTATTGTTATGTGTTAGCTTTGTTTTACATATTAGTAAAGAACTGTTATTCCTATTCCCATATCTTTGCCTGAGAGCCCCTTGATTTCAAATTTATTATAATTCGGAGGGAGTTTTCCATTCCAAGGGAGGCTCCTGCCTTCCTTAGCAGACATCTCGTTTTCAAACCAAGACACTGGGAGAGAAGTTGTATCAAATTTACCATTCCACTGAGGCCTAGTGGAAGCCTACCATAACTGACTGTGATTTTGTCAAGTGGATACCAGCCCCTCAGAAGACAATAGATCTAGAAAGCTGGAGAGGAACAGCTACTTTTCAGTGGAGTGGAAGCCAGATTGATTAAGGATAAAAGAATTACAAAAGAACCGGAACTTGAGGTTGACTGCTACCTCTGATGCAAAACATCTAACATAAAAGGCTAAAATATTACTTCTGAAAAGAACTAAGAGGCATTAATTCTAGAAAGTGATTAACTTGAAATTGCAGTATTATTTCATTTGTATCCTCTTTAAGAAAATTAATTATATAATGGATTCCGTCCCAGCCAACATAAATTTACACTTTGAAAAACAAAAATATATTATATTTTAGTGTGTTACACTTTAAATGCCAAGATGCCTGTTTCTTCCTCTTTGTTGGATTCACCTGACTATTGAAAATGAAGGTACTACTTATTTAAATATAAATGAGTGGAAAATATGGGATAAGAAATCCGGTTTTGAGGTCCTAAATGTTTCCATGCTTGGAATCCAGAGAGCAAATATCAGGTACCTTAGCAAATTTTTCAATAGCCATTTTAGACACAAAATGGCAGCCAACCTGATTTTCAGCTGTTGCTGTAAAAAGACACGCCTTTATGTAATGAACGCTTGTGCAGAAAACTCAGGGACTCTTCAGATGCCTAAATGAGCTCTAAAGAACTACTTTTAAGCAGATTGCACACAGAATAAGTCAAATATAGTGTCTGAAAATATCAATTTGCTTCCATGTGTTTTAAAAGGTCTCTGGGCTACTATGCTTGATGTAGGTGTGTACACTGAATCTTTGAATTGATGTCCTTTAACAGATTGAGGTCTTATGTCCTAAAGATTATTCTGAAGAGATACAGTTTTAGTGACCATTCAAGAATTCCTGTAGGGTATTGCAGTGTATATCTAACAGGGATGTTGTATTTTGGGTCTATGAAAGATTCATTGTGGCTCCTATGAAAAATTAATTACATTTTATGTGTTTTATGCATTTGCAAAAGTGGGGCACCAAAAACCCCAAACCAAACACAAGAAAAACCAACCAAACAAGAAAAAAAACAAACCAAACCAAAAGTCCAAGCCTCCCTAAACTTATTACCATATGATTATCAGAACCCACATTATAATTGAAATATAATTGGTTAAAGATGAGAGAAATTTCCAGTTTTTGGGAAGTCTCTTTGGCTAGCAAAACCTTTTTAACAAGGAATGTGAAAATTTATTCCCTCACTTTTTAAAGTAGAAGTACTTCCATTGTTAATGCCTGAATCAAAGATAGCTTACATATATAATTTACTGCAACCTAATTAGGTAAGCATTTGAAGCATCCAAAGCAAATTTAGAATACTGGTTTAACTTTACAGCAGATACAGTTCTTGACATTTAATATAACTATTAAATTGTTCTCAGTTTAACTACAAAGGAGCTTGTACAAGTGATTTTTTCATAAAAAATGAGGGCTTCAGGTCTCACTGGTGGGTATAAATCTATAAACTACAGTCTACTTGAAGTTTGAGGGGCTTTATTCCTTTTTTCTTTATGTGAAACACTACTTTTTCATCTTAGACTGAATCAAAGTAAACAGGACACAGGAAGCTTTGTCAGCCTGTTGAGTCACTATTGCTGAAACAGCATATAAAGAGGAGAAAGACTGCCTTTCAGCAACCTAGTAAGATAATTAAGAAAGAAACTTGGCCAAACAATTACCTGGGGACCCTGTAGTAATGCTTACAGCTATAGCTTGGGTGTAAAACCTTTTCCTGTGTGTTTAAATGTAAACTCTAAGAGAAGCCAAGAATAGTCTTCTGTTCTTTCTGCTCAAGTAAATAGAAAAGAATACAGATTTGCAGAATATGAAACCTTTCTAGACACAAGAAACAGGGGCAGATATTTGTCAGGGCCTTGAGTGAACAGAGAGGCCTTAATTTCTCTGAGCACTCCTAACCCTGCTTGTGGTCCCAGGAGCCCGATTCCAGCTCAGCTCTGAGCAGAGGCATTGCTGTCTCCAGCCCAGAGGCTGATCTGTGTTGCGTCAGCCACAGTCCTCCAGTTAGTGCACTTTGGGCTCCCAGTTTGCATCCTGGAGGAATGATGGACTTGATTTATCCCTTCACCCTTTCTGGGGATGTCATTAAAAACTACTGCCAGCCCCCAGCTCCGCTGGTGATGCCCAGACCCTGTGGGGCCATGTTCTGATGGGGGAGCCACAAGCTGTGCACCCGTGTTTTCTGCCTCATTTCCCTCTTGAAGCAGACCTGCACACAATGGACTAGGAGAAAACTGCATAAATAGTCTGATCATCCTAAACCGTTCTTGTTTATTGCCAACACTTTGTTCTCATGTTTGGCTGATGTAACATTTTGCCAATAATAATACATATGCAACAGAATCAAGGGTGTCACAAGGTCTTTGAAAAACCCTCACACATTTTTGTCCCTTGTCTGCTGTGATTCCCAGGGATATCATTGTAACCAGTGTAACAGGCAGAGGGGTTGCTGTACAGAGTAGTAGAACCACAACCTCAAAGGTACAAGCCTATCACACCAGCTGAACCACAACATGCAGGCATCAGCCATTTCAGTTTATACACAGGATCATGACCCTAAGTTTCAAAGAAAAGCAATTCTGTTGTGTCAGTCAGAAGTAGAAACATTTAACAGAAGTAGAAACAATTAACAGATTCAATCAAATCAGAAAACTTGGACAATTACTGCACTTAAGTGAGCCAATGTAACTCATGAAATTGTCTCAGGCCTGATGAAAACTTGTCTGCATAAGGTCTTTCACTGAAATTTTAATTAACAATGGTCTATGGTTAGATGCATAGACATTGAATTAATGGAAAGCAAAATTGCTAAAATATCAAAAGTTAGTGATGAAAACACAATTTCTACAGATAAAAATATACATGAGGAATTCAACATTGGTTGTTGCAAAACTATTTTCTTTTATGTTGATCATTGGACCTGCTTCACATATTTCACTCACATCCAGATATTTGTACTGTAACAGAGCACAATGGGCTCTTTCAAAATGAGGATGATTTGCTGATGCCTTTTGGATGAGATCAAAGTTCAAATGTATGATTGTGTGACAAGTGGGAAGTATTTAGAAATTCATAAAGACTTACAACTAGCTGGGAGGGTCTCCCCATTTGCCTCTTGACATAATAGAAAAGATGGCGTTGTACATATCTTTATTTTGTATATATCTCTACTTATCTTTTTGACCCTCTCCTGTTGCATAAAGTTAATAAGGTTAGAAACAGCACTTAGAAGCATCCACTGGAAAATCCTATACATATCAATAATAAATTACAGAACACTTAAGTGTGACCTCTAAAGGTCATCTGGTCTGAACATGCACTCTTCACCATCAGTGTCCTGGGTTTTATCCTATTTCTAAATTTCAATTTAAATAAAACTGTCAAGGAGTGTAGTATATTCCACAGGGGTTGCCTCCAAGTGGCCTTTTAGGCATACAAGATCAGGACTCCTCTACCCTAGTAAGTTCTATACCTAATGTGAAGCTCCCAGTCATAGCTGTATTTGGATAGGTGCTTAGTTCTGAGGACCCAATTAAAGCTGTTATCTTCAGACATTTCAACCCTAAAACTCAGGAGAAAGAAACAAATGTTTGATAGTTCTTTGGGACCATCTTTGATTTTTGATGATTTATACATTACTTCTATTTTGACAAGTGTTCTGAGCAATAATGGGAAAATTGGGAGTAACATGTAAATTTCAAATACCAAGGGACAGGCCTGGAATAGATGCTTTGCTTATGGTTCCTGAGCAATTGCCAAAGATAATATGTTATGGGTTTCTCAAGCCAAAAAAAGAAAGAGGACAGCGAGAAGTGACATGTACAGAGTAAATTAGTGTGAGAGATGATTTCTGCTCGAATGCTAGTTTCAGGGATACCTTGAGTCCCTGAACTCTGGGCACAGCATGAATACACACAGAAGTGAAATGGTTGAAAACCACTTAAGCAGAATTGTTGATTTCATGGAAAAACAACCTACATGGTTATAAAGAAAACAAACTGAGAATTTAACTTTTTGGGCATTTGCCTCACCATACTTGCAATGTACTAAGCCAAATAACATTTTAGGAAAGAATCAGACATGGTATTTTGTTCTTAATTTTCTTTTAAAAAAAGAAGACAGAAAGATTTTTAGTGTCATGTACATCCAATGGGCTGTTTTCTTTAGCCATCTGTTGTATGTGAAATGATATTTTACACTTCCTCTGTATGTGAGAATTTGTGGCAAATTCTCCTTGCCACCTTCCTCTATGAATGAATTAGAAGCATTTTTAGAGTAGGCTGATGATCCAGGAACCTTCAGAGTGATAACAGCCAAAGTATCTACATCAATTCTCATCACTGAGGCGCTTACCTGTATCCAAGACCAAAAAAGTTCAGACTGAAAGAGAGTAAATGTATATATGGTCCTTATGGCAGTAAACTAGAACACAGTAAACTGTGCACATGAGGAAAATAAATCCCATTTTCTGCATCTAATTCCACTGCACATATATATTAAAGATCCTACTTTTTTTTCAGTAAGTTTGTAGTATATGTACTGAATCAATGACAAGTTATTTTTTATTGAAAACTGAGTAGCATTTCTTTGGAACATACAGGTTTTTCCTATTTCAAGGGAATATTTTCAGGGGAGCAGTTTGGGAAACTACCACAAAAGTTAGTGATGTCAGTTAAAGTCCCACCATTGATGATGATGACAGACTTTGGAACAGGTTCCTATCATCTTAATCCATGAAATGCTAAGAGATGGAAAAAAATAATATTACTTTTGGAAGGATTTGGACCAAAGAAAAGATTTTCGAAAATTTTAAATTTCCATGTTTTCAGATTTGGCTTCCCCTCCCCCCTCATCCTGAAGTGAGGCCAAAATTTGGAACTTCTGGCAATCTTGAAGGATATGGTTCTTCATTGAAATACATTCTCCTGGCCACTTCAGCAGCAATGAAACTGCAAGAATATATTTTTCAGTGAACAGATTTTTTTTCAATGGAGAGAGAGAGGCAGATACACAGCCAGTTTTTGTTCTCTGAGTAGACTTGTTGAAAACCCAAGTGCTTGTGATTCTTTAAATGTCATGAAAGCTTCTTCCCTGCACATGCTGTCAAAACCAAATGACCCTCCAAACAAACCAATCTACTACGTGTTTTAAACAAGGGCCCCAAAACGGACACATTGACTGAAAGAGTTCCACTAGAACATTTCCAAGCAACCCCACTCAGAATCTCCCAGACTGTCATGTCAAGAAAATTGTCAGAAAATGAGGAGTGTATCTATGTGTAAATACAGCTATTATTTCTCAAAAAGATGTCCATATTACATAAGATTTTTTATGCCTTTTTGTCTCTACTGATTTTAACAGTGTTTGAGGCTATTTTTCAAAATTTAACTGGGATTGTAGAGAGCACAAATGTAGAGCATACATTTGTTCTTAGATTACATTTGACCTTTTTAGACAAAAAAATTAGATTGTCAACATTAAAAGCATCTTGATAAAAGTCCAGGATCAAATAGGAATACTAGGTATTGGTTACAGTTCAAGATCCTTTATTAACCAAAAGAAATGACATTATGCTTCCTGAAATACTATCAAAGTAGAATACACAGTTGACTTTTCTGAATAAAATTTTCTACATCAGAACTCTAATATTGAAGTTTCCCTAGTCACTAGGGTGGCATAACTGGAATGCCTATCTGTCGTCAGGGTTTTTTAATCTCACAAGCTGTCTCTCAAAAATATCAGTATGAAAGATGCCCTTTAATTGAAAGAATTGGTCAACTACTTTTATTTAAATTATATGTAAATATGTCCTTTTTATTATTTATTTTCAATACAACATTAATTAATAATTGAAGTAATGTTTTTTAAAATAATTTTAAAATCATGAAACAAGCTGAAAGCAGTTTAACAAAACAGTCTCTTATAGTAACGGCCATTAATATATGAAGACTTCATTTTTCATTTAATTCTATTTTGCCCACTTGTCTTTCACACTGTCTTTAAAAGGTATTTCAATAAAAGTTATAGTGATGTTATTCTGTTAAAACTGTAAATCTATCAGAATCCATTAATTTTTTTCTATCCTTTCTAACATACCATGCTTTTCTGAGCTTCCAGTTTTGACAGGGGTGTTTGTTGTAACCCTAACATTAACTTCTACTTTGAAAAGTTTAATTGTTTTATGGAAAGAAAATAACCTCCACTGGGAGAGGCAGTAGTGCAATGCAATGAAGACCTGGATTTTCATTCCAACAATTTAATTGCACCTACAGATTCAGCCAAAAGTGAACACTCAGTGGAATTAATGAATCTGTTTATTTATTAGACCTACTTACTTGACGTTCAGTTCTGGACATATTTTCATTGGACTTTTGGTCTGGGTTTAGAAAGTATTGAAAACATTTGTAATGCCAGATAAAGGCTCAGTCTATCAGCTTGTTAATATAATATGGGAAGCACTTTAGAAAATTGTTATATCTCTATTTTTGGAGTACAGTGTCATTACTTATGTCAAATTGCATATCGCTTGTATAAAAGGTGATTTTAAACACATAAATTAATATTAATTTGATTGAAGTATGCAGACTAGGGGAACCTTCTCAGGCTTAGTAAAATGGCTCTAATCTCAAATCTGTAGCTCTAATCTCTCAAATCTGTGGCACAGACTGTTTTTTGTAAACAGTTTATTATTTTGGTTTTATTTAAATTTCAGGTAACAGACATTAGTGAGCAGCACTAATGCTGCCACAACGTCAGCAGTAACTAACTGTAAATAAAAAAAGCTACAGCAAAATATCACCCAAGAATATACAAACGATCTGATCTCTATTTGATCATGTACAAAGCCCTCATGTGGGTGAACATCAACATATTTGTTTAATGTGACTAAGGAAAACACAGAGATAAATGGTTCCACTGGTGAGAATTACATTGTCTCTAATCATTAAGTGAAATATATTTTATTCACTTTTACACAAATTTAAGAGTGTATTTTGCAGATCAGCAATGCAGAGCAGCCCACGCTTAGGACAGGAACCCTGTCTGAAGTCAGGTTTCTAAATCTATATTTATCGGATTACTTGCTACGTGTAGAAATAGCTGGCTGCTTAACAGCAGAAAAGGCTGGTTATGAAGTTGCTCTGGAGGTCATAGGGCTCTGTACATTTTGCCTCGAGGTATATGTACACTGCAGGACAAAGGCCTTGAGTTGGATTCAACGGAAGTTGCTCAGGAACTGGAGAAAGTGTAAGAGAGCAATGAAGTTCAGCATACTGCTGGCAATCAGATAATTAGTGCTGCCTTCAGATGGAGGTCAGTTCACCCGGCCACTAACTACCAGGCTAATCCAGTTTTACTGTGGCCCATAGTTGTACTCATATCCTTGACTTCCCTGGGTAAATACACTGGCTGAGCAGGTAATCTTTAACATAACACTGAATTTGTGCAGTACGGACATGGCCAAAAGAGTAATTTTAAGGAAAAACTTATGAACTGTGTTTTATAGCTAAAAGTGAATTAAAGAGCTAATTAAATGTCCTGGGATTAAGGAACACAAATATTTCCTTTTCAAGGAAATATTGCTAATATAAAGTAGCTCATTCCACCAAAGTCTCAGCAGTGGGACTGTTCAGGAAAGTGAATTTTTTTAAAGATATAAGGTACCAGTTACTATATCAAATGCTTATTTTCACTAAGATGAAGTGAAAAAGTTGAGACATTTGAGATAAAGAAATAAATCTGTGCTGGGTTTGCACTAAAACACCTCCAATAATCATGTAAAGTAAGGGAACTAGACCCATGCAGTAACATTACACAAAATAGAAGAGGGTATTAATGTCCTTGTGATGCTGAGAGATCCCACCTGAAGTACTGCATACAGTTCTGGTGCTCCTAACATCAGAAGGACATGGAACTGTTGGAACAAGTCCAGAGGAGGCCCTCAAAGTTGAAAAGAGGGCTGGAGCACCTTTTCTATGAAGACAGGCTGAGGAAGTTGGGGGTATTCAGTCCAGACAAGAAAAGGTTGCATGGATACCTCATAGCAATGTTCCAGTATCCGAAGAAGGCCTACAGGGAGCCCAGAGAAGGATTCTTTGTCAGGAAATGTAGTCATGGGAGAAGGAGTAATGGGTAAAAATAGAAAGAGGGGAAATTTACATTAGATATTAGGAAAAAATTCTTTGCTGTGTGGGTGGTGAGACACTGGAACAGGTTGCCCAGGAAGGCTGGATGCCCCAGCCTCATCAGTACTGAAAAACAGTTTTGATAAGGCTTAGTCTAGTGGGAAGTGTCACTGTCCATGGCAGGGGGGTTTGAACTACGTGATCTTTAAGGTCCCTTCCAACACTTACCATTCTATGATTCTATGATTCCACAGATCTGTGCACAATTCTGTACAAAAGAAACAATTCTGATAAATGTTTTAAACAATAGTGCAAAATTACTGTCACTCATTGTTAAGTCTCTTGCAGTTTTTAATCTTTCCTGTTTTGTGTGGTATGGACACTTGTTTATTTGTTTTTAGTTAAGATGTATTCCTTCCCTGTTAGATCACTTTCCTCATATCTATCTTTTTCTAGATGTTTTTATAAACCCCATAGACTAAAAAAAGGTAAAAATCTCAAAATCAAAACCCCTCCTAGATTCCATTTCTCCTCTGATCTCTAAGTAGGTAAGCAAGAACAATTTTTTATGTCATCTACACGATGTTTGCATCTTTACTTCGATGATAAGGCCCTTTCGGCACTTTTCTGCTAGGGTGAAATATCCAGCTTTTGAAATATCTCCCTAAGGATCCCAATCCATCTTGTATTTATAGGGTTTCAAACTTTATGGCTAATAATGTTTTCTTAGATTTCCTAAGGAGCTTTCAGGTGAATGTTACTGGCAGCAGATTGTTGCATAAACTGTAGATAAGCACTTTTCAGAGACCATAATCATAAACCATAGGTAATTGTTTAGATCTTTTGTCAACATACTATTTGACCAGTTACATATTAAGCTGAAGCCATGAAAGTAAAGGCCATTTCCAAAAAAATCCATTCCTGTCAGCTGTTTTGTTAACAGAGGTAGAGTAGGATAATCTGCAGTTCTACTAAGTGAAAATATGGAAGATGTGTGTTCTGACCCATTTAAAACTGCAGAAATATGGTGAGGTCAACAAACTTGATTTTTGCCCTAACTATACCACAAGGGATAGTCTTCAATCATCTTGTTAGTCACCAATGACAATTTAAGTGAGAACAGCCATTTTGCCATTGTTAAACACGAGTTGTACTATTTTGATTCATGTGTAACTCTCAGCAATTAAATTCTTCCAGGCTGTGGCTCAAAGAGAATCAAATGTCTCCTGGATGCCTTTGCAATATCTCTGCGTTATGTAGATTTACAGGAGAAGAAAGTGACCTGCAGAAAGACTGATTTGATCAGGACTTAGAAGAAATGAAGAAGTGTAACTTTTAATTGCTAGACTTAATTCAGTCATGTGTTCTGTGCCTTCTGTAATCAAAGGGTTTCTTCCACTTACTGTGCAATACAGAACAAATCTCTTGTTCAATCATCTCAGCTTTTCTTTCCCACTGATTATTCTATACTTCCATCTGTTGAAAGGATGTAAATATTACAATCTTATATTAGCCTTAAAGCTTATTAATATTCTTCCATAACTCAATGGGATTTTTAAAAAACCTGTATTTTTTAAAAAAAACTGGTTTAAAACCTACATTTCCCCCAGTCCTCCATATATTTTTGTGGAGACAGGCCTCTGGAGATATGAATCAAATTAAGAGTGGAACAAGTTCTCTGTATAGTGTATATTTTCAGTATTTAGGACATTGACTGTAATAACATGTTTATACTTGGTTCAATTTGTTTCCTGTTTAGTCAGTGTCTGTTTAAATTTTAAAATACATGAGTACATTTTGAATTTGAGAAACTGAGATGAAATCCTGTCAGCTTTAAGAATTTTGATATTTGAGGGAAGCTTGGCTCAAGCACTTTTCTTTATCTGGGCTTTTAGGACATTCATAAAGAACTAGGGAAGGAAAAGAGGATAAGAAAAGGCCATGAAGACACAAGTCTGAAATGCAATAAAGATGTAAGTAAGTGAATGAACACAGTATTTCTGAATTCTCCTGTCTGCCATAAATTGTGTATTTCCCATTTGGTGATGTGCAATAGTTCACAAGTTTAAAAGCTTGCAATGTTTGAAAAAAGTAAAGATAACAGACCATTTGTAATTCTTCATAAGGACACAGAAAAAATAACCATAAATCCAAGGAGCACAATTCATGCTCAGATTTGATTGCCCAGTTTATGTTCTTTTTATGATTTTCAACTAATTTACTTAATGTTTAGTATTAAATTTATAAAATTCATTCTTTGCAGCATGAGTTTGGTGATTTTGAAATTGCAGTCTGTAGTCTATTAAAGGTAATTTTAAAATAAAGTCTTTCGTCCCTTTTCTTGGATTTGCTTTAGATCATAAAACACTTGATAAATGTTTGGAGTTATTCCTAAAATAATTGAAAAATCCTCTCACAAAGCTATAGCATTCTCAATACAGCAAATTGATGATAGTGGTCAAGCATATACTATATTATCAATAGTGTCCACTCAGATGTTAGTATAGAATCTGTTAAGCAGTGTCTGACTCAAACTTTGCCTACAGAAAATACCTTTGTACATAGCTGTAAAGATGACTGCCTGTGTGAAAGTAATAGATATTCTTCAAAAATAAGGAAGCTGTATTGCGTTCCCTGCTTCTGTCCCACCCTGGTACCGGCAGCAGAGTCCTAGCGCTACCCTAGGAAGTCGTTCGCGATCTGGAAGACTTCCTCGGAGTGCCGACAACGGGCACAGCTGGCCCGCGTTCGGTCCGGGGAGATGTTGCCCCCGGAGCGTGGTGAAACAGCAAAGAACTACCAGAGAAGGAGGTCTCTTGGTATGTGATTTCGGTAGGTTTATTGCCTCCAAAGGGAGCACATGGAACAAGAGCCAAGAGCAGCTTATTACATCGGTATTTAAGGGAGGAACAACACCCAATAGGATGAGGGCAGGGGACAATACAGGGGAGGGGCTGGGGTACATGATCAAATGGGGTTTAGGGAGGGGAGGGGAACAGAGAGAACAACGAATGAACTATGGAGTGACAGGGAATTTCCCAGAGCAGGAATACATAACAGACAAGTCCAGTAACCAATAGCAGGAGCTTGGGTCCGTGGATTGGTGGTCCAACTGCTGCCCCTGGGAGCTCCGGGAGGAAACCCTCTGTCCGTGGAACCTGTCGGGAAGTCCTCTGGTTCCGAACCACTGCAACATCTCCCCCTGTCTTTTTACTTAAAGAAAGTGATTTGTTAGTACAATGAAGATAATAACTAAAATCTAAAGCAAAGTCTTGAAAATCTGCAAATAAACAAACAAACATTGTTAAATCATTGTCTCTCTACAGGACTGGGAATGATTGGGGTATGGGAGGTACATGGGGTAGGTTTCAGGAGAGTCTAAGGGGAAGATATCAAGAAGAAGGGTCTCAGTGATTTTTCTTGATGACTGTCGAAGTTTGGAGTTTTCTTTTTCCTTCTCTTCCACGCTCTCTGTGGAGTAGCGTCTGTTGGTGGATGCGACTGGATCTGCTCTGGTGGATGTGTTGGGTGGAGAGTTGTGATGCCTACTAACTTCAGCCATCGTGGTTCAAGTGACTGGTCATCTGGGATTGCCTCTGATGGGGTCCCTAGTGGCATGGGTGGTGATGGAGAGCAGGACACAGTGGATTCAGCTTTTAATTTCTTTGAGGAGCACGGTGCCGATCCGTTTCCCAAATGGGATGGAGCATGTGGTGTCCAGGAGCCTGTGGAAGACTTAGGTGGAGGGTGATTAGAACTGTTCAGCAGGCTTTGAAGCTGCTGCTTCCATATCTTTTCCCACACCCGATACTGAATTAACTAAAATGCCTGTCAGGATTGTTTTTATGTCAGATGGGACCAGCACACCTTTAAAGTGAGGAGAATCTCTCCCAAGCTCTCTCTCCACTTTGCTAGGCTCTCGCAAGGCTGCAGGTGACTGTGATTCCCATCGTGGGTTGTTACCCTGAGGGCTGTGCACACCTGATGCCACTGCAGGGTCTGGCTGACCGGCTGCATCACAGGCTTCAGCCTCCCCACTTTTTGGCCCCCAATCCCGGGGTGTGAATGAGGGAGCGTGGGGATCTGGAAGTGGGCGGTGGTTAGGGGTGGGACTGCAGTTTATATGAGCAGTCCAGGCGCGGGGTGGGGCGGGGATCTCCCTCGGGCTGGGACAGGGACCTCCGGCGTGAGGGGAGGGACCCGACGTGAAGACATCATCGGCCGCGGGGGGGGAGCCCGACGTGGGGCTAATCAACGCGAAGGGGAAGGAACCGTGGGAGGAGTTGGGAGGATTCGCGGGCTTTTGGCGTGAGACTGCGCAGTGGGCGCAGGGGTGTAGGCACGGCGCCACGAGGCCGCCGCCATCTTTAAACTCGGAACAATGGGGGAGCGCAGCCGGCGCGATTTTGACTGAGGGCTTGGAGAAAGGGTTTGCAGTAAAGTTCGCTATGAGGGAATCAGTCTCATAGCGGGGAGAACTGAGGGGCGCGCTTCCCTGCAGCGGGGAAGAGGGATTGGGAAAAGGGGAATTAGGAACGTGGGGTGGGTGAGTCGGGGATTTCGAACTTTCAGGACAATACGCAAAGTATAACAAATTAAAATCAACAACGGGAAAAATTTTCGGACAGAAACATCACCCCCTCTCTCCACTGCCTCTAAACGTTTTTCTACTAACTCCCAGAAACTCAGAGTTTTAACAGAAGAAGCAGAAGCAAGAGGGACATAGGCAAAGATCCATCTAACAAAACGTTTCCAAGCCCTCTTATTAGCTTTCCAGTTTTTTAACTTTAGGGTCTCTTTAACTTGGACATAAAACTCCTGCTCTATTCGGGACAGCTTAATACCCATTGTCTCCGAATAAAAGCCTCCTTGCTCTTTTTATTCGGTACAAAACTCTCCGTCGAGTCTGATTCCTGCTGCCTATTGCGGATTAGACCTCACCGCCTGCGCTCGGTTCTCGGTGGCTTTCCCGCCGCTATCACGGGCACCGAGCTTCGCCGCCGCGCGCGGATCCTGGTCCTTTCCCACCGCGCCTCGCAGCCGCCAAACCTCACCGCTCCGTGCGGGTCTTGGTTCCTCGATCCTGGCTTCAGTTGCCGTCACCGGCTCTGGAGGGAGAAACATCCAAAAGAGCAAGGGTCTCTGGTCTCGTCAGTCCGTTCAGCTAACGTACACACTTCAGACGCTCCAGAACGGTTGCTGACGGCCCCTGCAAGTCCACCACTAGAACGCGGAAGTCCTTGCTAGGGGAGCGGCGTCCCGAAGGCGCAGTCCGGACCGCTGCTGCGTATCCAGGTCGCTCGCAGGGAACCCCGAGAGGTGGGAGTCTCTGTTCGGTGCGCCACTTGTTGCGTTCCCTGCTTCGGTCCCACCCTGGTACTGGCAGCAGAGTCCCAGCGCTACCCTAGGAAGCCGTTTGCGATCTGGAAGACTTCCTCGGAGTGCCGACAACGGGCACAGCTGGCCCGCGTTCGGTCCGGGGAGATGTTGCCCCCGGAGCGTGGTGAAACAGCAAAGAACTACCAGAGAAGGAGGTCTCTTGGTATGTGATTTCGGTAGGTTTATTGCCTCCAGAGGGAGCACATGGACCAAGAGCCAAGAGCAGCTTATTACATCGGTATTTAAGGGAGGAACAACACCCAATAGGATGAGGGCAGGGGGCAATACAGGGGAGGGGCTGGGGTACATGATCAAATGGGGTTTAGGGAGGGGAGGGGAACAGAGAGAACAACGAATGAAATATGGAGTGACAGGGAATTTCCCAGAGCGGGAATACATAACAGACAAGTCCAGTAACCAATAGCAGGAGCTTGGGTCCGTGGATTGGTGGTCCAACTGCTGCCCCTGGGAGCTCCGGGAGGAAACCCTCTGTCCGTGGAACCTGTCGGGAAGTCCTCTGGTTCCAAACCACCGCAACAAAGCTGTATAACATATTTCAGAGTTATGAAATTATCAGCTTCACTTGGGCTGCACTGTAATAAAAGATTCCTTAAAAGGCTGTTAGTAAGGAAATTATGCAACATGTGTCCAGTATTTAGACCATCCTAGGTGCTAGAATACTTTCCAGTATTGATGAAGGCAATTTCTCTGATTCTTATCTGTCAGATTAATACTCAGTATTTTTTACATTTAATATTATATAAAACTTTTGCGTTCAATAAAACTGAAAACACCATTCCATACACTCATGGGTTTATGAAGCAGATGCCTTCTTGTGTGGAAACTCTGGCCAGTTGTACATGATTTAAAGAAGGTAAATACAGATCATATTTTTTTGCTATATTTGTGCTCAGTCATGCTGAGGTGAGAGACAAGAGACTTGATTGGTACAGACTTTTGCAAAATAATATTTGTTAATGTTACACTCAGTTTGGCTGGTTCACAATGAACTGCTGCCTATGTATGGTGCCTAGCCATATAGGGAGATTATTGATGGTGAAAAGGGTTTATCAGCGTATCTGTACATAAAATATGTGATTAGAGTTTAAAATAACAATTCTGTTTTATTTCATTTAACAAATGAAAATTTTGTTTCACCTTAATCTAAAATAATACGTGTTTAAATAATAAAATGAAAACACGGTTTTAGAAATATAGACTACCATGAAGTAGAGTTTCTATACATGATAAATGCCATTGGTAATTAATAATTGTAAATCCAGTTCTCAATTTTCATTCTATGTGCCCCAAAATGGACAAATCCAAAGGCCAAATGGGGATGGACTGAACAGGTTTAGAACAGTATTTTAAATAAGCTCGCTAAACTACCACTTCTGTGGGATGTCTTATTCACTTTTCTGTTTGGGATGGGAAGGGTAGGGAAGCTCTGATAAAATGGTACTAACAAGGGTCTAAGCAGCGTTTCTTAATGCAGTATTTGACTTGGCAAAATCTGCATGGAATCCCAGTGGGTCTTCTAAAACAAGGCACACTCATCCAGAAAAATTTGAACTAGAGAGTTCTTGAATGAGGGGAGAAATTAATGTTGCCAATGACACATGAATTTGCCTTTTAATTTGTACAGGGCTGGTTTCTGTCCCAACAATTCTGTCATTCTTATAAGAATAAAATTTTGCCTCCATTCCTGGATTTCCAGCATCACAGTCTAAAATAACTGTTGCAATTTCTGTTGTATCCATTCTTTGTTTCACAGAGAAATAATCTGGCAGTCAGTAGAATATGCCTTGTCTTTGTGTTTGCTGAATTAAGAAAAAGCCCTGTTGTGTACCTCAACCTCATCACCCTTTACTGAAGTAACACTTCCTGTACTGAGATAAGAATGCTTTTTCTGCACAAAAGAATAATTGACCAGCTCACCATTCTCATGTTCTGCTTCTGACATACAATAATCTGGGATAAATGATGAAAAAAATAAAAGGAACATTCAAGCCGATCTCAGCTGCTAGGGAGTTCTGAGGAGTTCATTCAGTTTTAATAGCAGCTTTGTAGAAGTGAGTGATACACAGGGTAGCTGGTGTATTCGTGTTGATATAATTATGGGAGTCTAACATTGATTCCCCACTCCATGTGGAGCAGTGTCACTGTGTCTTATCTGTATTTCCCATTGTGAAAATCTGTGTGTTTGAATGAGAATTTTTTTTCCCACATCAAAAAGAGTTACAGTATGCTTCATGTGGTTTATTAATATAAGCCACAATCTTTGAGGTTTTATTTTACAAATTTGTAGTAGAAAGACATTAATCAATATATTCATAATAAAATTTGCATCTGCTGTTTAGCAAAGATATTAATTTATACTTCCTCAATTAAGAAAAAAAATCACAATTTGAGGATTTTTCTTTATTCTATCTGGGTAAAAATAATATAATTTTACAATATAATGAAAATCATGATCTTACGAAGAATAAACTCATTACCGTGAATCTGCTGGTTGAAGCCTTGATCCACTACTAAACATTCCCAAATATTTAGTTCATTATTATCCTTCCAAAAGAGGAAATCTTACTTTGCTAATTAGTGTACTCTTTAAGTATAATGACTTCTTTCAAAAACAAAAAGCAAGCAAAACACTCTATTAATAAGATAAATAATATAAATAGAGTGACAGTTTTATTTTCTTGAGTAATACAAACACACAGCTTTAAAGATATGTCCATGGATTCTGGACACCTGCTGCTTAGAATCTCTATTGAACATTGTATGATGTTGATAGGCCCCCAAAGGTGGTCTTTTATCTTTTGACAAATTTTGTCTGGTGTGTCCTTTCTTTTTTATTTTTCAGCTTTCCTTTCTGATAACCCTTCCAGACATTTATTTATTTTATTGTACTTTATTTTCCCTCACGTGATAACATTGTCATTTTTGGGGACAAGAGGGCAGAGAATGTAAGAATTTTTTTTTTACCTAAGAGATCATGTTAATAAACCCTCCGCCCACCCCATCCCCCCAACAATGCAAAACAAAGCAAACCACAAAACACAACTTCTTCTGAATTTTGCTCTCCAGCTATGTCCATAATCACTAGCTGGCAATAACTGGGTTATTCTTACAGAGGTTCCTTGTTTCTGTAATTCTAGATTTGTTATTGTTTTACTTTTTCTACAGAAAGATCTTTCCAAAAATTATACAGTGTTCATTCATTAGTCTTCAATCTCTCTTTGGGGAAGTTTTCTGTTGGTGTTGGCTCTACATGAGGCTTTATAAAATTTTCCTCAAGTGTTATGAGTATCTTCACAGCTCGCAGCCCAGCTGACCGCCATTTCATTGCTAGTGCCTTTTCCTACATGCAAAAACTATTCAGTCTTTCAGCATCTGACAAGCTGCACAAGCACCTAGGAGAGATCAAGTTTTAAACAGTGATGTGCTGTTAATTATTCTAAGAAATAAACTTTCCAACTAATAAGGCCCTGTAAGCCTTTTAAATTTTTCAAGGAAGTTCTTATTCTTTGGCTTATTTAGAAACTGGCTGATGAGTTTGCTGCTCTATTGAACGTGAAATTGCTTCTGGGACCATATTGAGGACAGGTTGATGTGGGGCTGGTAACACAACCTTATATCATCCTGAATGATTTTTCTTTCAGGTAATATTTTTATCTGAGGATATTTTACATGGTTTTTATGTGGACAATTAAGACCCTACACAAATTCCACTGTTGAGATAGCATCCAGTTCCAAGTGTAGATCTAACATATTACAGATAAACTATTCCTTGATCTTTGTTTTGGTTTTTTGGATTTCTTCCTCCCACTATGATACAAGAATAAAATCCATGTAGTCAGCAAATAACATAGTTGATGGTTTCTTCCATAAGACTATAGCAGATAAAGTTTTCTTTGTAGTTTCAAATGGATTTGGAGAAGACTCACAGAAACATACCTACAAACAAAATATTGACCACATGGGTGCTTAAATTATAGCTTGAGTGGAAAGCATGTTTATGTTTCCTTTCTAGATTTAGCTCTGACCACCTTTTACAACACAGCAAGATTAAGGTAATGGAATTGGCTTCTGTTAAAGGTTTACTCAGTTGGAAATAAACAGCTGTAAGTTTTTTGAACATATACCAACAAAAAAACCCAACTAATCAAAACACACAAAACCCCCTCTAAATCCTGTAAGTATTTCTTTGTTGAGGACCAAAGAATTAAAATATATTATTTTCAACAGAAAAGGATATAGCTGAACTCTGAGGATTACATATGATTCATATTTCAGTACTGTCAACATTACTGATCATGACTGAAAGCTGAAAACAAAACATGACAAAATTAACTGCAAGCTGTTCCAACCTAAAGAGGAGCAATGAGACAAAGATTTTCTTTTCTTGTATATAGTAACTCACTCTGAAATTGCACTGAGCTGACACAGAGCAAAGAATAATTGATATAAGAAACAAAGGAAGAAAAGGACAGTTGAGATAACTGTACTTTGTGTAACTTGCTTCCAGAACTGGCATTATTTTTTGGTATTATTAACAACCAGTAATGTATCTTGAAATGCTGCGCGCAATGAGAAGTATGTGACTATTAACAACAAATATATCCTTAAATATGTCTGATGGTGGATATATTTATATTTATTACTGAAATTATTGACAATGTTTTCCACTGAAAATATTAATAAAAGAGAATCAACACTTATCAAACTGTTGTTCAGAAACAGTATTTTGGCAATACATTAGAAGATGCTTAAAGGACAAAATTTCTGTACTTATCACGCTAATTGCTTCCTATTTGGGCTGTCTGTCATAGAGTTATCTCCCAAATTATGTAGTACTGAAAGATTACTGTGTTAGCAAGTTAGTGTAGCAGCCTTTTTTATTTTTTTCCTTTTTAAAGCTGTGTGAAATCATGGGTCAGACAAAGTTTAAGCATTGTTTGAATTGCTACTAGAAATTATAATGTTGTAACTTTCCAAAGCATGGCTGACTGTAAGTTTTATTTACATTCTGTTTCCTGGTGTAGAGTTTTCCCTGTATGTATACTTTCTAGTTGTAAATAAGCAATATATTAAACTATTATTTTTAATGGAAGCCGTTATAGCTTTGGTACTTAAGGGAAATTAAATGTATAATTTCACTGCTCGGATAACACTAGCAAATCATCTGCCTCCCTGAAAAAGCAGTTACAAATTATTACCAATTTAGGGCAGGTGAAGGAGCTACTTAATGTTGACTTCTGTTGTTTCTAAAAGTCAACAAAATATTTCAAGTTTATAGGGGGTTATTATGTATTACTGTTCATAGTAAAACTTCAAGTCTTTAATTTTAAATTTCTGGCACAATTGTTCCACAATCTGCAACTCAGCTTTATTTACACTTGACCACTCCTAAGCTGCTGACACCATCCTCAACATGACAAAAACTAAGCTAACCTCTCAAAGACATGTTCCTGAAACTAGCCCTAGAAAATAAAAATCTTATTACAGATATGCTCTTAATTCCAGAATGTGGCATTTGCTGATAATTTATCCATGGTATATATATATTTCCATATATATATTTGCCTATGTATACTGCCAGATTCCTTGTTGAATCATATTAATTTTGTCCAGATTAAAAAAAATAAATAAAAAGTAAAATCCCAAACAAGAAACCCAAACAAAACCAGTTTGATAAAGATGTATCAGCCTAAGATATCTTGGCAAAAGAAGCTTATAAGTGGGCCAGCCTGAATCCAGACCACAAGAGTAGTTTCCTCTCTTTTGCATCCAAAATCCGCATTAACTATTTGTATTTGTACTTATTTGACTCTTTGGTAACTCTACCTGAGGAAAAGTGCTCTCAAAACTGGTTAGGAGATACTAGCTGAGAGTACCAGCCTTACTGCACAGACACTCCAAGTGATAGGTAAAGAAAACCCAAACCCAAGCATTCAGATTTAATGGAATTCTTTGCATAAAGGTGAAGCTTTTGCACAGAATTGAATCTTAGAATAGGGTGGTGTGTCACTTTCCATGTGTTGAAGGGAACTCAGAAAGTTTACTCAGTCTGGGTGGGATGAAACTCCCTGCAAATCTGTTCTGTTAAACTCAATAGGCAGCTGACCACTTAGAATCACAAAATCACATAATAATCTAGACTGGAAAATAGCTTTGAGGTCTTCAACTCCCACCTGTGACATTACACCACCTTGTCAACCAGACCACGGTACTAAGTGCCACATGCAGTCTTTCCTTAAACACCTTCAGGGACAGTGACTCCACCACCTCCCTGGACAACCCATTCCAATGTCTCATCATCCCATCTCTGCAGAAATTCGTCCTAATGTCCAACTTTATAATTTCCGGCACAGCTCAAGATTATGTTCTTTCATACTGTACTTGCTACCTGTAAGAAGAGCCCAGTGCCCACGTGGCTACAATTTCCTTTCAGGGAGTTGTAGAGCATGACAAGGTCTCCCCTGAGCCTCCTTTTCTAAAGGCTATACATCCCATCAGCTGCTTCTTGAAAGGCTTGTACTCCAGACCCTTCTCCAGAGCTCTTTGTTCTCTGGATTCACTTCAGCATCTAAATGTCCTCTTTGTGGTTAGCCCAGAGCTGGATCCAGCACCTGAGGTGTGGCCTCACCAGTGATGAGTACGGGAGGGCAATCCCTGCCCTGGTCCTGCTGGCCACACTATTGCTGACACAGGCCAGGATGCTGGGCACAGCTGGCTCATGTATAGCTAGCTGTTGACCAGCACCCTTATCTCCATGCTCAGTGCCTGCTGCTACTGTCCTAAACTGCATGCAAAGCACCTGATTGATCATTCCAGAGACTACAGGAATAGTTCCTACTGACTATTTACGAGTACTTCATCTCTGCTTCAGACTACATAAGCTGAGTTATATGACCTGACTGAAAAATTAATTTATTGTTCAACAATTAATCAGGCATATAACAATGTAAGCATAAACACAAATCTCTTTCTGTATTTTTTCCGTTTCCCTCCCTATTTCTGTCATTCATTAAATAATAACTGAAAGTTAATTTCATATCAGCATGCATTAGAATGGGAAAATATTTATTGTCTGATCCTAAATAAGGTTATTAAGGCATCAAATGAAGCTGGCTCTCTTCCTGTTTTTTGGTGAACAGATGCACAGAACAGGGGATATAAAGTACATAAATTAGCATATCAGATATGAATGATTTTTTTGTAGCCTAAAACTCCTTAGATAAGTTTTTATGCAAGTACTGTGCTTCTGGGGGGAGGGGGAGAGGATAGGGGTTTCTTTTGAGTCTAGATAATTAAACTAATCCAAAAAGTTATGATGCCTCTATGACCCTTGCCACATTTGGAGTTATCCATAGAGGAAATTAATGAATGGAAAATCAAATTAATTTTGATATGTAAAGCAAAGCAAATTTCTTAAGAATTTCCTTGTGTTTGAATAAGTTAATTACACAAAAGGAAACCGAGTCTCCATAGGGAAATATTTTCAGCTCATTCTTACTGATATAAATGAGGCTAGAAGAAGTAGAAATAGAACACAATTCAATAGCATAAGGGCCAGGGTCATACACTTGGGGACTGAGAACAGTTTCTACTAGAAACTGAGATCTTCTAATTTGGAAAGAGAGGAAGACAAAAACTTCACATTATTAGTTGACCATGAGCTACCAGTAGACTGCTTCTAGAAAAAATGCAAATTAGATACCTTAGGTTTTTGAGCAGTGATAAGATGTTAATGTTGAGAGACATTGATGAAGCATATACAGGACTTATCAGAGGGAAAAAGATGAGGCAACAGAGAATGATTTTGTATAAGGTGTCTTAAATCTTTGCTACCCTGTGGGGAACACAAAGGAGTAACAAGGCAGAATCTGAAAGTTTTTCCTGAGAGCTTACCTTCAGACATCTAAACGGATCATGCAGCTGTGATCTTGGATGGAATGTGACTGCAAGGACACTAAATGTCTGCTACTGTGGCTGTCTTTGTTTCTACCCAAAACTAAGAAGCACAGAAACAGACTAAGATGCATGGTATTCCTTTATAACTTAGATATCATATAGATTTCTTTATTAATGACAGAATTTTATGTGGGAGTTATGAAAGAAACAGATGTTCTGAAGATTAGTAAGGGCCACTAGAAACAATCACTACATAACAATTCCTGTGAGAGAGCATGTACACAGACTTATCACTAAAGAACCCAGCAAACTATGCATGCTGACTCCAAAATTGATACACTGTTTTCCAGTTTATATATTATTAGGGGTAATAAGTGTCCTGTGGAGAAAAAAATCTGGAATGCACAAAAAGGTACAGAATACAAACAGACAGAAAGAGTAGCACAGAAGAGAAGGAACAGAAAAAAATAATACTTTTTTCAAACTAAAAATTTTTGGGGTAACATAATATATGGGGAACTTATCTGAAATGAAGGAATAATTTCATTTTCTTTCAGTAAACAGAATTCTAAGCCAAGATTGTCCTGATTCCAGAGCTCTCAAAAATCTTTTAAAAAGCTATCGTGTATACATGCAATATTCATGTTACAAACTAGGGATATATGTGGTTAAGATGCTCTGGGGATGTGCCCAAATGAAGAATAAATTCCTTTTCCACTTCTCTTAAATACAAAACTTATGTGAAAACAGTAGAACATCACTTTCTTCTTATAGAAGGAAAAAATTACAGCTCACCACTTCTGCCCAGAGTTGTGGGTGTCCCATCTCCAGAAGTTCAAAGCCATGTTGGATGGAGATCTGAGCAGCCTGATCTGGTGAAGGTGTCTCTGCCCACAGCAGGAAGGTTGATCTTTAAGGTCCCTGCCAACCCAAGACACTCTGTGATTCTATGATTGCTTTGATTTTATTGCAAATACTATAAAAGAAGAAATTAATGTCAAAATGTGGTTTGTTGCTGAGGTTTTTTAATCCCATATTGAAAATATTTCTTCCTTCCCTTGGAAAAAAAAAAAAAGCCATAACAATGGAAATGTTTCTAGTTGTGTGTATTCTAGTCTGAAATGTATTTTTCACATCTTGGTTTTGTTACTAGTATATAAACTTAGAAAATAAAAATGTCAGAAGCTGAGGAGAGGACGGAGCAAATAAAAACAAACTGAGGATTCTATTGTCCCAGACCGAATGTCCAATATGAAACATATTCTGGAAAGAACTACAAAGAGAATACTTAGCTGTTTAGCTGTGGAAAAATTTTGCAGCCTTATGGAATATAAATACTGTGCTGAAAAACTATAATCTGGTTCACATCTAATACTAGAAGCTACACAGACACAGTACATGACTACATGAATTCAAGGAATTGGGTTTACTGAGAGATCTGTGGTGGGTTTGCCCCAGTGGGATCCAAATGCCCACCAAAGCCACTCTATCCCTCCCCTCCTCAGCTGGACAGAGGGCAGAAAATGCAAGAAAAGGCTCCTTGGTTAAGAAAGGGAGAGATCACTCACCGTCTTGGTCAACACAGATTGAATGAGGGGAAATTAATTGAATTTATTAGTAACCAAATCACAGTAGCATTATGAAAAGTAAATCCAAATCTAAAAAGCAGCTTCAGTGATCCAGCATGGGTCCTCCAGAGGATTACAGGTCCTGCCCAGCAAACCCTCAAGGGGTCACAGCTTCCTTTGGCCTCCACTTGCTCTGGCATGGAGTCCTTCATGGGCTGCAGGTGACTATTTTCTTCCCCATGACCTCCATGGGTTACAGGGGGGCAATTGCCTTATGATAATCTGCATCATGGGCTGCAGGGGAATCTCTGTCCTCATGCCTGGACCACCTCATCATCCTCCTTCACCTACCTTGGTGTCTGATGAGCTGCTGCTATCACATATTCTCACCCCTCTCTTCTCTGGCTACTGTTGATACAATGGCATCCTTCCTCTTCCTAAATACATTATCCCAGGGGTGCTACCAGTGTCTCTGATGGGCTTGGCCTTGGCCAGGAGGTCCATCTTGGAGCTGGCCAGCACTGGCTCTGTGAGACATGGGGGAAGTTTCCAACTGCTTGTCACAGAAGGGCTCCTGAAGCCGGACTCGAAGACCCTCCACTGACAAAATCTTGCCATGCAAAACCATATAAGGCCATACATGAAAAATAGGCTATGAAAAATGGGCTGAGGACATGTTTTCAGCTGATATTACTAGGGAATATGCATGTTTGCCACAAATGTTGAACAGAGAAATTCAAGATTGTTGGGGAATCTGAGCAGAGTATTTGGGAATACCTCTGGCAGCCCACGAAGAGGTGAGAAGGCGGAGTTGTCAGCAGGGATGATCAAGAGACTGACTTTCTTCTGGCACTGTCAGTTCAGCTCAATAAAACTTGTGGTCCTTTACAGATGTTGATGGTGTGGACATTGAGAATGGCTTGCCAGGAAGGATACAAGGCTACAATGGAAAAAAGGAGTATGTAGACTTGATGCAGAAATAAAATAAGCAATTATCTGAGAGTATAACAACCTCTCTAAGAAGGAGTCATGGATCTGCTGCCTACCTAATGGTGGCAGGACAGAAGAGGAGAGGCCACTTTCAGCTCTTGGCATATATAAAGCCACAGACCTTCTAGCAGGAAAGTACCCCTAGTGATAGCTCAAGCTGTAAGACTGTGTCTTCTCCAATCTTTCGTGTGTGTGAACATCCCTCCATCTCTAGGTCCCATGCAACACAGTGAGAGTTGGTATAGCAACTGAAAAGGTTCTCCCTTCACTCTGCACTATGCCCTGTTTTTTGTAAGATATTTTTCCCTCTGAAAGGAGGCATATATGGTTTTAAAATCTTTTAGTTGAGAAGGTGGTTTTCAGAATTCCAGAAATCCCCATCTAATTAGAAAGGTTAGAATTAATTTTGTTTACTACAATAAGTTACCTCTGAATAACAGGATATCTGATCAAGCTGCCAAAAAGATATGCCCTTTAAAAATAATTTATTCTAATTGGTAAGATTTTTGTTGCTCTATGGTAATTAGTTTTTCCAGTCAGGTTATAGGCAGTACTTGTATTCTTTCCGTGTGCTGCAAGATTTGGCTGAGAGAAGGAAAATTTATTACAATTGTAAGCAAGGGCTAATGATAAGAAAATCTGTCCAGCTGCATGAATGAAATTATGTCATAACATGTAGGAGTGTATGTTTCAGTGACCAGTGCTAAAGCAATACTTCTTTCCTCTGATAAAGTCAACCTAGTTTATTATGTTAACCTTGTGTGTGCATTGCTGCCATCTCTGCTACTGATAATGTCACTTTAAGATTCTTGAGTGAGATGTTTCTTGTAAAGTGCTTTACAGATAGATTAAGAGTCAATTAAATCCACATTTCAGATTAATAAATTGTCTTAAAATACTCTGTTATGCTCTAGCTCACTGGCGTAGTTCAGGACAAAAAAACGTAATCCCTAATTTACAAATATGAGTTGGTAGCTATTTCTACCAGCTAAACAACTTTGTTTTCATCTTGCATTCTGCTTATAATCATTGCTTAAAAGACAATAGGAAAAACGGTCTGAATGCCAGAAATGATCATTTAGATAGAAGTGCTCCCTGGTCTGTTGCCAAACACTTGGAAAAGCTAATAAAAACACTAACTGTACTCTATTGGAAAAGTGTGTCTTGTTATCTTGAATTATAAACTTACCTTAGTCATAAACTCAGGTTCTATTTTCTAAGTAACAACAAAGTTTAATGGAAAGTTCAAAATAATAATCTGACAAGTAATGAAGAATTTATTGGATTGAATTTGATAAAAACCTGCAGTTTTGTCTTCACAGATAGACTGTAAAATAGGAAGTCTGTTTATACAAAATAGAATAAAATGTAAACCAAGAGAAACTAAGATTCTGCATGGTATATACAAATGCTCTTCAACACTTAGTGATATTTTATATCTACTTGATACCTGCAGGGAGTATTTTTAGGATAATTTGAATCATAGATGGAAGAGTTCCATCAAGGTATAATGCAGTTCACCTTACTACTAATGAAAAATTATTCCCTAAACATAACTTGCAATATTTTGTCCTCTCCAGTTTAAAGTTCCCAAGGACATTGGTGGTCCTGCAGTATTAATTAAAAGAGTCTACACACAAGTGACTCTCACTGTCTGTAAACGTGTTCCACTTAATTATTTCCCTTGTTATTAGTAAAAATATGTTTCCTAATCCTAAATACTTCTTCAGGTGTCTTGGTGGTTAAATATTAGTAAAATTCTACAATAAGAAGTAAGATGCTACAATAACAAACATTAATCTGCTATGGCTCAGACAAAAACCTACAAGTTTCAGAGAAGAAATTCAAGCTATTGGGAAAACCTTTCCAAAAGAAAGATAATGTAACACTAGAGTAGGTTCAGATAACTGTTACAAATTGGAAGTTTCTAAGCATCCTGGAAGACTTCTATAAAGAGATTGCATAAATAGGTATTGGCAAAGCATAAAGGAAGTGTCTTCAAAATGGGGAAAAAAATCCAAGATTTAAATCAAAAGAATTTATACAATGTGTAGTCATTTAGCTTACTGTACCTTATACATTCAGATAAATACATTAAGTGAAAATAAACAGGAAAGTTGAGAAGTGACTAATAAAATTCAGGTAATCCACACAAGAAGACATAATAAAAAGGAGCAGTTTGGAATATGTAAGAACTTGGCAGCGTCCTTGAGCTCGTATCGGGGCCATAAAAGAAGAGTATGGTATTTTATTTGTTTTGATGCAGTCAGCATTATTGTAGGGTCTTTATCTGTTCATTAGCTCATTTTACTCATACTTGGAGAAAAGCAGACCCTGTCAACCCACCATTAATCTGATGGGGTGAATTGGGAACTATCTGAGAACAATTGTATTCATTCAAATGGTCTTATCATGGTTTCAATTGCTGCAAAGCTGCAGGATGTTTCTGGTTTCTGTATTGGTGCTGCATGTATGAATGAGATTGAAAGTAGTAGATATTTCCAGTACAGCCATTCATTCCACACTGATAAGGTACTCTAACACAAGATCATGATCCTGGGAACTATCCACTTTAGCTGAAGAGATCTCACTCCTTTAAGCAGTTCTTAACATCAATTTATATCCAGACAGAATAGATACAAAGCAAGATTATTGTAGAACACAAGTTCAATCTAGTCCTTGGAGAATTGCAAACTCTCTTCCAGTATTGTTCACACACTCACAGAATTGAATAAGAAATTTGAGCTATTTTAATTTTTTTCAAGCAGTGACCCTTTTCCCTCTTTTCAGTACTATTCTTTATTTTATTCTACTTGCCAAATCCTTCTCACCCCTCTAGGGAAGATAATCACAGGAGATTTTAATAATACAATGTTATTGTAGATTCTGCATCTGTAATGAAATTACTTCTATTTTGTTAGTGGTTCATTTTTAAAAGAATACAGTTTTTTTTTCTCTTCATTCAAACAAGATAGTTGCCAGATATCCAGTCTTCAAATTAAATATACTCTGTGAATAACCTAATGTGGCCTGCTAACAAATCAAAGTTTAAACTCTTCCAGAGTTTGCTGAGTCTTTATATGGGAAGCATCCTCTGACAGATATAAAGGAATTTAGGAGCTGAATTTATAGTGGTGAAATACCATTGTGTGAGAAATACCATATGAAGTTCTATTATGTAATACTCATAATAATAATATTAAATATTTTAGTATAATATTATCCAAATTCTTTGGCATATCATCCTTCTCAGAAACAGCAATCTAGTTTTTGTCAAATAACACTGTTGATAATATCAGTTGATGCAATTTTGTATGGTTAAAGACTTTTATTTTATTTTATTTTATTTTATTTTATTTTATGACAAGCATTTTACTTTTTTTCAAGTAATGATGCAAAGTTGATTAATCAGTAGTTTTAGGCACTAACCATACTTGGAGATTTTCTTAACAGAGTGGTTAAAGAGGAACTTCTGTGGATGACTTCAACTTTTGCCTGAGTTCCAAATGATCCAGCTGGTACATGTTAATTTGTGTTGGGGAGTTAAAATCAGCAGATTATGACACAAGCCATCCTATATCCCAGTGTATTATTGGTTATGAGGAGCTAGTATGGCTTAAGCTCTCCATGAGCCACTTACATGGCCCGTTGGATACAAGCACTCTATCTTAAACTAGCTTTTCCTGCTGAAAAAATTAAATGCTTTTTAGATTGCACCATATTCATTTCATTATATGATAAGAATTCCACTTTATGTTCTTGCACCTCTTGGAAGTATGGTAATGAGATATTTGTGTGTATTTTCTGTTCCATATAACAAAAACCAGATAAATGTAATGGTGAAGGAAGTAATAAATCTACCTGAGTTTATGGCTTGGCCCTGTTCAAGTCGCAAACTTAATACAAAAGATTTCTTCAAGCATAAAAAGGACAAAATGTGACAAAAGTAAAATAGCTAAGTGAACCTAGAGGAAAAATGTATCATTGCCTGTTAATTTTAGACAACATATTTTTCCATAAAACACCCTCACTGAGGGTTAATACTTATTGTTTTCTTGAAAGCAATTACTCTACTGTGCAGTAGATTACACTGCAGAAAAACCACACCAATAAACAGGAATAATAACAATTCTTTAAAGTGTCCCCAGTGTGCTGTGATGTATCTATTGCTAACTCACGTTTTAAATCTAAACTGTTCAACAAACACTGTAGAATATATCTGCAGGGCTTAATCCAGCTTTTCTCATTTAGCATTCTTAATAGTAAAAAATTGGCTGCAGCACTGCAGTTTCAAAAGCAACTCACAAAGTTTATCTAAATTTTCAGGAAACAATTTTAGAAACTAAGCCGTTGTTGAAAAACCAGATACATGACTGAATAATAAAGCATCATAAAATAGAATGGTTGGCCTTTGTCTTGCAAACTATTTTGTATTGCTGCTACTGGGTCATCTGAACTAGGCAGTCTTCACATTTCAGACTTTTCATTCTAGACCATAAAAAACAGTAAATGCTTTATCTTTAATAATCACACACTGTAAAATATACTTTCTGGAACTCATTTGCCTATTTGACTATTATAAATTACTTTATTTCTGTTCACTCTTAAGAGGAAAGACCTCTATTTTCCTTGATGTCTGCAGGAGAGTGACACTGTCCAATCTTTGATGATTTTGGATTTATAAACAATCGTGGAAGCGCTAACTCTTCAGTGGATAGATTAAATAAAACAAAACATCTCCACAAATTCTAAGATGCCTCTAATGATTTCAGTATGGTAAAAGTAGGTATGAATTTTGTTTACTGCATTGACCTAACCTTGACAAACAGCCAATTACTGACCATTCTTTGGGTGAAGAAATTTTTCTCCTGAGTGGACACCATTGCTCACTGGTTGGGCTGGCAGGGCTGCAGCTCCTGCCCTGCTGTGCACAGCACCATGCCATGTCCTGTTTGCCCACCCTGTGGGTGGCACTCCTGGCAGCTATTGCTCCCTAAGGCCTTCTTCTATGCATGTGGGGGGCTTGGCTGCTGCTGCTGCTGGCTTCAGCCAGCTCTCATCCATTGCTCTCATGTTAGCTTGTGGCTCCTGGCAGCTTCCATGGCTCCTCCTGAGGCTCTCCCAGGTCAGGAAACCCGCTGTGTACCCCAAGCTAGAATGCTCTGCTGCAGATCATGCCAGCATCAGAGGCACTTGTCTTGACTACTGATGTAATAAACATATTTATGTAGTCTGACGTAGCAAACTTATTTATAACTCCAAAGATGCTCATCTGGGTTCAGAATTGGCTCAGTATTCTGCTGCATGCTGTAATCTAGCACTTTTGACAGATTATGTAAAAAAACTGAGCATATCCTGAAATTGCTGCCTATCAACAGAAATTAGAAGTGTTCAGAAATGTTGCACAGAAAATTGTGGTCTGGGTTTTTCGGGTTTTTTGGGTTTTTTTTCCTTTTGGTGTATGTGCTTTATAAAAAGCCAGTTGTTCAGAAAAAAAAAAGAAAATGTTGCATAGCAAAAGTTTAATCAATATAATTTTCTTAGGCAACATTGCCTCACTTTTAAATTGCTGTTTTAGGTATTCTTATACCATTACTGCCTGTAGTTGTTTAGGTATTTCCTTTTTATATTGAAGATTTCCTCTCCTGGATTGTATTAAATATTTGCATGCTTCCATTTTACCTGCAAGGGCAAAAATTTGACATTGTACGGATTAAAATGTTAACTAGTCTTTGTTTAAGTAATATAGTTTTTGATCCAAATAGTAATAAAGACTGGTTACTCAGAAAGCTGCATATTTTGGTCAGATAGAAACTGTTCAATAGTAGTTTTCCTCCTAGTCTGAAATTGCAAAAGTATTTCACATTATCAAAAAAAGATGCCCTGTGAACCTCTTTCATAGGTGAGTCTATCAGACAATTCAACTCATATATCATCAATCTATTTCCAATCTCTTTTTATAACTCTTGACCAGCCTCTAGGGATCTCATTAATAATTACATATTAAGTTATGAAGATCTGCCTGATATTTTTAAATTTATTAAATTTAAAATACTTTAAGCCAGACTTTTTGTAGTGTATGAATGTATAGAAAGAATCCGTTGCAAGTTTAAAGCTATATATAGCGTAGGAGAAAACAAAATTTCATTTGTGTTGTTGTTATAAGTCTTTGACAACACTAATGGAGACTGTGAGTAGCATTATATGATATATTGCCTCACTTTGCAGCTACATTACAGTAATAAAATAATAAAAAACAATTTTTCCAATAGATTTCTCTTGACATTTTCATCTCAAAATTATCCATGACTAATTGTCTTATATAAAATAATCCCATTTGTATAAGTTCTGAGTTTTCTTATGCTTTTGCTTGCAATTCCCTGTTGCTATACTGTATGTGGATTTATGGCACATCAAATTAAAAGAACTAGAAAATTGCCTTTTGTATGACTTTAATTTCTGCTCAGATCTCCAATTAGTTATATTTTATTTACATGAGGCCTGAAGCAAAGCCACTTTCAGTTAGTAAGAGCTGATTATCACTAAGAAAAATCGTTTGAGATTAAGGTTTTAGTGTTTAGGTTAACCCTAGGTAGATTCAGGAATCAATTAACAAGTGTTACCATTGATATGAAGCAAAAAAAAATCCACCTTTGAGCTATATTATAAAAGTTGCTTTTTTCTCCCCAAACAATATTATTTGGAGTTCTTTTACATTTTTTTTGGTAGCTGTAGGCTTGAGAAATTCACAGAATTACAAAGGTTACTAAATATGTGTTACATAGTATTTCTAGATACATCAAGAGGCTATTCAGAAGTTTAGTTTGTGTCAATTTTAACTATAGCTACTTCTATTTGCTCAAAACCCAAGATTTTTGTCAGAATTGCTGTATACACCTCACCAAAATTCTCATAGGTTTTGAAAAACAGCTTTCTGTGATAAGGAATAAAGCAGTAATAGCACAATAGCTCAATCTGTGAGGGCAAGATTGGTCTTTTATTCACAGAGTGATTTCAAATTGCCAGAAGGGACTGACTGCTGTAAAGTGTCTTTGTGAGGAACATCTTCAGCAAAATTGAATAATAATGTTTCTGTGGGCATTAAGCATTTTGTGCAGGATGTGTGTTTTCCTGAACTCATTTCATTTTCATAATCATCAGAAAGTGTCTCAATACAGCAAAACCACTCTGTTTTGTACAAATGATCCTGGACACCTCCTGGGAAATGTTTCTTTATGCAGAATGTATAAAGAAGCCCCATTCAAGTAAGGAATCTAAGAAGAAAAGGTCTGACATTTTCATATTTTGTTCTCATTTCTGTTCTGAAAAGCTTGAAAAGCATGAGAAAGAACAATAGGGGCACACATGGATTTCTGTGATTAAGCATTTTATATACACTTTCCAACTTCTATTCCTTAATCCTGTTAAACATTATTTGCTCTGCAGGTACTTACTGAGAGTAGTTTTCATTTTAGCTGGAGATTTCTCCAGGGAAAGCTCTGAAAACCTGAAGCTCCATTAGTACCATTTTTTATTTTATACGTCTTAGTCTATGAAGTGGATTGAAAAAAGCATCTTTCAATGCACCCATTTTAAATATGAATCTTTTCATCCCAGACTTGAACATTCATCCTGTTTCATTTGACAGACCTTTGAAATATTATTCAGAATTTTTGGAATTAGCAGGCAACAGTGTTCATAGAATCAAAGAACCTCTGGGTTATCTCAAAGAAATATGTGAATTAAACTTTATTTAACATTTCATGTGCAATACATTGCATTAAATAATCACTATGTTTGTCAGAGGCAAAGAGGAAAAAGAGGATAATATCTTCCAAGAAAATCTCTTAACAGATTTCTGAAGTATTCAGCCACAGTTAGATTTTTGCTTCTCTGACTTCAGTTGTCCTCTTGGTTCTACTTTCATGAGGTGGTGGAGCACATAGGAGGGTTTGGTTTGCCTTGTGAAGATGTGCAAAACAGCATCTTCTAGACATATGGAAAGCTCACTTACAGAATAAAAAGTAAAAAAAAGGAATGTTCTTTTTCAGGGAGGAGTAGTTGTCCAGATAGTGAGGTAGAATCTTTATTTCCGTATTGCTGTTACAGAGATTGTTTGTACTGTTTTTGAGGATTTAACATATTTTGTGTCTGGTTTTCCCTGTAAACAACCTGAATTTGGCCTGACAGCAAAACTTACCTGCTCTTTTAGTTGATTAAGAGATGAACCCTTGCCATTTTAGCTACTTAACATCAGTCTTGTTGCATCACATCATACTGAATAGGAAAGACAAAACTTCAAATGTACTGGCTAAATCTATGTGTAAATGTAGGTTTTTCCTCCCTTGGAGAACAGGACAACACACTCTGAACTTTACAATGATCCCACATGAAAGCATCATTCATTGGGTACCACACTTAGCCTTCAGTACAGTCACAATTTTGTCCTAAATTAGACACCCATCCAGTTGGGTTTAGGTTATACACAAGATTGTAGATGGATAATGTTAGTATATAAAAAGCATGGATTAATTTGCTTCTAACACATGAAGATCCTGAAGATCCTATAACTCTGTCAGGTACAAGACTACTCATTCAGTGATTATGCTTTGCTAGAAAAATGCCTAAATGCTGCTAGTAATGGATTTTCAAAACTATCACCTTTAACTGTGCTGTATTGTAGCTGTAGCATTTGCAAAACTTGTAGGAGCAGAACAGAGACTAGCCACCCTGGTGATATTCTTCAGTTTTCCTGAAAGTTTAAAAATTTATATTTAAACACTAGCTGTGCTTTGTTCTAAACCAGGAGTGTAAAAATTGAAATGACAAAGTTGTAATGGTGGTTGATGTTGCAGCTCCAAAATAAAATCCCTATCCAGTATGCCCAGTGTGCTAAAACAACTGAGTTTGTGAGGCAAGCAGCATCGCTCACAGAGGTAAGCATCCTTGCAGAGCTTCCAGCAGCATACAGGACCCAATTTTGCTTCATGCTACAAAACACAAATGAAAGATATCTATCTTGAGGGAGAAGTCTATCAATTGTAAGGGATTTTTGAAAAATATGAATGAAGATCACAGTCCTGTGACTTTTAGAATCACTGCAGCAGCTAAAAACCCTGCCTCAGGCATAATACAAACAGTCTAGCATAAGCTTTAAAAACTCAAAGCAAAAAAAAAAGAACTGTCAACATTGCCCAAACCCAACACAGATACACAGTGATAGCAGCAGACAAGATGCTTCTCTGCTCTAATTTTGCAACTTTTTTTCCTTTGCACTTTCTGCTCTGTTGCTCTGGAAAAACATTACTGAAATGCCTTCAAAGCCAAACAACTGACACTCTTCACTTTAGAAAAAGGAAAAAAAGTGAAAGAAAAAGTTGTTCTTTTACGCTTGTAGATTTCTGCTCAATTCTTCTGCTGTCTGCAGGTCATCTGCAATGGTAATCCAGAGCACTAACCAGCCAGTGTGAGCAAAAAATGGCAAAAAGAAACAAAGCCCACCAGGTTTTGTAGCAGGTAATTATTGTACCCATTGTAGCAGGTAATTATTGTCTTATTTTCCATAGAAGCCAAACAAAAGGCTAGTGTTCTGAGAAGGAGGAAACAATTTGAAAACCATATTTTTAGTCATCTTTTTGATTAATTTTTCAGCTTCTAAACCCCTGCCTGCTCTTTTGAAGTGCTGTCTTTCCTAGCTCTTGCAATTCTGTAAATTTCATTTTGCTTTGCCTTGGAAGCAGAGCTCTACAGGGTTCTAAGTTAATATGAAATAAATCAAATAAAGAAACTGATGAATTTTGTGATCAAGATGAAATTGAAAGAAATTAAACATTCTGAGGCAATATCAGTTTTCAGCATTCACAGTTGTCAGGGTTCTCCTGTCAATTCCATCTGTCTATAGCAAACAACCAGTTTTCCAAAACGATAAATCATATTTAAAATTAAATTATTGTAAGAAATAAATCTACAGAGACATACATAGTAATTGCCTGAGTAGGAGCATTAGATAGTATAGATCAATTTATTAGCAATAAATGTGTCCAAACCCAATAAAAAATAGATGTCAAATTGCACAGAAGACACAGTTGATGATAACATTCATTTTTACATTGCATAGTTTTTACAGGATGGCACTAGGGACTCTCTCATGTTGCTCTCAGATGAACCCTTGTATTACTTGTCCTACAAGAAGCTTATTAGAACCAATCTAAACCATGCCAAACCAAAAAGATGAACTATGTACTAGATGACACAGGAGACCAAAAATGAGGAAAGCTTAGGTTGAAAGGTCATCTTCTGCAGAATTTGCGTGTGATCTTGCTGAGATGAGCAACTCACATGAATTTATTTCCCCATTTGTAAAATGGAAATTGTGTTTGCCTAGTAAACAGAAAGTTAAGAAGTTCAGTCTAATCATCTTTGTCAAAAATGTTTAAATTCTTGCATACCAGACACTGCATTATTTATTGTATTCCTTCATCTTTTATATAACACAAAGTTTAAGATGTGAAAGAGTTCAATTTAGATGTTCTTATGTATACTTTGTTGATTAAATGAATGTTAAATCACAAGTGTTTGATATTTATTGCACCAGGGCTAAAATTACTTGGAAAATTTCTGTTGGAATACTTTTCAGTGGGAAAAAAAAAAAAAAAAAAAAAAGATGTTGAAGTCTGCAGTTTTGAAGAATTTGCTCTTTTTTTGGTCATGAAAATAAAAATTAATTGCACAGAGGTAGTGAGCTAATAGGGACCAGAAGTACTTTTTTCTGCCAGTGAGGCTTTCAGCAATTTCACTTGCCACCAGTAAAACTGGCAGGAATTTTGAGAAGGAAGGAAGCCAAAATATTTCTCTTTATGCTATTCCAAACCCAAATTTTCCTGGGAATCCCTTTGCTCATAAAATTTGTATTTTTAATTTTTATCCTGAAGTGGAATGACAAAGATTTCCATTATTTTAGAAGGATATTTTTAATTTTCAATTTCTGTTATACAAAAACCCATTAGGCAAGTAATAGACTTAGATATTTCTGAACATCCTGCTACTGCACAATACATGCATATGTCATTGAAGAGCCTTAACAGGGTAAACCAATTGATACCTCTATAACCAAAGGTAGTGACTTATCAGAAAATCCAAGCAATTGCTATGGCTCTAACATCTTCAGTGTATGAATTTCAGTTGCACTAAATCACAAATGTAAAGTGTATTTTAATAATCCCAGTCACATTGCAACAAATTCTGTTGTCTCTAATACCTGCTCAATATCCTGGGACTTTGTGAAAGGTTAGAATGTGACAGGACATAACTCAGAGAACATTTGTTAATTCATCTTCTTCAAGCTCACATTAAACTGGTGTAATTTTTCTAGGAACTGTTGCTGAGAAAGTTCTGTGACATATTGTGTAATTGTTCTTTACTTTCACAATATTTCTATTTCTAAGACTGGAAGGATGAGAGGAAAGACGGCGTCTTCTTGTAGCTTCACCCTTGGATTCATGAGACATTTTAAAAATAATTTTAATAAGACCTAAATCCATAAAAAACTTTTACACTGAAACCTTATGACAAGGAGTTAACTTTGCAGAAAGTGCACAGTATTTTATAGAGAAACCAAAAGAATGTTCAACTGCAGAAGGTCATAGAAGAGCTAGTTCGTTTTTTCAAATATTGTACCATCAAGGATGTAAGTTTTCCCACAGCTGAACTTCTAACAAATAATATTGCTATCCTAAAGAATTTCAGTTCAATTTTCCAGCAGGCACACATACACATTGTGTTTTTCAAACTGCAACACTGAATTCTGTACTCGTTACGAAATCAGATCTCGTATGGAAAATGCACCTTTGTCATTATGGCTGGGTACTTTGAGGTTTCTATTCTGTTGATAGGAACTCTAAGAAAGTAATTCCCCTCAATTAGATATGACTTGTCAGTAAAAAAAAAAAAGGTCAATTCTTGGGTTGATGGAATATGTAAAGGAATGGGACACAATGGGAGATGAGAACAGGAAGGTAACATTATAGAGGTTTTGCCACGTGGAAAATACTTTGCACTTATAGTCCCACATTTGCTTTCTGCTGCTGCTCCAAATGAAACTCTTTTGTCTTTCTAATTCCCAGTATTCATCCCAGATACTTTGAGAAGTTTTAACTGCAAACTAAACATTGAACATTACAGCTGCAAAATCCAGGTGCTCCGCTGTGATATACATTTTTCTAGCAAAAGCATCTGGATGCTTGGCTGGCTGCACCATGAAAAGACCTGGCTCTGACATTGCTTGTATTGGCATCCAAGGAAATTGCCTAAGGATCAGTCTGCTGTGGGGCTGGCTGGGATGTGCTGCCCAGCTGGAGGCCGTAGTCCTTTGATAGGCCTGTCATTGTCAAGAATTTGATCAAGTTTATATACTTAAGAAAAAAATCCTGTTCAAATTTCTCATGATCTCTTCCACATGTAAAGCCTTATTACGGTATAAAGGATCTTGTACAAAATCACTGAGTAGAGATATAAGCAACTTTTAAGGACCCACTGCTTAGGTTAGCTCTTTCACAATCCTTATACTACACAATGTGCCATAGAAAACCACATTTCTGCGTAACCTTTTATTGCAAAATAAATCGCACTAACCTTTTATTGCAAAATAAATCCATCGTGAGATAAGTGATTTACATTTAGATATTTTACTCTGAAATGTAAATAACTTCCACAAAAAATGCTCCAAAATGTCCTTGAGTTGTTAAATGAAATTACCTGATGAACTAAGTTTAGCAGAGTCTTTCAAACATACCTCTTATGGCCATGCAGACTAAAGACTGAAAATATTTACTTTCACTTAGACACTCAAGAATATAGACAAGAAGTTCAGGAAACCTTTGGTAAAGATATGAAAGTAATTGTGAAATTGAGAGGATTAATAATATTGGCTCTACTCATATAATAAGCTTGGAAAAGAATTTTTTTCTTCAATCACTAATAATTTTTTAGAATTTGTTTTCCTCTGCTTTCTTTTTCAAATTAAAGATATTCAATAATAAAAAAGATCAAACTATAGTCCTTAATCCAGAGAGAGTGTACAACTCAGAGTTCTTCTATGTACAGTGGAAATATTAGCAAAACAGCTGTGTGGATAACATGAGCATGTGTGTGCTTTTTACCTTCCTCCAATGATTGCTAATGTTTCTTAGTTTCTCCACGGGTTTTCTTCATCCACCTTCTACAGCTGGAAACTTCTTATGCATTGCCATAAATCCAGCAAAGAGATGCATCAACTACTTGCAGTTCTGCATCACTGGTTTGGGAATTCTCCTCCATAAATCCCTTGTGAGGGCAGAGAAAAGGGTGAGGAGATCCTTTGAATACTCTACTGCAGTTTGCCAGCATTCCAGTTTCATGTGGCCTGTAAGGCAACTATAGGGAGCTTAATTTTAAATTACAAAATGCATGATTATGCAAAATTATGTTGCTCTGAATTTGTAGAGACTAGTAAAAGTATTTCCTTTACAATAAAACCTCTTTTCCTTTTTCCTGGAAAATGTTTTATTAATATGACAGGGAATGATAAAGAAAAAATCACTACCTAAAGGTGATTCCTTTGGCCTTCTCTGTTGAAAATCTTCATGCAGATCAGATATCTGCAGAACCTCCTGCTAGGGCCAATATTATTATGATTTTGAGAGGAGAAACAACTTGTACAAGTTGCCAGACCAGATTTATAAACAATTGCAAATTATGGCTGACTACTTTAGTAGCAAATAAATAGGAACAGGTGCAGACAGTACCTACCAAAATTGGTTAATTTTAGGGCATTCCTGGTCTGGAATTATTTATTTTCTGACAATGCATCATTTTTCATTTTGTTCACACATTTACATGGCCACATTTTTTCCTTTGCATTTCTGTGGTCAAATCACCGTAAAAAAAAGGCAGGCACTATATTTAGGACCTCTGAATACACACTCAGGGCTTATAGATTTCTCCATTAACTACATCCATCTCTTAAATTCCTAATCAAATTTATGCACTGTAATTCTCTAGCTAGAAAAGGTATACTGTTTCAGACATTTCAGTATCTAGGACATTTTCTGGTTATCTGAATGAGGTCATAACATCCATTAATTTAATTTCTTCTTAACACTGAGAAGGAAATTTCATTTGTTACATCAAAGGCATTCTAAGACACTTTGTGCCATGGCATTCTCTGATAAATCTATAAAATATTTCATTAATATTTTCCTGATAGGTTATCCCATAGAAATTACAAATACTATGTGTTATAATATTAGACATTATTTCTGCATCTCTTTCTGAATCTGCTTCGAATTTCTCAGGTGAAAAGAAGTCCACTAACCAATGCTCATGGTGTTTTTGATTAAACAACCATACAATAATCAGAATATTGTCACATTTTCTTCATGTTAGTTAAAACTTTCTTAAGCTCAGGAAGCTGGGGAGCCAAGAGCAAGGAGTTTTTTGCACATATTTATATACCTGAGACATTCAATTGGGAAACACATTAAATGGTTTAATGATTTAGTTGGTTGCCCAGAAAGAGCCCAGACCCATCCCCCCGCCCCGCCCCCAAGTTTAATGGAGGTTCAGATCTCTGTGTGGGCAGCTGTACTGCTTCCAAGGGTTTTGGGACACATGGATCTTCAGCAAGAAAGTGCAGCTAGGAATAAACTGGCGTCACACTGACAGTCCCTTTAACACCTTGAGGTCCTGGATCTAAGCCCTCTGAGGCAGTGTGTTCCAACACAGGCTCATCCCAATTGGACTCTCTGAATTGTGTAGCCAGGCCAGTTCCCTGGAAATCAATCTTTCACACTGATCTTTTGTGCCCATTAGGGCAGAAGGAGTGTCATGGCATGTCCTAGATGGCATTCTGGTGTAGTGCTGCGTACCAGCTGAAGCCCCACACTGGCAAGGCCACAGTCTTGCTTTAATGATTCACTTCTTCCAAATGTGGGTAAAGTAAAGCAGAAACCCAAGTGACTCTGCAGGAGCCAAACTAAGTCTGGCATGACTATTGCTGACATAAAGTTAACAATCCTGCCTCACCAAAATAGGTTTTTTGCAGACACATAGAGAACAGGAGCTCCCCTTATCTCTTTCCAGTAATGGTCTCTGCCCCACAATTACTAGCCATCTCTTCCAGGGATTGCTTGGCACACTGCAATTTGAGGGACAAAGGCATGTCAGGAGCCGTTTGAACAGTTTAATTCAGTCATGTAATTGCAGTGCATGGCAATGGTACTCATTGCTGCTTAATGTACTACTGTAGATGCTACATATTTTCTAGGTTTAGTCCTTAGCCTAGCTCCATGTTATTCAGGTTAGTGGGAAGTTGATGGTAGTCCACATTATTCAATAAACACCACCTTCATATGGCACATAAGGCAATATCTCATTGTGCTATCTTGCTTTCATATAACTTTTAGCAAATGTGTACCTTAAGTCAAATACACTTTGCAGAATTTTGCAAGGATGATAGAATTAGAGAGCTCTAATTGGACAGAAAAGTGAAGGATCTTCTCTACATCTCTTGTTGCTAGAAAGTGACCATTTTACTGAAGTAGCAGAGATATAATCAGTAGCTTTTAAAACACTTCATCCTTTATGTGCTTTACAGAAATAACTTGCAAATAGAATTCAGCAGCTTTGCTAACATGTGAAGTTGCAGCTGTCTTTTTCCTCCCTCTGTAGAGTGGAAGGAATAATGTGATAACACCTTATCTGATGTAATCTGTCGACACTTGGTCTTTAACAGTTTAGATACACATATATTTTTCTGTTATGCTAATTGAGGATGATGGCAATGGGGAAGAAATGTAAGATCTGAGTAGTGAGGGTGCCTCATTGCCTAACTACTTGTAATTAAAGAGAAAAAAGAGTGCTTTTCCTATCCGATTTGACAGGACTTATGCAAATTCAGTGCTCAGCATTCAGTCCATCAGACATGCAAGACTGCTGCAGAATCTCTAAAGGATTTTATACAATTCTTTGGGCCTCCTTTTTTTGATTACCATGGTATTTTAGTAAAGAAGAATTTATTTTGTGTTTAGCAATGAGAAGAGCTTAAAAACCACAATATATTACAAAACTTATTTAAAATATACGTTGGACCAAATTTGATATAACACACAATGTAAATGTTTTATCCAAGGCAGTAAAGGTTTGCTGACTAAAATAAGAACTTTTCTATTAATTCTTCTGTAGTTTATAGGATTAAAGGACATGAATTTATATTAGGTTTAGTGAATTACTGGTGCAAATTAAAAATGGCTTCTCTAAAATCAGGCATTTGCAGATCAATGATGAAATAACAAGCCATCTGTTCTACCAGAAGTCTTTTTTTTCTGTCTCTTGTGTTGATTTCTGTGTTCATAGTAAGCAAGAGACTTGACAGTTATAGACACATAAAAATTATCTGCAGGAAAATGCAATAATGCATCTTTATTGATTTTCAATGAAAAAGCTGTATGAGTTCCCTCTGAACTTTTTCCAAGAAAATTATCTGGCTGAGGTTTGATTCACTTTTTTTAATGTATTTTTTCTTTTGTTGATGTTGTTGTTTTCTTTGAGTGTATTTGTCAGGGTTTTTTGTTTGTTTCAGAAATGAGATCCAATTTTTAGAAGCCTAGCCCATGGAAAAATTGTACAAATGAGTACCAAAATATTCCTTGGACCTTCTATAGAATATTATAGCATTGTGTCAACATTGTGTGCCTAATTCTGGCAGCTTTCATCTGGACTTTTATTTAAAACAACCCTCCATATCTCAGTGGGTGAATTGTTCTAAAAAGTAGGTAGAAATTAACACAACAACAGAGGCATTTACTATGTACAAAGGTACTGACAGAGATTAAACATTTATAGAATGTTGAGATTCAAAGAAAAACAGTGGAAAGAAATTTCCAAAAAACACAAATCACACCATGCCTATGTATGTGGCTTGCATCTTGTTCAGTGTAAGTGACAGCGCTCAGTTTTGCTGGATTAGATTTTAATAAAATAATCTTTTTTCATTTCCTTTTGCTGCAGCAAATCATGAGAAAATTATCAATGGTATGCAGAAAGATGGGAACGCAGTTGCAGGATTTCTGTGTAATAAATCACCTACAGCAGATGCTGCTGATCCCAGGGAAACAGTGTATGAGCTAGAGGACGTGATGGGAGAGATTCTACTATAAGGATGCAAACCTTAAAAACCTTCAAAGTATGAAATTCCTAGGCTCAAATCTTAGATTCATGTGTGTAAAAACTGCCAGGACCAGTTTGGTCTTCTAAAACATATTAGGTCCAAAGAAAAATTTTGCATGTCATTTTTATGTGGAAACAGAATAGTCATTTTATTACTGGTGAATAACAAGCAAGTTCAGACTGATGAATAAGAAACAAGTTCACACTTACACTGCGTGGTTGGGGGTGTGAGGGTGGTGGCATTAAATAAAGAAATTAAATCTTCCCTGATGGAAGATTCAGTTTGGAAAAGGATCAGTCCTTTATATTTAAACTCTAAAAATATGAAGGTAGAATACTTTATCACTGTAACAATTCTATAGAAAAAATTATGCGTTTCTTACTTTAAGCTGACAATCTGCTGCAGCAAGGAATTTCTCAACCTCAAGGAATAACCTTGAGACACATGCATATTCAAAGGGAGGTTATGACATGCAGGATCTTGGGGAGGAGGGGAGGGGAAGCACACCACCACACTGTTCTAATTGCATAGTTGTACTTGAGATTTCCACTTTTCTACAAGTTACTAGATATTGACAGAAGCAGTATGGCTAAACTGGCAAAAGCAGAGTATGAGCTGTCTCTTAAAACAGTGACATAATTTGAAAACCTGCATTTGATTTGTAGAAACTTTCATAAAATATAGAAGACTCACCTTACCTTTCACACTAAAAAAGCATTTTGGTGGCTTTATATCCATCCCTTTTGAAGAACTTTTCAGGATTGAATTAAGCAGGTTTTTTACCACCGCCTTGAAAAAACTGCAGGAAAGAAAGTTGAGCTTGTCAAAATAAATTAGCATCTTAAGCCCCAAATATATAATATTCTTTTTATGGAAAATGAATGTATGACAGAGGATCATCACACTCTGCTGCCTGTAACAAGATGTGATTATTTGCTTTTGAAGCTGATCAGTTGCATTACTCAGTTTATCTGACTCAGGAGATCTCTGACCTTGCTAGCAGTGATCTAATTCAATGCCTATTTTTTAAGGTTTCAGCCATGAATGGATAGCAGTCACACAGGAAGAGAAAGCATGGTCCCTGGGAGCCATGGAGAAAGCAGAGACTGTTAAAGCTCTGGAGTTCTGACCTGCTGGTTTTGAGAACAGGTAAATCACTGAGATCCTAAAAGCTTAGATTAGAGGTTTTGGCAGGATTTTGCACACTGCTGTTTGGCAAGGCCATTTCCTCGTGGTGCTGCCCTTTCATGCAACAAAGCGAGAAAAGAAGAACTGGCAGTGTCCTCAGAGATGGATATATTTGGACAAAAGCTTCTGAGAGACTTTGTATGTGCCTCTGGATGTAATCCAGTGAAGTCAAAAGTGTATAAAAGTGCCAGCCTTTATCTTTGTGGGTTTGCCAGTTTCAGTGGTTTTGGTCTGCTGCTACTGTTCAAGCTGTTACTATACCAGTTAGCGAGAGGCAAGGACAGGTCTTAAAAGTTAAATGATATTATTTCTCACCTTCCCTCATTCCAAATCTACCAGTGCAATGTTCATATAAGGATCAGCATTATTTTCCTCCTTTTGATTTGTTTTGCGTTTTCTTAGAAATGTGGAATTTGTATTTGGACTCCACTTGTGGTCAAGGTGATAAGATGTGTGATGGGAGTCCTATGCTACATGAGAAGAACTCACTTAGGAAATGGAGAACAATCTTCAAAACTTACATCTTGAAAAAACAGATCGTAATAGAATGAAATCAGAGTGACACATATTAAGTGCATATTAAAAAAAAAAGTACTTTTATCTCACTTCCTGAACAGGAAACTATTCCTAAATCTGTCTTTTCCTGAAGAAAGGATGTCTGTAACTTTGAAGAAAATGTCCATAATTTAAAAAAACCACTTCCCTTTAAATTTTCCTGGCAGCACTAGGTTTTACATAGTTAACTCACTTCCTTCCCAACAAAGTAAGCAGAACATTTTCAAAAATGTATTTTTGCCTCACAACACCAGAATAATTAGGTGTCTGTAAGTCTATATTTGTATGTAAGTCTATAAACAAAGATGCTGGCTGCCCACTAATGTCCTAGGCTTCATCACAGCAGCCCAGTTGTTCATATCTGTAAACTGGTTTGAAGATTGGAGCTGGAGTATTCTGAACCTCTGGAACCTTTAGAAAAATTGACACCATGTTGCTGGCAAAATAAAAGGTCTTTCACTCAGTCACTCCTTGTACGTGTCTGTTTATAATCTCAATTAAAGAAGGAAGATACTTGTGATTATTTTTCCTGGCAATAATATTATGGTCATTTTCTGAATCCATATTCTCCATTTTGCTTTATAGTCTCAGCTCATTTGATCTACGTAACACTGGTCTGGCATGAAAATAATCAAAATGTAGAGTTTAGGTTTAATCTCTTTTTAATTTTTTTTGCGCAGAAGGCTCTACATTTTCCTTCTCATCTTTTAGAAAAGATCTTCATTCAATCTGTGATAAGAAATTTTAATTAAAATATTTACACTGTAGTTTTAAAAGATAGCTTATTTTGATTTCTTTTAAGAAAATAGTTACCTCCTACTTTTATTCCTGAGGGGAAAGAAATTGCATCTTTTGTTGATTTATTTTTATTCCTAAGTGTTTCTGTAGAAGTGTCAAAATAATTAGGTCAAGTGGTGGTAATAAGCCCAACAGAAATAAATAACTGATCTTGTGACTTGCCCTAAGATTATTCCACTGCAGTTTGCGGTTTAAATTTTGTTAAATTTATGACAGCTAGTTTAATACATTGAAGACAAGAATAGATTTAATTTTATGTAATACATTCATTGGAGATTTCTGTCTTTGTTTAAGAAGATATCAAATCATTACTTTTTCCTAAAACAGCTGAGAAGGAAATGTCTGACCTCAGCAGCCTCGGAAAATTAAACAGAAAAAAAGATGTTGGAATGACTACAGATTTGAAACAATATCAGATAGGATAATAATACCAGTTAGTATAAATCATACAGCTTTATTGGCATGTATGTTTTTTCCAAGATAATTCTTCATATTTGCAATTACTGTTAACAATCTAATTCAAAAGGCCTTTGTTAGTAATACATGTAGATATAGAAACATACCTATCTGCAAACACACACATATGTGTTTGGCTCCTATTTTTACTTTAAATGGCATAAAATTCAGGGATCATAAATCACAGTAATTAAGACTATAGTTATATCACCATGTTTCTGACAGGTACCAGTATTAAAGATATTTCATCAGTCTCTAATTTCAAGCTGTTTTCAAATATTAAATAGATACCAGTAATGTCATCTTCTCTGAAGAAGCAATCCTGAAACTCCCTCTCAAACTGGATAAAGAAAAGACAAACACAGCCAAGTTCTTGTTTTGAACAGGAAAGCTTGATCTTGGGATTTGAGAATCAGAAAGAAAGGACAGGTAGAAAATTTTTATTCTTTGGGTCTCAGAACTACACTTTGCAGAGGTTTTGTCCTGTTACCAGATGTCTGGCTTGAGGTGGATGGTAATATAAATCATATGCCAAACCATTAGCATCAAGATGAATTTCTTTCTGTTAGTGCCAATAGGCTTTGGATCAAAATGCACCAGAGTCAGCACTGCAGATTCTCCACATCATTTTTCTTCATCTCTTGTTGGAAGCTGCTGCAGGTACCCTAAGACATTTTTACTGGGATCTACACTCAGAAAACTCTATAGGAGACTACTTTTCCCCCACACCATCTTTACAGAATCACAGAATATGCAGAGTTGGAAGCAGCCCACAAGGATTATCAAGTCCAACTCCCATGCACAGCACCATTCCTAAGAGTCACACCATGTGCCTGAGAGCACATGGAACTCTGTCAGGCTGGTGCTGTGACCACTTCCCTCGGGAGGCTGTTCCAATGCCCAATCATCCTCTGGGTGAAAAATCTTTTCCTGCTCTGTGGTGACCAGTGACAGAACCCAAGGGAATAGCCTGAAGTCATGTCAGGGCAGGTTTATGAAAAATTTCACTATTTAGTAAAACCACTACATATATTTTGGTGAATATGATGCATAATGAGCTTCTTTGTCAACAAGTTTCATCATCATTCTTTGCCATGAACTTTTTGCTGTTCAACAGAATTTCGGGTGACTAAAGGGGCTAAAAGGGGAAAGGAAGAAATCAAAGAGAAATAGAAAATTTAAATTAAAAGTGGCATCTTAAGTACCAATACCTGTCTGAAATTTATGAATATCTTTGCATAACACCTTGACCCTGCAATAATGTAGCAAGTATCTGGCATTATACATCCATGCTCTGTTCATGATTCATTAGAAATTCTCATTTGAGTAAACATTGACATGGGATTAAGTGTTCTCAAGATTGTGGCATAAATCAAACAAATTACTGGCAATTGATCTGCATCCACAGTCTTCTTGCTGATGATGGTAGTGGTGTTTGATGGTAGAAGTCTGTGTGGCACTGGACATAGAAGATGTAGAAAGGTGAAATATTTAAATGGCCATAAAGCCAATTAGAAGGTTAGATTTGATTTGTTTTCCATCATCCCTTTCTGCAAAGAGTTTATATAAACATTTTAGACAGAAATTAATAATAAGAAAGCAAAAAGTAAATAATATAAAGAACCAGGGTGATGCTTTGGAAATGTCCCATGAGCCTCCTTTTAAAAATAAATATTTAAATAAATATTGAAGTTTGGGAAGGGTTTCTTTACATTAAAAAATATACTACTCTTTTAAGAAAATACTAGCTGATTTGCTAATCATAACAGATAACACAGTTACTATGACATGAAATAAAGCTCTATGAAAAATTTCTCTTTGTGGTTATTTCTCAGAGGCATCAGCTGCATGACCTCTTCTAGTGTTTTTGCTCCCTACAGCAGGCATTTTACTTTTTCTTGCAATCTCTCCATAGCTGTTACTTCATTAAAAGATTAATTCAAATTGTAAAAATATATCAGAGTAATAAGACTTTCACTGCTGGACCTTATATCCTCTGCTCTTGAGATCTACAAGTTTCTGATCTGACAGTCTAAACTAAAGAGAGTCACTTTCCCTAATTTCTTTACAGTCTGTTCCCTACTCACACATAAATTCAAACCCTCTATATTCTTTTTCTCTTGATAAAAGTAGAAAAAAAAAAGGCGGGGGGGAGGGGAAGCAAATATTCCTCCAGACACCTGAAGCTTGTTCTATATTTCTCTAAGTATGGGAATTTTTAGGCATGTTCTCCAACTGGAATTAATCAATCAACCAACCAACATTTTTTTTTGTAAGTGGCAATTTACCTCGAACCCTTCAGTCATGCTTGAGACCTTGACTAAATAATACAGACAAATAATTATATCACTAAGAAGAAATAATGCTTATTCACAGGAGTAATTAAAACTTAAGTACTCTTCTCACAGTTTAATTTTTAATTGTTGTCGCTAGAAGTGAAAAATCTGATTAGAAATCTAAATAGATTTTGAAGGACTTAGAGTGTTCAGCAGCCTACATTATCCTCAATATTTCCATTATACTCAGAAGAATTTCTGCATACAGAGTATTTTGGAAAATGTGGCCTCTTTGTGGAATGAGGGGAGACATTCAGAAGCACCTACATGTATTCCTTAAGGAGGACTGAGTGTTAAACAACACACAGCAGACATATAATTGCAGATTTACTAATGCCTGTGAATTCTGAAAGGTATTCTCAAAGACTTCTCAAGATTTTTTTCTCTTTTTGGAGCTCTACACTTGACAAGGACTGGTGGTGTAACAGAAATGGGGGAATATTAGGATTTCAAGAAATTAGTTTCGTTCCTGGAATAAAACAGAAAACTTCTTCAAGTGTTGTGAGACACTGCTTTCAAGGGCATGGTTGGACCATTGCATATTTCAGGTGTAAACTTGCTCTGAGTCAGACTGTCTCAGAAGGGACAGTGGCATCTAAGCAAGATCTAACAGTCAAAAGAACTTATAACAGTAATTTAAATATAGCGGCAGATTATTAACAAATAAGAAGCTGAAATTTTAATTTTGGCATTACTTTTCTTTCTTTAAAACAACAGGCCATGAATATAATGTCATAGATTCAGACTGGAATCAGATTACCTTGGAATCAGACTACCCTGAGGAGGATTTCTGTCTCTTAGATGAAAATAAAGACTTTTCAGTGCTTTATTTTGATACAGGCAATTTGGAAGGACAAAAGAGGCATATGAGTCACTCCAAATAAATGCAAACAAAAGCTTTGTCTCATTTAAGGAATGAAATAAAAACAGCAGAATTGTCCTTATTTCAACTGAATCAGCTCACTGGCTTCTGAACCATACAAACAAGTGATTTTTTTTTTTCTAATTCCAAGTAGCACTGCACCAAAGCAATTCCTTCAGAATAGAATAATAGTTTTCCTTAAGCTGCCAGTTTTAGTCACAGTCATAACAGATTACAGTTGAATTTAGTGACATGTTGAGACTAGTGAATTTAGTGACTGTGAGATAACTAGATTCAGAATTTTAAATTGCTGCTTTGTGCTCATTTGTAGCTCTATAATATGCATATATTTTTTGAAAAAGATATTACTAATTCTGAAATGTTTTAAAACTGTTGTCAAGCTTGTCCCCTTTCAGTTTGAGAATTGTCAACCTGACCATACAGTATTTTCTTACAATTTTTTCACTTCAATTCTTGCTAAATTTGTCATATTTCAGCTATGTTAGAAGCTTGCACTTTAGAGGAAAAAGCAGTCATTGTCCTTCTTTCTCTTTATCAATGATTCCCAGCAACAATGATGTGCCATAGTGCTGCACATTATGCAAATATAACCATTGGTTTTCATAGTCCCTTCGCACATTACAAATTGTTATGAATCCTTTCCTTGAGTATCAAGTAAAGGTTACTTTACATATTAAGCTACTTGGTAACACATATATTTTTATTTGTATCTATTTAGATTTTTTAATTGTCATTTTAATAATATTTAGATTAATTTTATATTTTTATCTTTAATTTTGCAACAAAATGTACATTTAATTTTATTGATATTAGTATTATATTTCTGTGGATATCTACCAGGAATTCAAGCCTTTTTTTATTTCATCTGAGAAATTCAAATCACATTTGATATATTAATATTTATTCAAGTATTCATAAGTTCATCCAAAAGAAGTCATTTGCTAGAATATAGCTATTCAAAATGGAGCTTTTAGCATGACACAAACTTCCATTAGCATGCCAAACCTCAAGAGAAGTGAAGTTGAAGCATTCTGCTCATATATCATGCCAGAAAAATACCACAAATCATCAGTAAAATTTTTTTCACATTACTTGTAGAAAAACTCTACTCTTTTTGACTTCTTTCCATATAATGAGACTCAAGCAGTGAGTAGGTTTAGTAGGATAGGGCTTTGTTTTGCCAATTGATGAAAAACTCATGAGCTGGAGAAGAGAGATTTAGTTCATTACTTTTACACTCTCCCTGGCAGCTGGTTACAGCCAGGGGTAGCTTAGAGCAGTTCTGAAGCTGCTCTATAGCTTCAGACAAAAATCCCAGGCTGATCCAAGAAACAGGAGACAGAAAACCAGATTTGCTCCACACAGATGCTCTGAGGTAACCCCATGCAGCTGAGAAATTATCTCGTGTCTTAGATACACGAGTCATGTCAGTGATAAGAAACAGCCAAGCACCTAATCTCTCTGCAAATCAAAAGACATTTGCAAAATGTTATTGATTTTTTAAGGCACTCAGGTTTCAATGATGGCGGAAAATTCAAAAGACTTGTTCTGCACTCACTGGGTACAGAAATCTTAACTCAGATGTCCTTGAGAGTGTGTTCCACTGAAAACTCAATCTCCTTATGTGATGCACATAAACTCCCTTTTTAAAATCTAAATATATCAAAAAAGTTGAATACATGTGACTCTCCTCTGGGTCTTGATTAAGAACTTACGCTGGTAATCTACCTTTTTGGGATGATAACTGGACCCAGAGTGCTGTGCTGGGATTTCAGGTACTGAAGGATACCAGAGTAAGTGTGACATTTTCTCAGGGGATATCTGCTGTAGAAACCTGCTGCAGTAGAAATAGAAATGCATCAATATAAATCAGAAGAATTGCAAGATGGTTTCTGTGCTTATTTTTCATTGTGACACTGGAGTGAATGGTGACCTTACAAGAATATAGACAGATATATATGAATTCCTTACCTTGGCAGCCAGTAAATAATGACAGGGAACAGCAATCTTAAGACTCATCCACAAAAAAATGAAATACTGACTGTTACTTAAATGTGTGAAAAATAAATCAATATGAAATTTTATATCTTTCCTGATATATTTTTAAAGGAATATATCCTTTCTACAGTAAGTCATAGAGGAAAATTACACTGCACTAATTTATTTTTTTAAATAGCTCTTTATAGAAGGAATTGAAGCAGTGAAATGGATATATAATGAACAGTCCTGAGTGTGACTGCAAGTTATATAAAATAAGGCAAAGATTTTGGCAAACATGTCAACTCTGTATCTTTTCTAGACTTACAGACTTTGAGAGTTATTCTGCGTTTCTAAAGATGAAAAATTTAAGAGAGAAAAATAGTTTACAGCTACTTCGTAAAAGATATCTTTAAGATGCCCTTTGTTATCTAAGGGTTGGATTCACAGAGACTTCCCAAATCTACTTTGGAAGGCTCTTTAGAGTATAATAGGTGGCATCAATTACCCAATATCTCAGACTAAATAAATCTGGGTGTGCAGTAAGCAAGGGATGATACAGGTCTGAGAAGACAACAACAAGAAAGTCAGTTCTGAAGGCTAGAAACAATGATGTGGTTAGAACAATAAATTGGGAATGGAATTGCAGCTTTCAGGCTTCCTTTTCAGGAGTGTTTAGAAAGTTGTGTTTAACTGCAAAAAAGAAAATTCTGTGAACATCCACAGATTCAGGACTTGTCTAGATGTGACCTTTTATTCTGCCTGACCTTCAATCCACATCTAGTTCTTTTTTCTTAAAGCCAAAAATTATTTAACAATAATATTCTTGTGCTAATGAAAAAAGTGGCCCTCCAGTAATAATCTCCCAACTAAGTTCTTCATGTCTACTTTAGAGAAAAAGATAAAAATATGAAATAAATGTACTGCTTCAGAGAAAAAGGAAGAGAAAAATGTTTAGGGAATGATATTTCTTTTCTGCCTATTGACATATCTTGTAACATTTAAGCTCTGAGCAAAAGATTTTTTGTCCTAAAGTTGCATGAAAACCATAGATCCCACTACTTAGTTTTCTGCATTTGTAAGAAATTATTCATATGATCACCTGTAAGCTCTATTTTAAACCTTAAATTGAACAATAATTCACTTACTCCTTCACTTCTACTCTCTCCCCCAGGTATTAATAAGCTGATGATCATGTATGCCATTAATGGAATCTACTTAAGGAAGTACAAAAAGTAGTTAAAAAAGAAAAAATCAGTTCATTTGGGACAAAAAAATTCAGTGAAGATAACAGAATTGTAGCTAAGTGATAAAGATAGGGATTTCCAACACATTTATAGAAAAGATAGTTTCATTTTGTTGTTTAATATATAATCAGAATTTAAACAATTAAAGCATAGAGAAAAGATGACAGATGGATTCTGTACTTGTCCATTTAATCTGATTTTTGATAACTACCAGACAAATTAAATAAAACTCAGACCCTCACATTGTAGAAACTGGCACAAGTTTGAACAAACTTACTCCACCTCCAAAGCCCATCAACACTCTGGGTTTAACATGAGCTTCCACAATGCAGAAATCAGACGGCAATTTGCTGAAATGGGACTGGAGATACTTGCAGTATTAAATTTGCTGCAATAATGACGCTATAATTTCATTAATTCTGTAGCTAACAGTAAAAGTCTAATTTTTTTGCAGTTTCCTATTATGTAGAAATGCTCAAACTCCAGAGCAATGATTTATGCCCATTGATATTCAGACCCAGAACTGAACTCTTTTGCAACTTTTTTATAGGCTTTCTGCTTAATTTGCTTTTTTAAATTTCAATTGCTTATGTATCCTGTATATTGGCTAGATAATACCAGTCTTTCTACACAGTATTTTTTTTAGTAAATAGCTAACATCTAATTTTTCCCTAAAAAGAAAATTAATGTAGAAATCTAACTTTCAAGTCCCTGTCCAATAAAGTATACATGAGAATTACATCATAATGAAGCTAAAAATTACTAAAATACAAAAGAGATTCAGATGAGAAAGCAGAATGAATGTCTTTGACTACATGACTTCATGAAATAAAAACTACAGTTCAAAATTAAATAAAAATGAGTTCTGAGACAAATTAATCACAAATGTGCCAGGAAATTTTCTGTAAGCATTATCACTGGGAATTCAGGGTTAGAATCACATAGTTGTAGAAAAGGGATTAATTTCCTAAAATACACCTCTGAACAGGCAATTTCTGCTTGTATTATTATAGTAACATTAAAAAACCCCAACCTGCTTAGGAAACAACATTTGTGAATGGAAGACAGCATGGCATTATTTGGTTATTATATATATAGAGAGAGGGAGAGGAAAATAGTAAATCCATTCTAACACACAGTATCCTCAAAGGGCATGTGTGCCTTTGCTGAAACACCTCATGGACTACTTTTCAGTTAGAGTCTGTCCCATAGGAAGAATGCTACTACACACTGTCCAAGAAATGTCTCTAAAGAAATCTTTAACATTTTCTGCAAATGGAGAGATCCCATTTAGGAAAAGCAGGGAGGTGTTCCATTTCTATTTTTCCAAGCCACTCATTGTCATGGACTGTGGCATTCACTTTCAGATTAAGGCATCTAAACCCATCTGTTCTCATGTGGGCATGAGAATATATGAGAAAAATATCTTTCTCATATATTCAAGAAAGATTTAGTTAGTGAAGTTGACAGACTTTGCAGAAGACTCCACTGATAAAAGAAACTTCCTGCATGCTTAGGCCAATGATCCACTTATCCCAGTGCTCTGGCCTTGGTGGGAGTCCTAATGCAGGCTAAAAGGGGAGTGTGGCACGTTCTGTAGCTTAGAACTCTGCCTGCTTTCTGTTTGAAGTCCATTATGCCCCTGTGATTCTCTAGTTTAATATTACAGGTTTTGGAGTGTACATCCCTACCTTATCTATAGGTATCTTCTTTTGGGCATATTGCCCTTGAATTTACCCTGTGGGAGTCAGCAGGTGTAAGAGTCACTCTGTTAAGAATAGTGCAATTCTGATGCCACCTTTCAGGCTATAGGAACACTTGAGATGCCGTAAAACACCACATTTTCCTCTGCTGCTCCAGCCTACTCTGGTCTCATGTGAGTCCTCTGCCTCTGGAGAATTAACTGACCCTGTGAGCATCTGAAATGACATCAAACACCTCTGAGATGAGTGAACCGTGAGAGCTTAAGAACCTGGCTCAGTCATAGATACATCTGTGCAGACCTCCACATTTAGCTGTCATTATTTCCAATTCACTGACACCCCACCACCTGACATATATAATCTTCCCTCAAATATAATAGCTGTGTAACAAGTCTGTAAAACTGCAGATTATTTTTCATTGTCTTCTCAGTTGTCAGAGACAACAAGAAAGTGTGAATTTGCAAATTTGTGGGACATTAAGTACATCAGCATGTACTGAAATAGTCTTGAAATGGAATGAAAGTTCATACTGCAGCAATATTTTTTCATTGTTTTCAGTTTCCAATGGAAATTATTCCAATGACTGAATTTTAAAAATATAGAAAGAAGATTATACTACAACTGGTCTGGCTTTTAAGTCATTCCCATCAAACTCAGTCTCTTTGCTAGGGTAGATTTCTTCATGGGAATTGCAGTTTTGGTTAATAAGCGCTTCCTTCATAATTTATAAAACTGACCCCCTTATTGGATTGTATTTTCCTCCTATACTTGCAGCTATATAATTCCCAAAATACCATAGGCCATTCTGTCAGAAAAAAAAAAGGACTACTGTGTGACAAAATATATAGGCTAACCAAGGAGTCTATTCTTCAAGAGAGAATAAGAGTTTGGTCTGTGAATACTATGTAGTAACAGATGGAAGAGGGACATGAGATTAGTTTTTAAACTAATGTTTTTGAGGCTATAGAATTCTCAAAAATATTTTTATTTAATGTTCACCCAATTTGTAACTAAAGATAGAAGGGGGGAAAGCTAACAAAAACCAATATGGAAACTCTCTTATCTTCCTTAAAAAATGTTATTTTTCTGAAAATTGCATTTCTGCTGCATAATCATTAACCCTAGTAATCAGTATTCTGTTAGTATGAAGGCTGTGGGAGTTGAACCTTTCTGCTAAAGGATTATGAGGCCAAGAATATTAACTGCATGCTTCAGTAACTATGCAAATATGTTTATATCCACTGAAATGATGTGATTAAAATTGGGCTTTAAGGATAAAGATTTCAATTTTTTTTGCTGAACACAACATATGTTCTATAAAGGAATAAAGCCTCTGCTACATATATCACATTTAAGAGGAAACATATATATTTACTTTACTTTTTATTTGTTTACTTTGTTCACCTGTCCAAGCATTTCATTTATAGTTCATAGTTTAAAAGAATTATAAGGATCTCATAATGGTCAAATTTATACAAAGAGCAAATCTTTGATTTTCCTTTTTTGTTAAAATACGCTTTTGTCATTAGCATATCCAGTGTTCCTATCAGCATGTCTTCAGATGCAGCTCAGGATCCAAGGTGGGATAAAGACTGGATGTGCTTGGCTCTGTTGAGCACTCAGCAGTAAGTAAATTTGTATTCAGAAACCAAATCTGGAGTCCCCTGTAGGCCAAATATTTAACACGCTGAAACACTGGGAAATGAAGTAAACTTATGCTGAAAGAGGGAATAATAGGCACTCTTTAGAATTTAGCTGTCAGTTACATTTTTATGAAGCAAAAAAACCAAAAAACAAGTGTACAAGTTATTTTGAACAAGCTAGAAGTAAATTATGTACTGAAAGAAAGAAACAGAAGACAACTATTTAATTTTCTGAGAAAGACACCTATAAAAAGTGACCCACCTCTCATCTCCTTGTAATTTCTGTATGCTTGTACGCAATGATGTGTTACTGTTCCAGGAAAGAATAAAAAATAGCCTGAGCTGTCAGCATAAGAGAAAAAAGATTTTAAGAAAGTCTTCATTTAAAAGACACAGTAATGCTTATGAAAGTATTTCTAAATGTGAACCATCTGGGTACTTTGACAATTTGGAGGTAATTTTTATTTTAGCACAGTAAGCTCAGAATTAACTGTTCTGATCATTACTGAAAATAGCAGATCTTGCTGTACATAATTTGCAAAAAAAGCTCCATTCCTGAAGTAATCATTACTCTTTTAACTAAAAGAGCTATAATTCAATGGTGTTAACGAGTTCAATAGGCAGAATTGACTATTATAAATATATGTGACATTTAAATAAATGATATTAATATGGATAAATACATATCCACCCAAATCCACCAAGCAGTCACATGTCATATCTCACAAATGAACTATATGTCTCCTCCAAGAGACATAAAGGAGATTGAAATGTCTAGAGAAGAATTTTAAATCTCCTTTTCTTTACTGACCTTGGTACACATCCAAATTCCTTGATTATTCAGGATCTAATCTTGAACAGGGAAGTTTATGGACATGGATTCTCATTAACTTCAAAGGGATTTTGCAAAGACACAGGATAATTGTTTTCTAGGACAGTCAACCTAAAGGTCATTGGAGTCAAAGTGTCAGAAAGAACCACTGGAAATTATCCAGATTTACACCAGAGAAAATGTTTATAGAGTTAGACTTCGGCTGGTATCTAAATCTCATCTCTGCACATTTTAACAAGTAGGGTTTAAAAAGAATTCCAGTACAGTTCATCTTTTCTTAATAAAATTGATTCATGTAGTTGAAGTCTTAGCCAGGGCTCTTAGAGTAGCTAATTTGGAGATAAATCTCACTTTTAAGGAAAGATTTGACCCTTGGATGCACACATGCTATTTTCATTACATTAATGGAAGCCACATTCATGAATCCAAGGGCAAAATTTGCTCCTTAGCAAAAAGGATGTAAAATAAACAGATAATAAACTGCATCAGTGCAGTCAGGGAGGCTAATTGCATAGGAGGGACATCCATTGGGGTGCGTCTTTAAATGCTGAGAAGGGAAACTTGAAATAATACCTATAAAACTCACTAGCTTATAAGATCTAGAACCTTCTAAATATAAAGTGTATTTTACTCTCATACAAATAGATAATTTCGTAAATACAACAAAATGAAACAAGAAAAAAAATCAACCATCCAGCTAGAATTTCTAGATTATTTGCTTTTCCTTGTGGAAGAAGAAATGTAAAACCATGGGAGGGGGACAATCTTTTCTTCTCAGAGACATGCGCTAGAATACAAAACACTATGAAAATACCTAATATCTTTTTAAAAAAAATGTTCATATTACATTTACTTATACCACTTTTCTTTCTGCAAGAAGAAGAAAATAATCACACAAAGGTCTAGCATGTGTTTAGTTCTGCACAGAAAAATACAGTTAATTTGCCGTAATCAAAACAATGAGACCTCAGTAGAATGACCCTACTACAAAACCAGTGTTTTCACACATACAGTGCAAAAATACAGGAAAATTATACTGGTTTTCTCAAAATGCCAAGGGTTTGCTCTCATTTTTCAGATCAGTATTGTTTTCAAACACATAGTATTAAAAGCAAGGAAGTTCACCTATTTTTTCCAGGATATCCTTTCAAAGTGTTTTAATGTTGTTTTAACTAGTCCCCGGTCTGTAATGTCACTGATCTACACCTCTTCACCTGGGCATCCATTATTAAATGAAGCAATTACTCCCCTTCTTCTGGGATTTTTGCCAAGATAGACAAGCTGACTTTGCTCAACAGAAAGCAAAAGAAAATGAGAAAGAAAAGGAAAAAAAGGGAGAGAGATGGGATTAGGGAATCCCATGATATTTGTATTATTTTAGTTTCTTGGGTTTTAGCCAGTAGACTACCTTGTCATAAAAGGTTGGGCACTTTGTTTCCTAACATTAACTTCTGTCTTGGAAGACAAAAACAAGCAAGCAGGAAGGCACAGACCCATATCTACTGTGAACATGTTTATTCTTTTGGTCACAAGGAAACTTTCCCCGATGATATTTATTTTCCACAGGTATGCTCATCTGAAAAAATTCAGAAAATCAACAGCTACCAAAGAAGACTAAAATAAAAGGAAATTTAGTCTGAAAAAAATAAATTGCATACTTGTTACATAGTTATATATTTTGTTCCTCCAGGGAACAGCTGCAATATTTTTTTCTTGCCAAAGTAGATAACCTGTTATCATCTTATGACAATAGAAAATAACACAGAGTACATTATATACTAGTAGAAATGGATAAGAATGTGTATCTTCCCTAAGAATTTTTTCTAAGTTACTCCGAACGTAAGCTCCCATATGACCTACCCCACACAGCAAAAAGTTTATTAGTCACACCTCTGAATTGTTCTCTTGTGGCATCAAAAGCACAATGAGAATGACCAACATCAGAGCTAGACCACTAGGTTTTCACAGCTTTCAATCAAAATCAAACCTATAGCATTACATACATTTTCCACTCACCTCCAGTTTCTAGTAATTTTTATTTTAATTAGATTTAGTTATAAGTGTGATTTTGGTGTATTTAAATTCATTAATTGCCAGCTACCAGTCTGCATACTGTTGTAAACCTCTAACCCTTTCACAAAGCTATTTTTTCATTGAGATGCTCTGAGGTATCCTCCTGAATAATCCAAGACTGCAAATTATTAGCTGGAAAGTGCTCTCTGAAAGAGCAGCTTTATTCCTTGCTGTGTTCCCCTTCCCAGATTCCACAAGCCCTCTATCTTATAAGACAATCTCTACATGAACTGTAAGAAAATCTTTTCACTTCAGGAAAAAACTCAGCTACAGTTAGCAGGTTTGATTGAGACCCTGGAGGTTCTCCTTTCTGTCTTTCCCCACGTGATGTCTTTTACAGACAGTTAAAAACTCTCTAGGCAGCTTGAAGAAGGTCATCCAAGTGGTCAGGCATAGTAAATATACCAGATCCAGCTTTCTGAAATTTAGTCTGAAGGGAATCAAATTTTTTTTTCCATTTTTACCTCATCCTGTTAAACAGTTAGTAAAACAGATGCCTTAGAACCAAACAGCATTTCTAGCAAGGTTTTTTTAGTGCTTCATATTCTCTAGGGCACTCTAATCCAAAATCTTGGTCTAGGGGAATTTTGAACACTGGAAAATTTGGGAAAAACATTCCTTTAAAAAAGTCAGATAATTTCTAATTTAGAAAAACAGTTCTGAAGTGATTGAAAATATTTTTAACAGGTTTGGTTTTGGTTTGGTTTGGGGCTTTTTGTTTGTTTGTTTGTTTTATTTGGGTTTATTTTTTTTTTAACTTGTCTTAAATTGTTTATTTAATTTCTCTATTCTTGTTGATATGTTCCAGTTTTTATAAAAATGTATGGAAAAAAGGGGCAGTGGGTAGAAAATAACCGCGATGGAACAGAAAGACAATATGTGATATTTCAATAAATGAAATGTTTAACTTACATAATAGTCTTGAAATCTTCAATAAAATCTGTGTGATGAACTTGATCTTCATGTATGGATTACTAAAATGATGCTTAGACCTCAGTCCGTGCATCATTAGCTACAAGAAAGTCCTACATTGTGAATTATCATCATTTGTATATTATTGCCCTTTACATCTGCACTGAGATAATAAACATCTTGGCTAGCTAGCCATTTAAGACTTCTGCAAAGAGTTTCAAAATATTTAGCAGTATTAAAAAGTTAAATGCCTGGACATACTGTAAAATACTTGACATACTATAAAGTGATTTGCTTATAAATATATGGGTATATAAATACATATTAACAAACACTTGCTTTCCTTAACTTGTGTTTTCTGTACCAAGAAATTTCAAAACTCTTAAAGCAGGATTTTACTAGACACATAAACATCTGGTCTCTTAGCTTAAACAAAGTAGAGATGGGGTCAATGGCAGATTTTGGCCTAGGCTTTTTGTGAAGATATGAATGCCAAAAAATTAGAAAGTTGGCTTTTTGTCATTTGCAGGTGTGAAAAATTTAATGCATGTAACTATGGTGATTGAATAAATAACAGAAAAAGTATGGAAAAGTGTTGTACTGGGAGTTTGACTGGCAGCCTGCCAAAAGACTTCCCCTTGTTTAGACAGAGAGTTTTTATTATTGTACAAAATTATAATGGAAAATAGCTCTTGTAGATCTATGAATATAATTAATTCTCACAGAAAAAAAAAAAAAAACAACGTAAGAGCCAACAAATATACACTTAAAGAGATAAGTCTACAGCCTTCCTACATGGTTTTACAGACCATGTAGTTGTTTTAGGAAAGAAGGCAAGTGAGATCAGCCCTGCCTTTGAAATGTCACTCTCACACATCCTTCAAAATATGCCCTTTAGGGCTAATGAGTTCAGAAGACATTTTGATCTCCTCACATAAACCTTGAGACACTTTCAAAACCAAAGGGGTAGCATTTCAAAGTCATGTCAAATCGTCAAACAGTCAATATTTCTTTTTGTTCTGAGCTAGTCTGCAACCACCGTGCAATGATTAAAATGTAACACCTCTCCCTTGTCAGAAGAAGGGTTGTGTTTGTTTATGGTGCAAGCTGTGTGTTTTCAGTTTCAGGGAAAGGCCATCTCCTGAGCTACTTGATTGTTTCAGATTCTGAAGGTAGAGAATCTCACTGATAATTGAGGATGGAGCCCTGTCAGTGGTACAATGAAAAGCCCATTACAGATGGAAATATCTTCACATAATTCTGTTTTTTTGCATGGGAACAAATAAAGCTCACATAGATTGGCAACATATTGTGTTATAATTTGAGTTTCCTGCTTTTTAAAATCTTTTTCTTAAGAAGATACAAATTTAAATACTTGTTGTCTTATTATAATTTCAAAATGATACATGTGAGTAAGTTCACCCCAATAGAAGCCCTGCAGGCTTAAGTAAATTGTACTGAAACTGGTGCTGACTGAGTACAAAGAGACGATAAAGGACAAGCTCTTTTTTCAGGTCAATTTTTTTAATATTAACATGCATGAAGATACTAAAGCTGTGATGTTAACACTTTGTAGTGCTTTTTCCACTAGAAAAGTGATCTATTGATAACAAAGTTGGCAGAAACTTATTACATGTGAATTTTAAACAGAATTTAACTGCTATTTCAATTGCTATTACAGAAGGTTTTCTTAAATATGAATGACTGCTACGTATCATGGTCCCACACAGGGCCTTCTGAATCCAGCTCATTTTCAAAATTTTCTAGTGATTATTCAAAGAAATATTTGGAGAAGGATTTCTACTAACAGCTGTTAGAAACAGATATGCTCATTCAGGAGAATGACACATCTACCTATAATTGGCAGAGCTGTATGACATTAGCACAAGGAACTGCATTCATGGTTGGGTTTTTTTTTATTATTGTTTCTCTTATCATACCAAACAAAGCTTTTCATTTGAACCTTTCTGGAACTAATATTTGTTTTCACTGATTTTTTTTTTTTTAATTTTGCATTATATTTCACTACAGTAGCAAACCAAAAGGGCTGAAACTGAAGAAAAGCATTTTGATTGCCGTGTAATACATATTCGTAAATTGCTTCTGCAATCAAATTTGTTTTGGGTTTTACTTAGGGATTATTTTTCAGAAACTTTTTTTATTCAGAATTCTCCCTAAATTTGTCTAATTTGAGAACCTTTACAAAACGGAATTTTGCCCTAATAGCAGTTTAAGGTTAGGACTTTTAACCATACTATATCATTAATATTATGGTTTATCAAAGCAAAAAGACGATTAATAAGTGACACAATAAAAACCAGCTTACAAAAGGGAAAACAGAAGGATGTTAACAGATGGGAAGGCACCCCATTTTTGTTGTATGTATACTCATGTTTCATTTACATAAGTTGTTTTGCTTGGGGTAGTTTAATACCTTGGGGAATCTCTTTTTATTTTAACCAGAACAAGTTAGGCCACCGTCCCATTATTATCTGTTAAACACAAAGTACCTTATCTATTTCTTAGTTATACGTAGCCTTAATTCAGGCAAAATTCCCACTTAAGTTAGAAATTTTCATCTATTAAGGACTTTGTGACTTGGCCTTTGTTTCTAGCCCAAATCAGTATTTATGGTAGTTTCTGATTTCTCAGACTGGTTATTCTGCACAAGAGGGTGGGGAGTGTTTAGTTTACCCAAGGGGTTGATTATATACCAAAGCTGTTCTCACATATGAACAATGGCTCAGATTTCACAACACAATCACACCCTGACTCCTAATGCAACCCTGTTAATACTCTGTCCACCCTGTATTACCACTGCTTCATAGCTATGCTGTTGAGAGAAATTGGACAGATCAGTAAAATACACAGATATTTTTAGATGGAACGTGTTTCCTGTTAGCGTGGCTACGCTGAACATGTCTCTGGAGATTCACGTTACAGCCATCTTATATTCCATGATGTCATAGTATAAAATCTAGTAAATCAAAACACAGGAATATTTCAATTACCACATAGGAGGAGCTGAAGAACTAGTTCCCAAGATATCCCATCTAATTCCTCTATTCAAAAGGCAGGAGGTGAGAAGAGGCTCTGGAGCAGACTCATAAAGAGTGTCAGGAACTCAGCAAGCACCGGCACAGTTACAACAAAAGATCAATGTATAAAGAATCTAAGCTTGTTAGTGGGCAAAGCATCTGCAGAACAGCTGGATTTACAGTGCTGAGGCGTGTCACTTAACATGGGAATGGGAAGAAGCTGGGCAAATTCATACCTCCCAAAGCTAGGGAATCTTTCCTAGAGAAGAATTATTTATTTTGCAATTAAAATGGGGGTATATTTGTTGTCAAATGTTAACATTAACTGTATATCCATATTTATTTTAACCAGTAAACTGAGAGAAGTATCTGTAAACAATATAAATTTACTTTAAGACTTTTAAAGGAAAATTGCTAGTCTGGAAGCTATCAAATAACATAGCTTTCCTGTTTCTTGATGGCAAAAAGAACAGATCACTGCCAATAAACCTGCACTTGTCGTTTGAAAAGCCCAAATAGTTTTGTGGTTTAATACTTCAATATGTGCAAATGATTTGTATTTTATTTGTCCACTTTGATTGTCTGGCCTTAAAACTTCTGAATAAATTAAACTGTACCTCTATTTCTCTATTACTACTGTCATTTTATAATACATCTCTTTCAGTGAGAATGTCAGTCTGCTTATAAAAAAAATGAGAAAAATAAAACAGCAGAAGCAAAATCTGCTGGAAAAATAAACGCAGGAGAAGGAGAACAAGGCATAAATGTAAAATGTATATTAAAACAAAAAAAGAGATTTCAAATACAATTTCAGAGATATTATCTTCAAAACAAAAGAAAAATAAATGAACCCACAATATTATTAAGTTTATAGAAACCAAAATAAAAGGGAAATGCATGTTTATGTTTGTGAAGGATCTCAGTGCAAATCAATGAAACTACAAGAAGGCTTCACAATATTTTGTTGTTTCTTGAGTGTTTTAAGTACAATTGGAACTTTCTGGGAATGGAAAACTTAATTTAGAGGCAGAAATAAAATACCTGATTCATTGACTGGGTAAGCAACAATAATCATAAACAGGAAAAAAGGAAAAGAAATGATCAGGGTAGCAGGGTAGGAGACTTGCTGGCCTTTTCTTCATCTCTGGCTAACTTCTATTGAGCAGACAGGTGCCTGGCTTCATTTTCTTCAGGTCTGGGCTTGCAGGAGATGGTTCAGGTCACATGCTACAAAACAGAACAGCCCTAATGGACCTATAAAGTTTGTTAAATTGAAAAAACTGAGAGAAAAACCCTCATATATTCCTCCATCTAGTCCATCAAAGAACTTAGAACAGTAGCTTCTGACTTCTGGCAAATCACATTTCTAAATGATCATAATTTTTATATCACTTTTCAGGGTCAGGCATTATTTTCTTCCCATGGAAAGCAGGAAACTCAGGACTATTGTTATATAATTTTGCATCCAAACAACATCCTCTGTCATCTTTATGGTTGAAGGTAGGTTCTGTAGTCCGTGTTTCAGCATTCATCACCTGTGCAGTCTTGGAAGAACTACAGAACAACCAAACACAGCAGTAAGCATGGAGCAGTCAGTAATCAGCAAAACAGGTGGAAGAAAATGACCAGAGTTTCAGAGAGAGAATGCATGTTCAAGAAGATGCTGCTGCTTTGACACGTAGCAGATATCTCTGAAAAACGGAAGGGCTAGGCCATCATTTGAATGATTCTTTCAGCCTTGGTTTCAGGCTAACCACCACAGTCTTGGTATCTACAGAGCCCAGACCTCCTGTCTTTGTATCAGCAAAACCTTATCTTAGAAGGCATTCAGAGCACCAACTTCAGGGGTCAGCAAATTCAAGTATATACATCAGTCTTCTACACCTTATAATCATTCAGCAAGACGTATAATTGATGTTCATCTATCTAGTGACCTGATGACAATCAAATATGTATAACTGATGGTCAGCATAGAACTTTGTCTTGTATCAGCCTCTGGTGAAAGACTTGGGCTTCCACATAATGGGAATGAAAACAGCAATTGGAGACTGTAAAAGCTGCCAAATCTCTACCTCCCTGCTGTCAGGAATCAGCTGATGTTGCCTTTTTAAGTTTCCAGGCCATCTGCTTGCTTTCTTTGCATTTTCTCCCAGGTGTCATCATACCAGCTTTTAGAGCTATATTTAATGTGACACCAAAAATTATTCTTAATTTTCTTTTATTGCAGATTTGGATCAAGGCTATCATGATCAGCTTACTATTTTCTGACATATCAGCCTAATACATTGCCGTGGGGTTATCTATTCAAATCAATCATATTCACCTTTCATTTAAAAGGGCACTTCATCAGTGTGACTGTTAATCTATGGTCAACAATAGTTTAATCCACACTGGAGGAGACAATAGTTTAGATAGACTTATGCTTGTTGTCCTGTGTTCCCTGTAAACTGAAAATTTACCTATTCCTTATCAGATTTGGAAAGTACAAGATATTTTGATTCGTGGCATGGAAGATAAAGGTAAGTATGTGATGAAGATCAAAGGCATTGTAAATCATTAACACAGTTGATCACATCTTGTCAATTTGACATATTACTAATATGACCTAAGTTGAACTGCCAGATATCTTTGCATTCAGAGTGCATGACAGATAGAACATTATTCATTATTTATTTTATGCTTTTTTTTTCTGTTTTGGTGCTATCAAAGGTTTTTGTCAAGCATACTGAAGCTTTTAAAATCTGAAAACCTGGAAAATTGCTTAAGGTTTCAAATATATAGAAAAGTTATATAGACTTGAATTATGTCAGTTAAATTATTCTGGTAACATGTGATTCTAAACTATTATTCCTCTTACGAACATTCTTATTCTGGGCTAAAGAGGTTGATGTCACTTATGTTTAAGCTTAGCCAAAAAGCTACACATGATTTAGCATAAATGTGAATCCACCCAGGAAGACTTACTGAATCTGACTGGCATGAAAGATCTTTTCATCAACACAGACATGCTTTACTCTCCTTCTGGAGACTTTGACACTAATGGATTTTATCAAAACCGTACTTTTCCATTAATACAGCCTTTCTGCTTTGGTGGCAAGATACACTCTGTCACTCTATTGAAGTCACCTGTCAACTTTTTTTTTAAATCACTGTTGTCTCTTCAATAATGCAAGTGACAGTTGGCAAATTTATCCACTGAAACATTTTGATGACTATTGAACAGTCTATAATTAGCCAGTCAGTAACAATAAAGATGTTTTTTATAGCTACCAGATGGGTAGTTTATGTATATGTGTCCAGACGCTTTTGTAACAAATTGAACTTTGAATTCATGTTATCCTTTAATATCATCAAGCATTTTGCAAAATTACACTAAAATAGAAAGGACAGTAATAGCCTTTTGAGACAAAATAAGAGGGAATACAATGTAACTTAAAATGTGTTTGAAACATGCATCTCAAGTTTTGGCAATGACATGGCACCTGTATTGAAAAAGAATAGAAACGCATCTCATAAAAATTGCAATTTCAGTGCCTTTACCAAAGCAAAACTCATAGAGATTGCAGTTCTGCAATAGTGTTTTATTTATCTAATTTTTCAGAATATTAACAGTTAACCTAATACAGCCAAATCTGCTAAATATTAAACCTGAGAAAACATATTTCCTTCATGACAAATAATGCTGATTTTACATTTTACCCTGCAAAGAAGGGAAGTTAATTTTACTTTTCTGCTTTTCCAGCATGTAGAACTAGGAAATTAAAAGCTGTAGCCCCTGCTCCAGGATTATACTGTGGTATAAACTTCCAAAAGATTCTTTAAACTCATCTAATTTTACTTCATTTTAAACCATTCTGTCAGTGTATTAGTATGATGAGTATTATTTTGTGAAAAGTCTGCAAAAATAATCACGTACAGATTTATCTTTCCAGTAGCTTATTAAATTCTCAGAAAGAACATTATTCTGGTTTTCTTTATCAAGCTGTTTACTTTCAAAACTAAGCGTTCATTAGCATGAAAAAATGAAAATGAATTTTTTATACAGCCTGAAGTATATATATACATATTTTTTTAAAGGAGCATGAAAACACCAGGAGTGGCACACAAACTTGCTGCCTGTGATATAACCTAAATTATTTTCCCCACATAAATGCCTGTGTTGGAAGAAGATCTAAAAAAGATGTGTTGATGTCCGTTTATTGTAAACAGATGTGGAGGATCTGCCCCGGTCTTCCTAATACCATTTCTACAATGAATGATATAAATTATGAGCCCTGTCTTTGAATATCAAATGTCAAAATAATGCATCCACTATTTTCAGAAAGGTATTGAACATTATATAGATAGATGGGCAACCGAGATCTTCTGAGGGAGAAATTAGTTTTCCTAATATGCTGGTCTGTCTTGGAACTGTTTTGCTTTAACGGAATATAAATACAACATGAAAGGTCAGTGGTTTGGAATATAGGTTTCTGTCTTAATTTTTTTCTTTGTAATAAATCTCCATAAACATTACAGCTCACTTAATACCAAATACAGACCAGAAAATCTTCCAAAATAAATTAATAACAATCATCCTATTTTTCCTATGCTTTATTAAACTGTGATCTACTTCAATCATAATATATTAAGGAAGTAGTAATGCTAGAAGAAGGTATCAAAATCAGAAAATTCCTCATCCTAATATGGGAGAAGGACAACATACCTCCCAGTGAGGACAACATGTAATATCCCTCTGAATATTAGCAAAAAGTGGATAAAAATGAAACAGATATTGTAGCACCACCACATATCTGGAGTATGGTATATCTCTGTACTTATTGGTTTAAATACACATACATTAATATTTATTGTAGGAAAATATTACTGCATGGCATTTACTTGTAGATTAATGATTGGTAGAATTAATGACACTGACTATGCATACTTCAGTAATGATGTTAGTTATGGAAACCATATGGGATCAATGGTGCTTGATTGATGGAATATTTGCAGGTTCAAGTATGGGTTTTTTTTAAATTTATTTTCTGTTTTAATTTAATTTGAAAACAATTTAAAAATATGTCTGTTGGTTATGTTTCTATTCCATTTATTCTGCATTTGTGTGAATGCGTTTCTACAGAACAATTATCAAGTTCACATTCTAAGTCTGGAGTATCTTTTCCTTTATATGATAGAAATTAGATAAGTGGAGTAAGTTAATGCACTAGAAACATGTCAGATGATTACATTATATACAGACCTTAATAACATTCATGTGTGTTTAAAATTCTTTCTTTTCCAAGAGAAAATGTGGAGATATCAAACCAAAAGAAAACTCTCATATGATACACATTTATATTGTCCCCTAATATATGACTTGAGATGGTAAGTTTGAAGTGAGAAAAAAGCCAGTCCAATATTGGATTGAAGGCTAGATCTTAAATTAGTGTCTGTAAAGTAGGATGATTTTTTTAACCCAAGGGGAAAACGATTCCAATCTTCAACTCCTGTTGGCATTATCTGAGACATATGTGAATCAGTTTTCAGAATTTCATGTCATCCTGGCATAGATAATAATTTAAATACCATTTTTAAAAGGATGTGGAGAGTTGCTGTCATTAAATCACTGAAACAAAATTAGAAACAGAGTCAAGGAACGGAGTGCACAGTCATGAATTTCCTTGGAGAATGGCAGCTAGGAGAGATGTCCCTTCCTTTTCCCTGACCACGATGTATACCTATATCACTGACATAAACCTCCTTCATGAAATAAAATTGTATGAACTTCCTGATCAATAGACCTAAGAGGACTGAGTTCTTATCCTTAAAATTAGATTTAGGAATCCAAATAACTATGCTTTTTGTTTCACTGAAACACTTAAATCTGTTCATCTTGGCAAAGCAAGTTTTTGTGAGGAGGAAAATATTAATACAACTGAACCAATCTATTTTTTTATCTTCTTTAATTGATGTAAATTGTTTAAAATTTAAACATAAAAGAATTTACATATATAAAATATCCCATATGGTATCATGTCTAATATTGTATCTGATATCCAATGATACCTGATAATATATCAGATAGTTCTCTCTTGATTTTTCTCGGGAAGCTTTGATTCCTGATGCCAATGAATTGTTTTGGGCCATGTTTTCTTTTTATTCCCTTAGCATTAGGTGTTTAATCTCTATTAGTTTACCATTATGTTCTGTGTGCTTAACAGAACTTTTCAAACACCTGTGTGCACCAACCTTGTTCTTTTATCTGACTTCAGGAGCCATAAGGACAAACTGATCAAAGAAGGAAAGGCTTGTCTCCCTTGAATGCAGTCTGCCTGTAACACTGATTAAGAAAAGCACTCAGCACATATTTAAATTCTCTGAAAATAAATAAGACTGATTAAAAGTTATAGGTAAATCAGGGCCTCAGCCTCATAATTCTATGCACTTTTTATTTCTTTATGAGAAAGCAATGCTGGTCGAAACACACATTAAGGGTTTTTGCTTTTTGATTTCTCCAGAGCACACCTGCCTACCCAACAGCAAAGCAGCTGCATGGGCATGAGTTCACCTACATGTTCTAATATAAAATTCAACTATTTAATTATATTACACAGTTTGTGTTGTAAAATATAGACATTATTCTTCCATTTTGCAGTGTTCTGAATTACTTTAAAAAAACCATAATATTGCTGCAGAGTTGCACTGTCCCTTCTCTGCTCTCACTGTTTGAACACGTACTAGAGGATGCTCTCCAGAAACTGTATTTTAATGAATGAGGAGAATAGTACATTTAAATTCATGGTCTACTTCTTTTTGCTACATATTTTAAATGCTGTCTGTCATCTAGTGGATTTAGTTTTGTGTTTAAGAAAACAATGACTTTAGCTGTAATCAATCACACTTTATACACATTATAGTGTATAGTATGTATATATATACACATTATAGTGCTTTGTGATGAAACTGCTATATCACCTAGAGTTGAAGTAACAGTTGACCTGAATTTGCACCTGATAAGAAGCAGTCATCTGTACAGTGGATGTCATCAAGACTTCTAAATATTTTGCAGAAGTTTAACAGCTTATACATAATTTACCAAATGGTATTTAAAAAATAGAGAACAGCCATACTTCAGGAAGGAAATCCATACATTCGTGATAACAGAGTGAAAACATTGTTCATTTTGATAACTTTGTAGTTCACTCAGATTAAAAATCAGTTTATCTTTCCAGTCTCCACAATGGATAGACATAGCAAGCATGAAAAAAATTCCAGATATGCTATAGGGGATTCAGACAATGCAAGGCTCCTGAATCATTTGGCCAACTAGAAATAAACATGCAAGAATAAAACAAGATTAAGTTGACTGCAAAATCCATTGAGTCAAAATCCTTGTTGCCATTTGAGCAGCATGCAGTCATACTGTTTATATTCTAACCTCCTTGAATGTTACTCTGTGCAGAAGATCCCAACAAATTATTATAGGGGTTTTGGGGTGGATTTTTTATGTTGTTTTTGTTTGTTTGAATTTATTTTTTATTTCTTAACTAATACTCTGTCCATAAACATTTGCACAACACTGTCTCATCTTAGTGTTTGCAGCTACTTCTCATTACTAGAGATTCCTTTCCTGGAAGATCTTTGTCAGCCATACACCTTTGCTGTTGATATCAATGTTGAGGAGCAGGTAGATACCTGGGGTATCTACAAATATCCCTCAGCCAAAGAATCACAAATAACCAAGGCAGGAATTAAGAATCCTTTTTCTCTCTTTTGCCTGCAGATTCTTTTGTCACCATGTAATTTTGCCCCAAGTTTTTTTCTCAGGGATTTACATTGGATGGATTCTCTCAGTTACCTCCCTCTCCTGAATACATTGGCAGGTACCCCATTCAGCCATGACGTTAAGAAAAAAAAATTGACCAGGATGAGTCTTGGCCTTTCATTTAGTGGTCCTGCAAAGGAAACTTCCCCTGTTGTCTGAAATGATATAAAAGAGTCCAGACAAGAAGGATGAGAAAGGCCTCTCTAAGTACCTCTTGTAATTTTGTAGGGTAGATTCTTCTCAGTCAATGTCATCTGGGTTTAAGATTAAGGTTAGAGCCAGGGTTGGAGATGACATTATAGCCAGGGATAGATCTGGGCCTTAAATTTTTACTGTTCTTTAACCAAGGCCTCTATATCTTGTATACAGTGGTGCAGAATAGAACAAACCCCTGCTGGTCTCAAAATTTATGTACTTCAGTTATTAACTTACATGTCACGATATATTGATCTATATACTCTTAGGAGACCTAACAAACAAAAATTTAATAAATCACTCTTGTATAAAACAACTAGAAGAGAGTTGCCACAGTCCTTCATTTAAAGGTGTAAGACCCATTGGCTTAGAAATGCTGAGGTGGAATCAGCAGGAGTGAGCACACTCATCTATAGGCTGCATGGAATGAGTCTGCTCAGAGGGCAGCACCTGGCACAGGAATGGGCTGTGACCCACCTGTGGTCATTTGTGCTGCAGGAAGGAACATTTATGTCCCAGGATCGCTAACCTTAAATCTTCTGAAGGCATATATTTTCATTCTTTCAAAGGAACAAGTGAACCACAATTAAGTTGCAGATCTTTTTTCCTTCTAGGCATTTTATCTTCAAAACAAGGACAACGTCCATAGATTTTATAATTTTTACAATTAGAATATTTTTACATAAAGGAGATATTTGTTTTGACTGTTTGCATAAGATAATGCTTTATGAGGCTGAAAGAAAGAAGATTCTCCTAGTTTCTTTCAACATGGGCTGAACAATTGGTTGAATAAAATCTTCCCATACTCCTTGCCTCATCAGATGATGTCCATGATGTCTTGTAACACCCTGTAAATGAAATTCCTGTCACTGACTGTAGGATGGGGCAGTTTCAGAAATATTCAAAGTGTGCATCAGGAAGACACAAAGATCTGGAAAATTTAATTTAATTTAGGGGTTTAATTAAAACTCTTAGTTTGTTGATGATGGTAGGAAGACACTTTCTACAAAAGGGTGACATTCCTTGAACACTTTAGACTTTCTTCCCACGGGAGTTCCTGATTTTCCAGATACTGCTGCTGTGATCCAAGGTTTCAAGGGATGAGTTGGGAAGGTACATGCTCTCCTTTAGAGCCAGCCACAGGGAGCTTCAGGACATAACCACAGGCACTCATTCTTCTCTTGCAATACTCAGACTTGCTTTGTGAAGAAAAATCTGCATCTTGCTAAAAATCCTGTGTCTCAAGCTCTGTACTTTATTTCACTGTGTTAATGAGTTAGCACTATATTATCATAATATATAATCATTGAACTATTTAATTTGCCAAGACTACCTCTAAAATAATAATTATATATTCAGCTTTGCCAAACTACATTTTAGTGAGGGAATGAATGTGGTGGAAAGCTAATGAAGGAGTCTGATAGAAATCATAATCTTTCTTTTTAGTATGATGATTTAGCAATAATGGCATGTAATTTAAGAGGAACAAATGCCAGATTCTGCACCCAGGATAGAATAACAGTGGACACAAGTATAAATTGGAACAGAAACAATTGGAGAGCAGCCCTGTAAAAAAGGAAATAGGAATTCTGGTTCAACAGGAGTCAGTAGTGAGCCCTGGCAGCCCAGAGGGCAAAGTTCGTCCTGGTGTGCATCAAACACTGTGTGACCAGCTGGGGAAAAGAGGTGATTTTCACACTGCTGATGCAGCCTCACCACAAGCACTGGGTCAGGGCCCTGCAATCTAAGAAGGATGTGATGGTCCTTTATTGTGTCCAAAGAAGGTGGTAAACAAAGCTGGTGAAGGGGCTGGAGGAAATGTCCAGGGAAGAGCGGAGGGGAATTTTGAACTTGTTTAGTTTGTAGAGAAGGAGGCTGAGGAGTGACCTCATTCTTCTCCACAGTTTTCTGAGAAGGGGATATCACTTCTCCCAGGTATCCTGTGATAGGACTCGTGTGAGATCAAAGCTGCACCTGGGGGAGGTTTAGACTTGTCATTAGGAAACGTTTCTTTATCAAGAGGGTCAAAGACTGGAATAACCTTCTTAGAGAGGTGATCTGTGCCCTGGGCCTGTCAGTGTTTAAGAGGCATTTGGACCATGTTCTTAATAATATGCTTTAACTTTCAGTCAGCCCTGAAGCAATCAGGTGGTTGGACCAGATAATTGTTGTAGGTCCCTTCCGACTGAAATTATTACATTTATTTATTTTGATTCAATTAAATATGATTCAATTCAATTAGATTCCGGATTAGTTATGCTTTTACTAACATAGCCAAGGTAATGATCAGATCCCATTTCCTCTTGACTGGGGTTTATTAGATGAATATTTTTAGCTGGAAGATTTTTTAAGAAAAGAAGAGATATAATTCAGACGAAATATTGAAACACTATTATGTAGGGAGAACAAGTGTAACCAAACTTTATGAAAAAGGCTATTTTTCCCTCAGAAGATACATTCAATATAACAGAAAACTGAAAACATTGTTTATGGAGTTGACAATCATATGAATAGAAGAAGAGAGATTATAGAAAATTGAATGGGAAAAGTAAATAATTTAGAGTATTTCAATGGAAAATAGATTTCAGCTCTTAAATTATTTCTAAACAGCTTCTATAAAATACAGCAAAAAAGAAATATCTCCTCTTTTATTCCAAGGAATATTTTTGACTTTTAAATGAAACATACAACAGAATCTGAAAATCTATTTACATTTATTTGCGGATTGCAAAAGACAAAGGATATTGTCATTATAAGCCTTAATAAAAAGGGCTCCAGAATAAATTCAAGCAAAAAGAAAAAGAAGAAGTCAAGACAAAATGCAAATCCAGGGATAGGGCATGTAATTCTTTTGGTTAAAAAATTAGAAGTCTTTGTGGTAAACCATTAATATTATGAAATTACGTTTGGTTAGAAGAATGTTTTTACTCTAGATTAAAACCTGTCAAGGTTTTCAGTACTGTAATTTTCCTAAATGCCTAGATCCAGCTTGTCAGGTTTCATTTGTTCACAAGGAGAACCTAAATTTGTCATCCATCAGAAACAACTGGGAAGAAGCAGCTGAATTTGATGGAAGGATAGAGAGCAGAAAATCTGAAACACAAAGAAAAAAAAACTCTCCTTCTGTTAGCAAGACTGCTTCATTTTCAACAGACCTGACCTGTCAAAAGGCTTTTATAGCATAATCTTTGGCAACAGACAGAACATGAAACTCATAAAAGCCTCTTATATAAGCAACTAGAAAACTGGAAAAATACAGTTTGATTATGTTTTTTTCTTAAAAGTACATCATGTGAAATAAAAAATGTATCTTTCTGGGAGTTTGGTTTTGTTTCTGCCTGATTTTACTTGTTCCTATTGTTCTCTTTCAGGACAAAAAAGCAAAACAAAACCAACCAAACAAACAAATGAAGCCCCCAACAAAAACACTAGGGGCCATTTCCCACACATTTTATTTTCAGAGAAAAGACTATTCTTTTTCATGCACTTCTTTTTTTTTGTTAAAATCAATAGTGGTAACAAAAGTGTACTATGGAGAAGATAGCACTTACTGATACTTTGAACAAAAATAGACACTTAGAATGAAAAGGATTCTCACTGCTGAAACAACTTTGTAATCATAGTCTCCTAGCCTCAGATTAGACCCTTTCTGCACATTTTAAAGTAAGTCTTCTCCACAGCTCTGGTGTTTCTTTTTGTGTTCAAAAGCTGTGTTACCTTACACTATATCTTATTGCAGATGTATTTTGATGTATCTGCCTTTCATAAGGTCTTGCATAGATTTGTCTCTGTTTCCCAAGGCTTTTAGAAGAATCTTAGTGTATTCAATTTCTCCTCAGATCAGAGTCAACTCATGTTTTGTGTCTTCTTACAGATTTGCATTTTCCTCTGCAATATCCATTTTGAAGGCATAGTCTCAGTGAATTTTCTCTGTGGTAAAGACCTGAGCTTTCAGATATGTCATTTGCTCAACTGAGTGTCCCTAAAATACACAGAATTGGCTGCACCTCTGCTGTGCTGATCTCCATCTGATACAGAATATAAAAACTAGAATCCAGAAATAGTGAAGTACAACATGATAAAAAATAGGGATAAGAGCAACTAAAAATATTCTAACATGGTCAAGTTTTCTACAAAAATATTTAACAAAAATATTTAATAATACAACAGAAGGCATGCTGGATATTTCCCTCGTGCTTATATTGATCAAAAGGGTTTATTTCCAAAAGCAAGTAAGACAGACTATAAAAGTTCCTGGGATGCTACATACATGGTTGTGATTTAATAAAATGACTTGAGCACTGTGCTAATAATGACAAGGTTGGGTGTTTGATCCCCATTCGCTTAAGAGACAGACTTGATGATCCTTGTTGGGATCCTTGTTCTGGGTTCCTCCAACTCAGAATATTCTGTGATTCTGTGACTTTTCAGAGATGTGGCTGTGACATGTCAGCCAGGCCTAATTTATGAAATTGCTTAGGAATGGTAAATGTGGAACTAGCTGGAGACAATTCCATAATGGATATTTCTTGTTTCATTCACAAAGTTAAGTGCCAAAAGACAGTAAGAAATGATGAAACTGTTGGTGAATATTTGACACAATGTGGAGTTCTTTCGTATGCTGCTCCAATACCAGATCTCTTCTTGGCTCCTTAGTGAGATGTGAATGTTTCAGTTCTGATAAATAGACACTGATGTTTTCAGTTGCTTCATGCTGAAGTGAAATGCGTGACTGAACTGTAAGATTTGGCATCAAGAATATAAAGGTCTCCCTGTGCAATAGACTAAGATACATGAAACACAGATGACATCATTCTTGAGCTTCCAGCCAGTTTCCAGATAAATCTTGTGGAACATATCCAGGAAGTGAGTGCCTATGATCAGCTAAATATTCTTCCTTGCCAGTGTTTTCTCTCTGACTATAAAACTGGCAGAGAATCAGGTAGTCTTAATGTGGTTTTCATGTCAGGTGAAGAGAAATAAATAGACTGTTTGAATGTTTGAGTCAAAGGGCATTATAATGATATTTAAGCAGATTATCTGAACTATACTATATTGCTCCAACTAGTGGAATGTTATCTTGCATCTTTAAAAGTCACAAAATATAATTCAGGGATCTAGAGACACTGATGTATAGATAAAACCTGTTAGGTTCCTGACCACTGCAGAACATAACCACAGGCTGGAAGGAGTCTCACAAAGGCCACAAGAACACTTTTTCACCAACACCACATGAGAGCTCTTTAAAATAAATGCCTTCTCTATTTTCTTCTCTAAACTGGAATTGATCTCTTTATTCCAACATTTTTTTTACTAAGCCATATAATTTAAAATTTTTGGCACTTTTCTCAAAAAGTTCCCATTTTTTAAAATAGCTGTGAACAGTAAGGGTCAAAACTAGAAAAATTAGACACTGTGGGTGACCACACCTGAGAAAACTTGCAGACTTCTCTCTGTACACACGTATTCTCCAGTAGCATCATGGAGTTCATTTCCTGTATCACACTACTGGTTTGTTTTTTTTATTTAGACACAGGAAGATATTTTCCCTTTCTTTGTATTAGTTGATTCAAGTTCATATTCTTAAATATAACTCTTTAAATTCTCCTTTATGTTGTACATTGTTTTTTTTTTGTTGAAGTCTAAATTTTAAAAGATCATATTATGATCCTGTCCTCCAAATAACTTACAATCCTTCTAAAACTAGCCTAGTTGGATGCACAAGTGTATAACTTTTCTGTCTGCTACAACAACTATAGCATTTACAAAAGTGTTGACCTGAACATGAGCTAAAATACATCTGCATTTTGCCTGTCCTTCTGTGGTGGTGAACCACAGACTTAACTGATCTTTTATATTTCAGATTTAGTAAAAATCTTAACAAACATTCACATCATGTCAGTCATTGGGTTGAAGTAGGGAGTTTCACATTGAACACTCTGGAAAAGTCTGTATTTCCTGTGTCCTACTGTTACTACTTTATGATTTTGTTTGTTGCAAATTGCTTAATAACTTGTTCCAAAAATACTGAAGGAGACAAAGTTATGCCTACTGGTATGTTACTTCCAGTGCTCTTCCTGGTTCCTTTTTTTGTTGCTTTCTCTTTCCTGTGAAGGCGGAACCATGAAGATTTTGAATATTTCTAACATTTTGATTAATTTGTTACTATTTAACGGTCACAGTAATTAACCAACTTTCCTATCCCCTTGTTTTTCTCTTATTTTATATAAGTAGAATTTGTTCCTGGTTGTTTTTGTATTCTCGACTAATTGAAGCTTATATTGCATTTCAGGGTTTCTGGTTTTGTCTCTGGGCACTTATTCTATTTCCTAGTCAATTTGCCTCATTCTTACTTTTGTATCATACCTTTTTATTTTTCAGGTCATTTAACAGTACCTGATGTCACCAGAGTTTATTAAAATTTCTTGCCTGATTAAGCTTCTAGGTCACATCTCCCTCTTAACAATTTTGACTATGATCTGCCATAGATCCAAGTTGTTCTGAGATGGACTTGTTTTTTTTCAAAATTATGAAATATCCCTGTTTGGAAGAACATGTTAATTTCATGTTAATTTGATGTCTGTGTACTGTTCTGAACAGACTGCAGTGAGTTTTGCAGTCTGCTTACTAAATTTTATTTGCTTAAGAAATACTAGCTGCAGAAGAGAAGCACTTTCAAGTATTTTGATAAGGTCTCCATTGTTTTTCTCCTGTAGAAGTTTATAGTACATTAGAAAACTCAAAACCAAAAAAAGTTTTGATTGTAGACATTTATACTGATATAAGATCTCAAAATTACAGGATTGGCTTGTTTTTTTCAGTTTTTTTAAACTGAAAAAGATGAAAAAATTTGTTTGATTGTTTGAAAGAGGTCTGAGAAGACAATTAGGATAGAAATACTAAAAATAATAATTAATATGCATATAACAATATATTGTAATAATTACCTGTAGACCTTCCTAATGTATTTAAAAGAATTAACAAGAAATGCCAGGCAGGAGAAATCAGTATTTTTTACAGAGTTTTATCATTTTATTCTCCTGTGTATTCTGTGTCCGCAAACAAACATAGATCTATCTTCAAATTATTCAAACATTGCAATAAATAAAAGCTCTTGCACTCCTTTCTGAGTACCAGCGGGCTTCGCATACTCCAAACCATACATCCCTCTCAGCTGTCCAGACTTCACTGTCAAATTTTGTGAAGAAAAACGTAGCCATTAATTTCACTGTGTTTATTTGTTTTATTAATCCTCCAGAATAAATTTAAAAGAAGAGAAAGAAAACAGAAGTTGAACTGAGAAGCAGGTGTACTTTCTAACTGAACGCAATTAAATTAGCCTTTAGGAATGACAAGAATATGGCAACGTGCAGGAAATCAGTTAAATTTAGATCTCTGAAATGCAATGATTCAGGAATCCTGAACAAAGTTAATATAGCATTAAAAATTATTTTACCCTTAAACATTGATTTAACCATCTTACTAAACTATGGAACAAATAACAAAATTTAGAGACAGTTTTCTCCCCTTTCCTCACTACGTTTGCAGAACTGCCTGATGAGCATCCTTTTACACAACAGCTCAGTGTATTTGGCCTTCAGCATAACACTACTGATCCATATTCCACTTCTTTAAATCCTGATCCCATACTTCCAAAGAGATCAATCAGGTCAGAGTGTACTCCAGAATCCATGTCATTCTCCCTCTGATCTTAATACTGCATTTATCCAGATGAAGAAATAGCAGTTTCTAGAAATATAGATTTAAAGCAGCTGATTCAGTTCTTTTATGAATACTGGCCACGAGGTTAGCTCAGATGGTTAGAGCATGGTGCAAGGCTGCAGGTTTGATCCCCACGAGGGCTGTTCACATACGAGTTGGGCTTCAGGGTCCTTCTGTGTCCTTTCCAACTCAGGCTAGTCTGTGATTCTGTGATACTAACTTTGAGACTACAGTCTTTCTCACATATTTGATTTTTGGCACAATGAACATTGAAGTGATTATATGAAGTGGGAGGAGATAAGCTAACATTAGAATTCAAGTATTTATTGTGCCCACATTTGGACACACATATGTTATGATCATTCTAACATATCAACAAGTTAAGACAACTCTATATTATCCTCTGTTTCTGGAAAAAAGTGTTTCACTGTTTTATAGGTGTGGTGTGAAGCCAAAGATGTGAACCTAGTGCTTAAGGCTACTTAACTCAGTTCTGTCCAGGGAGAGATGCAGGTCACAGCACTTTAGGTGAAAGCTGAAATCTAGATTTCATAGTACCCCGTCAGGAGAATTCTCCCTGTGTTAGAGTACTGCAGGAGTCAGACCTATTAGAAACAAACTTTCTACACTCTCTTAGGGAAAAGAACAGGAGGAAAAGAAAGGAAAGATTGCCCCCTCCTCTCCCTTCTCTCCACTTCACTCCTCTTTCTTCCTCCATATATATGCTATATTACATAATATAATATACAAAGTATACTGTAATTGTTCTTCAAAGCTACAAAATTATTTACAAAGACACATCCTCTTTCAATGCCAAGTTTGTTTCACTCTTAAATTTGAATCACATTCAGATCAGTAAACTTGTAAAAGTGAAGAAAGGGCAGCAGTAGTGCTGAAAAATTCACTTTAAAACCAGAGACAGTATGTTTCTGTCTGTGTGATGAGGGATGTGGAATCAAGACCCTATGTTGGCTCCTTTTTCAGATGGAATATATGGTACCTAAAGTCATGCTTTACATCTGATGCGTAACTTGTTTTGCTTCAGGGAAAACAGGCTGAGGAGGGCTTTCTCCCAAGTAGGAATTACGATGTAGCAAAAATACAGGTCTATATGTGGGAAATGGAGTGTTCCCCTGGGTCATGTAAAGCAGATTAATCCACAGGATTTCTATTATGACCCATGCTATTCTCCTCAGGGGAGAATATATGTGGTTTCCACACAGGCTTTTCTTAAGTTCAGGTACTGTGATCTTATTTATAAAAATAAACCAAAAAACCCCAAAGAATCAAATCAAATAAAAATAAAACCATCAGTCCCTCATTATGCATGTCTAATTTATTATCATCATCATCATCATTATCATCATCACATTTTATTTCATTTATTTTACATTTTAAAGACTGGAAAATATGGAAAATCCATGAAAATAGTTCCCCCAAAATTGGGATGACCATAATTATAACTAACACTGATATGCATGCTTCATCATGAAACATATATCCTGAGTTATACTTTTGAGCAAAAGTTTGACTTTTATTTAATTATAACCAAAAATTATATTGATTTAATTTTTATTAACCTCATGGAAAACATTCTCTGATTTAAGCAGTTAAATTTGATCAGTCTTTCGAAGAACCAGACCAGCTAGAATCAGATGATATATGAATACAAAGAGAACATGGAAGTCATTTTGGACACTTTGTTTTTTTTTTTTTTCCCCTTCTAGAAAAATAAATTTTTTTCCAAGATAATGGAACAACAATTTTGAAAGACTGATCTAGTAACTTGCTTCTTACTCTAAGCTTACAGTGGAAATGTCTGGAAGACTTTAAGAGAAAAGCCTCTTCTCCTCAAGTCCTTTGTAGATTCCCATGGTGTCACAACAGTTCATATGTACTTAAAGTGATGAGAACGTTCCAGATATGTTTTATGGTCTGACTAACTTGCAGGCTCTTTAAACATGTAGGTACAGAACTAGACCCCTTCTACTGAATCACAGATTCTTTTTGCATGGAAACAAATCTATTAAAAAACTGCTATTGAAGTAGCAAAATTAAAAACCCACAAAGTTAGGGATTTTTAAAAATTCACTTTTATATTTTTGCAATTAATAAAAATATAAATAAATATAATTGCAATATATGAATGGATTTGAATTTGTTTTTTACATCTGTTAAGTTTATTTTTAGATTGTGCTGGGTTCTAGAACAGGCATATGACACATCCCAGGGTTTCTTATGCACTAACATGAACAGCACTGTGAATACATACCCTCTCTCAGAATAACACATGTGCCATGACAGGTTCCCAAGTTAATGAAGATGATGAAAGCAGCTTTTCCCTCCATGGCTGCTACAGGTGGTGAGTTTGATCTCATTTCTGCAGCCAAGGCTGGCAGTGTAAGTGCCCCACCAGAAAACAGCTGGGTAAATATGTAGATGTTACAGTTCCCAGACACTTCAGACTTGTGTAATGGAACATAAGTTGTAAGTGGGACACTGTTGCTGCCAAAGATGTATTTATCTTTTTCCTCAGCTTTGAACAAAATTTTTAAAATGTCACAGTGAAAGAGTGCATACTTCCTATTACTAGACTTTCAACTCCTTGTTTAGTAGCTTCATATACACATTTGGAAAAGGACTGGACAAGAATAATTCCATTACAATGATGCAAATGAAATGTAACTTTACTAAAGTAAATGGAACCATGGCATGGCAAAGCCAGGGTAACTATGGAAATCAGGCCTCAGGCAGTGCTTCTTTATTACCAATTAAATACAAAGGGGAAAAGTCAAGGAATACTTACATAAATTTAACTTTTCTTCATTCTGAAACAAAACAAACTCTTCAGAAAAAAATTAAAAGGCATGCAAAAGAACTTAAATACAAGATTCAACAATGTGATTAAAAGACAGTAGGTTTTGAATGAAACCCATCTCAAAGGAAAACCTTTTTTCAATACTTTTTATTATGCATGTGAAAATGTAGTATTTCCCTGAAAAAGCAGACACTAAAAAAAATGATGTTTGTGTGTTTGCATTTATAACTTGGGAGAAATGATGAAAGAACACAGATGATTCTCCTTAAATGTCCTGATCTTATTCCTGAATTACTGGCAAGTCCATGAAAACGTGGATAGACTTTTTTATAGAGCTAGGACCTGGTTTATTTTTGTGTGGAAGAGGATTTTGATATATTGCCAATTTGTTTATTCTACATTTAGACAGCGAAACTAGAACAGCAGAAAGCTATGTGGACCAGAGGACCCAGATGGTTAGGAAAGAAGAAAGATTTTTACTTTGACAAGGCAGCTAATGCTGTCAGTGATAGCTGGCAAGAGGATGTAGCATTCATTGAGAAACTTACAGTGGAAAGAGCAGCTGGTTTTATAAAGCAATTAAAGTGATTTTATAGAGGCTGTCATCTTCCTTATCACAGGAAAATTATTTTCTCACCTACAAGCACTGTATTTTCCATATCAGGTGCAAACTTTAATATTTTGTATTTGTTTTTAATGGTAGTTTTGAACCAAGTAAATATAAAATAAAAAAATTACATCACGTAAGTATGAAAATATAGAACCTTTACACAGAAAGTATTCAGACAGAGGTGCTACTATTTCCAATGCTGCATTAGCAAATACATTTTAAGATATATGAAACTTATGGCCTTATGAAAAATTTGTATGAAAATATAATTTCTACATTTCTGTTTTATGAATGATATTGGCATGTAACACTGAAAAATTTTGGACTTTTGGTCAAATCCTTTTGAATGTTTGACCTTTTTGAATGAAAATCCATCTTCTAAAAACGGAGAAGACAAAGACAAGCTGTTGTCTGTAATGTGAAAAATCTCACTTGCTACTTTACACTTGCACGAAGATATGGTCTGATCCAAAGCAGTGATTTCCAACTAAAAAACATTTCTCATTTGTCAGGTTCGACATTATTTGCTGCTGCCTCTCCTCTGTGTACTCCCTGTCAGTGTATTGTTCCTCTACAGTGAACGACCTACAGCACTGCCAGAAAAATGGAGAGATGTGGCACAAGAAAACAGCAGTGAGGGAATGTCTGTGGTTTATATTTAAATATATTGCGTTGGAAGACAAAGGACAAGATTACACTTCTGAAGCTGGAAAAGGGAATTGAAGTTTCTCTTCCTAAGACTCTGTTCATCAGGTGGGGGTTGATGAGCTCAAGATTTATAGACTGGGAGTAGCCAGAAGATACAGAGGAGATAAATGGCCATTAAAGAACACCACTCCCTGAAGGGATCAGACACCTGGTCTGGGAAAAGATTGATAAGGGGTCCAAATTTGCATCGAAGGTGAAGGGATCAATAACCAATAGAACATATACTAAGAACTGTGTCATTTAAGATCCATGAACCAGAATTTCTTTGGACTTTATCTGTATAACTATGGGGAAAATGGAGTAAAGGACCATGTGTGATTGGTTCACTGCACTACTCAGGCATCTGTGTATGAAGTAATTCAATTAGTCAATGCTTCAGTGAGTGCATTATTGTGTCTGGATAAATTAAAGTTGGCTAAGTTAAAGTTTGTCAAGTGCTCTACTTTCTCTGGACATTGTTTTAAAAATTACCACATACCTTATTCTACCTTAATGTTCGGAAGTTATAAGTAAAAGTTTGTTATTGAACCTCCTGAGAATGTTGCTTCTTCTGTGGGCTGCCCAGAGTGAATAAAAGTACTTCCCCCTACACCCACTGAGCAGAGCAGGACACAAGGTGGTTTTAAAAAGATTAGACAGAAAAACTCAAAACAACAAGATCTAACATACTCTTATTGATGTTTACCATCTAAAATACACATGAAGCATCAAAGACACCAAAATATAGCTAAAGTGTCCTCCAAATCCACAGATATCAGCAAGAACAGTAAGGGTACAAAGACTTCAAAGCTGCACAGGAGTACCTGAGATGAAAGAAAATTAATCAACCTTCACACATTTTGGTCTACATCTGAGAGTTTAGAATATATTCTTCTGTAAGGTAGAATTGAAAGAAATGTACATGGATATAAATTACTTGAAATTTTCTCAGTAAATAACTGGACAGGTGTTTTGCACAAATATGTTGTTTTGCTTTTTTTTTTTTTTTTTTTTTTTGTAATTATATGTATGTATAGGAGAATCCATAACATTAAATAAATACCAGTTTCACACTTCTACCTGTATGTGGTGGTTGACATTAAACCATCTGTGGATACTTTAAATACTGAATTATTCTCTGAATTCTCCTTGGTTAGTAAAAGTGTGCCTAAAGTTCTTGTTTTTGCTCTGTTGTACACACACCCCTAGATACTTGTAGTTTCTTTTTTTTCCTAGAGGCCTGTTCACTTGTATGTCATCTATTGTACTTAATTTGCCAATTTGGTTAGTGTACGATTTTTGTCACCCTACTACAGGTAATACTGAAGACTGATTAAGCTAATTAATTCCAAAAGAGCTTGGAATTCATCTAGGATACTGCTCAAAAGGGATTGTAGGCCGTATGAAAGCAGATATCTGGGGACAAAGCTTTCCTACTTGCTTTCTAGTTTAGCCTTTCTTCTTCCTCCTGTTTCCTGGTGGTCAGCTGCGTGCTGTGCAGCTATCTTCCTTACACATGCATAGATGTTTTTCAAGTGGTTTGCACAGCACATGTTCTCAGTTGAGGTTTCCAAGAAATTTTGCCTGAAAAATGAAAACAACTCACTTGGGACTTCTGTCAGTTCTAGAAAAAAACAAAACAAAAGTAAAAAATCCAGGAGAAATTGTTTTCATTAGGAGATTATGAGAATTTGTCATGGTAAAAAATTTGAAGGGTGATGTTTTAGGTTTGGGGTGTACAATCCCAATGGAAGAAACTGTACAGATAAAAATGTAGAAGTGCATTTTCACAACAGATTTATGTTAATTACTTATTACGTTCAACATAAAAAGGGAATTTTTTTATCATTTATAGAAGCAATAGTAATGAAAGAACATTGGTAATGTGCATTGTGAATTAACTTTTGCTCATATTTTCTGTCTGTAAATTGACTAAACAGATCACCCTCAGAGAACTGAGTTCCATTATGATATTAATCCCAATGAAAGAGTCATTTTTAATCTCTTTGATCCAGAGTTCAGAAAAGACAATGGACATCTCAGTATAGCAACACTTTCCATACATGAAAAAGTGACATGCTGCATATATGCTTTTTAAAAAGGTAAAATCTGTCTGTGATAATTTTCATAAAACAGCACAGGCTAGGAAAAAAAGATGCAAATATTTAGTTGTGGCTCAGCAGATTATTTTGTTCTTTTATAACAGAATCCTCTCTTTGCTGTTTGTTTAATACTTCTTCAAGATTTTCAGATAAATTAAATAATTACAGAATAGATGGAGCAAATCAGTATGGTATTTTTCATGTCATGGCATGGTGTTAGTCATTTTCCTTAGAAAAAAGATGATTCTGATTAGCTTCCTTTGAATTACAGCTAAGCAAACACTAATTATTGCTGATTTTTAATAATTACAAAATTAAACTTCCAAGTGAGGACATTGTAAATACTACATTCAGAAAGAAACTTCAGAATTTTTCTTCCCACTTTAGTGAATATACAATTTGGTTTATGTTGTTCCTAGAAGAGAAATGATCGTTTAAATAAACATTATTATAAATAGCACTACATCTTCACATCCATGAGCAGAGATTCATGTTAGAGTGACATTAAGATATGTTAGAAATAAGGACACTGCAATGGCAGTTATTGGGATAAATATCTTGTAACTCTGAGCTGTCATTTCTTCTTGTTCTTAATAGTTAAACATCATGTCTTTCTCTGATATATGCACAAAATAAGGACAGACAACGCATCATCAAATAACGTATCATGAAATAAATCTTAAAGAAAATTAAAAGTATATATAATTCATTTTTTTAGCTGTAATGCAGTAGCCTTGTAACACAGCCCACAAGATCAGTGACTGTCCTACTCTCATGCCTGCAACTAGGGAGAAAAGAGAAAATCTCATGTTTTTAAATGCATTTTGGTCCTTGATACTATCCTAAACAGTAGCTCTCTGTTGAATAATGTTGTGAATATTCTCTTAACATTATTCTTATGTTGATACTATCTCATCTAAGTTAACTGTTCTTCCCATGCTCCCTTGCATTTGGTCTGCTACGTGCAGACACTGGGATCAAAGCAAATGTTCCTGGTGTCCCACCTTAAATGACTCTCTGGGGTGACAGTTGGTCAATAATTTGCTTTTTAGATTCCTTCTTCAAAAAACTCAAAGGACTGTTACATCTACTTTTTTTTTTCAATCAAAGCCCTGTGGATTGAGATGCTTCTCATCTGCTGTTTCATTATATTTGGAGTTTTATATTTCCTTTAAAACTTCCCTTTTATTCTGTTGCACATTTAATCAAATGCAGCTAAAATAACAAAGCAGACCTGACTAATTTATTGTTGCCACACAAGAACTGGAAACAGCCTCTAGGCAATGCATTTTTATCTCTTATGGGTAATAAAGCATTCATACAGTGATATATTTATTTAACCTCACACATGTTGAGCAACCTTATTTACAATATGCAAAGTTCATTCTCTAAGACACCACAGAGCAAGCACACTTTTAAGGTGCTACAGAAGTTTAGTCACATGACTCCCATAAAGATAAGCCAGAGTTTTGTGAATATCTGTGAAAACCTTTAAGATCATGTCTTTGTTTGATATGTAACTGCAAAAAATTCATCACTGAGATAAGAAATAAGATTCTGACCCATTTAGTTTTAAATTTTATGGTCTGATTTATTGGTCTATTGAAACTGATTTATTGGAAAACTGATCTGGAAAAAAACCATTCCTCTAAAATAGCAAGTTGGAGAGTTGAATGGTAAGTTTTAGTTTTTGTTTATTACTTCCTTCAGCAAGTAACATTTTTAGTTGCAGTATTTCTTGTAATTGAATAAGAGATTATAATCACATAATCACAGCCTGTCCTCAATTCTCCAGAAGTCCTTTCATTTTAGGTCATACCTTCAAGCAGGGAAGAATCCAAGATACTATTCTGAGACACAACTATTAATGTTTTAAAAAAACAACCAATCTGAGATTTTCTCCAATTAAAACCATGGTATTTGTTCCTGTCTATGTAGTTCCTTATTTGACTCTTACTCACCTTTTTTCAACAGTGAAAAGTAGCCATTTAATTTGGTATGAAGTAATAATTTTCCTGCACTAAATCTAGTCGACGATTTTCCCATTCCCTCTAAATTTATGCAAATTTCAGCCTTGTGAAATCTCATTTATTTAGATCTCTGCACATTGCCTGAAGTTACACAGACAGTAAGACAAGGGTACTTCTATGGAATCTCATATAAAACTACCAGATTCATTAATTTCAGACTGTTAGCTTTAGATATTTCCAAATCCTCCATCAGAGCATCTTTTTACTCTCTAAAACAATTAGACACATTGACTTTTACATACAGGTACTTATGCCTATAGTCAATGTCTGAGTTTAGATTAAATTAGGTTCTTTAGAAAAAACAAAAATCAAAAAAAGCCCAATAGTTTCTTCTACGTGTAGAATCCAAAGTGAATTTAAAAGTGCTGGAGGAAGAGCACCCACTTTCTTAGATTTTCTTTGGCAAAAAGCAATCTGAAATGTCACAGAGATAGCTAACACCCCAAAACCCCAGAATTCTTCCAAAACAAGGTACATGGCATAAGAACATGCTTCTTGGAACACGAAGGATTATTGTAGCAATAACCAAAATTAATGTAGATTTTTACAAGGTCTTCAGTCTGTCTTCTGGAGAGAAAAAAAAAGGCCCATTGATACTTAAATCAACATGTGTTTCAAATGCTGGAGTAGTGTTTGTAGCTTCAGCATTAGACAGGATTACATCTACATCTCTGAATGATAACAAGCAATGAAACCTGAGGCTGAAAGTATATTTACCTTTTGTGAATGGCCAAGGAAGAATATTGAACTGTTTTGATCCCTTCTGAGAGACATAACCACAAAAGAGGACTGCATAACAACTAGAGAAACAAATAGAAGTGGCTGACTGAACGGAGAAGCTCAGGTTCTCTGAGCCAGGGTTCAGCACCCAAAGCCAGGGGAGCCCTGCAGCAAAGGAGAGGTCTATTAACAAGCACAAAATGGCCCATTGGAGACTACAGCTATTCCCTACTGAGTGTGGGTAATTCAACACGACTGCAAGTGAAACTTGTAATGCATTTTTCTGGGTAATTGTTCCCAAAGAGAACACTGGGGAGGTAGAAATTTGAAAGTCAGATTAAGAATGGACAGGAGGAGAATCATGATTTCTCTCCTGATGGAATGATGGAATTCTTCCCTTCTTCTTTTTTATTTTATTTGTATTTATTTTAATTTTATTCTTAGGTTACCAGCATGCAAATATGCAATATTTCTTGTGGTATATATGGACTTTTATTTTTGAAGGTTGATGATTTGGATTTTGTTGGGGTTTTTTTTCCTGCAGAATATCACAAAGCAATAACATTTTTTTAAATTTTTTTTCTCCTTTAACTTTTTTTTTAAATTTTCTACACAGCTACATCAGAGGCATCTGTGTGGTCCTATCTAGTCAAGAGCTCAAAAATTTATTTTGAAAACAGCTTTATTTGACAGTCATTGTCACTAAATCTTCAGAAAATATAGAACAATTTGCTTTATATATAAAATATATAGAAATGCTGTTTTGTTGTTTCATCTGTTATTAATGATAAAGTGAATAGAAGAAATAGTGTCCTATCTATTGACTATGGCTGCTGCAACTCCTGTTAGCTGATGCACAGTACTTGTGATACTTACAAACATCAGTATCCAGTATTTTTTTCCTATAGTTTAAAAATTAGTTTTAGTTTTAGTTAGTGCCCCTGCTTGGAACAGAAATAATGGTTTTCACTTTTTAAACTATATCTTCTTTGTAGTAACATGTAACTATTACAACAAACTTTATTAAGGAGTAATTGCTCAACCCACAGTGAGCAGAAAAACAGTAAATGCAGCATTCCAGCAGTTCTTAGGAATATATACTGATTTGTAAAATGATCCAGGGGAAGGGAAGTTACACTGTGAATTTCTAACTTGCTTACATGACAAACAGCCAGTGGTCTGTAAGTCTGATCTGCAGCAAATGAAGTAAACCAAATGGGCAATGGAAACCCCCCATGCTTCTGCTCAGCACAGCTTATATAATAAACTTAAAATTGTTTGCAGGCCACATTAGCAGAGTGCCACTCTATTAGGAAGGAACTAATGGGAGTACAGTTTTATTGAAGATAAACTTTTATGGAGATTAGTGCCTCCGCATTTTCTACTTCTGGTGAACTATTCTCCATGTGATAACTAAGAAAGCGGTTGGGCAGAGACTGACTTTCAGCAAAGATTATCAATTTGGAATCATGTGGCTGACAAGAGATATTGAAAATATCAAAATTTTCTCTGTGTAAATATATAAAGTCTTATTTTTAACTCACCTGAAATCATTTAGTGATGAAAAATGCCTTCTTTTGCCATCTCTCTGACCTGCTGACTGCACTTGATCCTAAAAGAAAAATAAGACTCAGTGGTTCCCTTTGCCACACAGGATGGGTTTGAGTGGCTCTAATGCCAGTGGAGCAAATTAGCACAGATCACACTTTATATACTGGAGAGGGTGTAGGAAAAAAATGTAAAAAACAATATAATTATTTAAGTCTAAATTCTGAAAATAAAAAGATCTTAGGACAAGATTCAATTGCTTCTGATCCCAGGTAACTCAGTTTGAGAGAATTATGTAATTTGTAGTTGTGGTTGCTCCCTGTCACTAGTTATGATGGAGTATGCTTGAAAAGTTCCAGTTATCCTAAACGGTTTTCCTCCATTCAACCACAGAAAAAATCAGCTCTGTCTTATTTTATAGAGAAATTAGGTGGTAGAAGAGGGAGCCTTTTAAAATGACTCTTTCAATTTTCTTGCTTGCAAAATAGTTTTGGTTATTAGCGAAACTTAAATACATCAAGGTGTTCATTGACAACTAACAGCTTTCTTGTGTCTGCACAAAGAGTTACAGTGCAGTTGCACTGTTGGGGTTGATGAAAGTTCAGTCAAATACATGTTTGAAAGCAGAGGAGAGCGTTCCAGACTTTAAATGTGAAAAACAGCAGAACATGTACTGTTTAGTCCAGAGTGTAAGAAATAGAATCATTTCCCTCTTGTCCCCGTTTGCTTGAGAATGTGCAGATGTAAATTATGTCAAAATAGGGGAGAAAAATGTTGGGGGGAAAGTAGAATTATGAGCATGCAGAATATTTTCAGATAAATGGACACCCACTTTTTATGATTTTATTTTTAAAGAAAGAAAAGAAGCATTTATTTGAAGTAGAGCTGAGAGAGCACCTGGTGAGAAAACTTATTAAAAAAATCCATAATGAAAAAGTTCTTTTGAGTTGGCCAAGGCTTGCAAATATTGAATGAACTGGATTTAAGTAAATGGAAACTTTTAAGTAAAGGGGAAGAAATTATTCCACTATCAGCAACACTAGTAAAATAGTAAATCAGATGAAAATAGTTAAGAAGCTCAAATGTCTCAGTCATGATTGGTTGTCTGTGACGTTTGGGATTACACTGGAAAAGGGAATAAAATCAGGATTTTAAGTGAAAGGTTTTTGGAAAGGAGAGGACTGCAGACACCACCAAAAGGAAGCTCTTTTCCAAAGAAAATTCACATTTTCAGGCAAAGCTGCAGTTCTTCATGGAATTAATATCTCCATCCTTGCTAATGGAAACCTGTGGTATTTATAGTAAATCCTTGTGTTGGTTTATGGGAGTACAGCTCTGTCATAGCCCACCCCTACACAGACATTGCACTTAGTGGCCATTCTTTTCCTCTATAAAATCCTGAGGGAGATTTGATCTCTCTGAGATTTCAGGCTTGCAAAAGAAGATTATCCCGTATATTATATCTCCTAATACTTTCTCAACTTTCCTTTTCTCTTCAGCAAATGTCAAAATCAATTGCATCTTTATTTTCTCCCATCTAATAAAGCAAAAGACCCTTCAGAGATGTTTAACAGAAGTGTTCAGTGCTGGTCATTCCTCTGGTCTTGTTTATAGCCTTTAGTGCTATGAGGCAGTAAGTAAACTATGCAAAACCTGTCAAGGACACAGCCAAGAGAGTTGTGAGTGAAGGTGGGATAACTGAATCTTTTTAGTACCCAGCTTAGTCTAACTTCAAAACCAGACTACCCAGCTGGAGATTATAGAAAAAATTCAATCCATACTGCTGCTGAGCTAGAAAATGGAGTCAGATAAAATAAGGTGAGCTGCCTGACACAGTAAATCATACACAAGCAGGCTAACAGCTGCAGTTCAGCCACCTACAATTCTGAGAGTGAGCACAGCCTGAATTTAGATTGCATCTTTCCTTCTGCTTGTGCTGGGAAACATCAAAGCCCTTTTTAAAGGGCCCTAGAGTCATGTGATATGCAAGGTATCACTGAGATGGGAAAGAAGCCTAGGCAGGTTAAGCACAGATGTCTGCGTGCTTGATGATACATGACTCGTTAATAAACCCAGTTCTGCCCTTCACAGGTGTCCCAACAGAATCAATGGATAAAAATACATGCAAGAAGTTGAATGTAAAAGTTTGGTTTCTCTTTCACATGGCTATTGTGGAAGATGTGATGCCAGAAAAAGATAACTTACTCATTTTTCCTTTAACCGACTGCAAAAGAGAGTTTGGAACTCCTGCTCCTATTTTTCTTCTTTCACTTCCCACTGTGATTCTCTTGGAAACTTTTGTCCATTCCTGATTATCCCAGAGCTTTCAGTGTCTGTTCTTTTGGTATCAGCTTTCCCAGAGACTGATAAAATGGTTTTCTGAAATCAAGTCCACCTCATTCCTCGCTTTTTGATCTATTTATCTATGTCAAGATTCTATTGCCTTTGAACCTTCTCATTGTATAAAAAATTTATTTCTTCATTCACCCTGGTTGCTGTACTTATTCCCAGTAGGCTGCTTCCCAGCTTCATAACTTTCATTCACATGCATTTATCTTTTAATGTTCTTCAGTTGTATTTCTCAATTTCTTTTTCTATCACTCCAACCATCCAATGAAGTCATATTCTTCATACAAAAAATGGCATCTTCTCTCTATCTAAACCATCTTGCACACACATGGTTTTTTATCCCACTAGAAGTTGTGTAGCATTACTCACCTAGATTACATAAAAGGGACAGAGAAAGGAAGTCTTCAGTAATTACTTCAATATGGAGAACAGATGGACTAATTTTAACAAAGGACAGAAATGCTCATAGCAGAATGACCAGTTCACATGTAGGCATTAATGATGACTAGCTGCAATCAGGAACACCTCTTTAATGTTGAAATTCAAGTCTTGATTCTAAGGGGAAATGTAGCTCTTCATACCAACCACATTTGCCATCCTATATCGTAAAAACCTGGTTTTGACATTTCCAGTTGCAAAGCTCAACCAGGTAAATCATATCTTGTATCTAGTGTCACGGTAAAGAGAATCCAGTAGTCTATATTAATCTTCAAACCTCATGTGCTCTTTGTGTTAAGTATCATTATGTCAAAAAGTAATAAATCTTACGGTAATGCAGTAGTGGCTATAGTAACAATGCAATATTTATTTGACTCCAAATGGAAATATGTGCAAAAGGTTATTCTATTTTGATCATCATACATTTGATTTTTGAATTCTGAGTTTTAAAACATAAGGAGTAAATTTCACAAGTATTAACTTTTTTTATATTTTTTCTGTCATGTTTCCCACTATTCTTGGATGCTAAATCAAAGATTATTTTCAGTAGTCAACAGCTGTTGAAGGAAATTATTAACATTTTTAATTGTTGAATTGTGTTGAAATGAAATTTTACAAGAAATGGTACCAGAGCAAGTTATTATAGACAGCAAGAATCATTGTCTAATTTAAAGTGAAATCTGCATTTTACCCCCGTTTCATTTCATTAAAGTCAAGTCAATTTCCCAGCCACTCCCTTCTTCCATGGCAGCAGCTCTGGGTATGCTTCTGCCACAAGTGTATCAGTTCTTTATATGCCACTAATGTCTCACTATAGCATGCCAGCAGTGGGAAATAAGTTCAAGGCAGTCCTATGGCAATTTGTGACTGCACAAATATTTTGCATACCAACAAGCCTATTGAGGTATAAAACCCTGTGGTATGTGTCAATGTTTTGCTAGTGTGATTTCAAAGATCAGTATCTCATGTGGTACATTCAATTTTGCAGTTGAATATTTCTACTATTATTTTTACAGCTGATGTCAAAGTATCAAATAGATGGCACAGCAAGGTCAGAACACACAGGCCAATAGTGCTTTCTTGGGAGACCTAATTTTCCTACAGCAAATTGTATTTTACCTAGAACAGGGTCTTGCTGGAGGTAATAAATACAGAGCAATAAATGCAGTAAATTTTGCACAATATTTTTATCAGAAGGGATAGCAGCAATTATATTTCCCACCTCCTCCTTGTTTTATGTGGAGAATACGGAAGACCTGAGCTTTAGAAAGAATGACTTGAAGAAGGGCAATGAATATAGTTATATGAATATGTGTCATTATTAGCCTCTCATCTAGAAAGCCACAGTTTGAGGAGAAAGGCTTGTTAAAGTAGCAGAGCTGAGTAAATGTGAATTAAATACAAAACAAATTATCTTGGAAAAGATATTTATTTTTGAACAGCTTTCCTTAATTTCTGTCACGTGCTCTTTGGTCTTCATGTAAACCTTTTTTCTTTTATTGTTCTTTTGTTTCTCTGTAGAAAGTTTGGGCTCAGAAGTTCTAAAGCTTGTTTGATTTTTTTAACACTATTCTTAAAAACTGTTGATGACTGGTCACATTATCCAAGTATTTTTTATACCATAAGTCTGAAATTTACAATTGTTGTTTAATCTATTGGCAGACTACTTTGTTGTCATACTGATGCTGGAATTGTTTTTTAGATCCAAATCTATGTCTAGCATTGTTTCTTTCCTTCTGATTTCCATATGAGTTGATTTTAAATCATTGATTTTAAACTATGAGGATGATTCACAGCAGGATATTTCAGAACCACAAAGGAATATGACTGTCATGTAATTCCAAATTCAAATGATGATTTCTCAGCAATCTGGGGTTTTGGTTAATGTTCCTGACTCACAAAGCAGCATGTTTCTATTCCTACTATGGTAGAGGTTTATAAGAAGCAGAGCACACATTACAGATTCACAGTGGTTGTTCAGATTTATCCTTAAGGATTATAAACTCTCAGGCATAGCAATTTCTCAGTCATTAGATAAACAAAAGATACAGTAAAGAACAGGTAGACATTACTCATAAAATGACTAATGCTGAAAATCCTGAGCAGTATCAATTATCATTATGATCAGGTATGTAATAGTCCTGGGATGACAGAAGCAAAAGGAAAATACTAAGCAGGAAAAGTTTAGTTTTTTAGTATCTCTTACTATGAGGTCCACTGGGTTCATAGCCAGTTATTAAAATTACTAACTTTGAAAATTGTGGCACTTCAAGGAATATGTTGTGTATCATCCAAAATACAGACGAAGGGAAAATGACATGTAGTCATGTTCTGCCCTCTGTTTTTGATCAAAATTCCATATGAATTTAATGTACATTTTATTTCGATGCTCTATTAGTGGGTTATAGGGATTCCCCAGAGAAATGGGTAATTACAGGATATAAATAATTTTTTTGTTAAGTGTGGTAGTATTTGGTTTTAAGCTACATTTATTATTAAGACTTTTTGCAAACTAAAATAAGAGAGACAAGAATAGAAGATAAACATATAAAATACTTTCTAAAATTAATTTTATTATATGGACTCATTAAAGGGTAATAGTCACCAAACCTTGGCCTTGGAAATAAGCTCACAGATTACATCTTAATAGTACAGTAGGAGAACTGTGTGCAATTCTGTTCCACAATCAGAAATGTAATTTAAAAGGGATTAAGACTGGTGTGATATCCACTCAGTGCAAGGAAGGCAAAGAAAATCAGGCCAAAGGAAAACCCTTAACTGCTAACTTAAAACCCACACAGCAAGTTTCCACTAACACAGAGTGCTTCAGCATATTCACATACTCACCATCGGGCAATAAAACATACTCCATGTAATATATCAGTCTTAAGTAGGGTCTACCTTCCACTCACAAGGCGTTACTAAAAACCTGACCTCAACTACCATTAAAGAAGCATTTCTACACCTGAGTATAATTACAACTGTAATACAAAATTTCTTTTCTTTCCTGAAAGCGTTTTTTAGGAATAAACCTGACAAACACACATTTCAATATTTGAACTTCTATTTTATAATCTATCATAGTAGACAAGAATAAAAGTATTTAAATTAAATCAAAATTATGGCTTTCCTCCTCATTTTTCTTCAGAGAATGAATGTATTAGGTATGGAGTATACTCCAAGGGATTCATTCACCCTAGCTCAAGACAGGGTTATCAAGACTAAACCATTTGCAGCAAGCCTGTACACCCTGAAATTCCCATTAAAAATTTATTCTTGTGTTTCTTACGGAAATGTCTTTCTAGTACTTGAACTCAGTTTGCTTCAGCCCAGGAGGTTTATTATTTTTTGTCGTATTCATTGTGAACGCACAGCTAATGAGAATAAGACTATTCACGAGGTAAGAAGTCACGTAAGAAATGACAAACTAACAATAATTAAATGAGAAGAATTAGTTTAGGCTGCATCTGAAGCTGTAAACATAGGGATTGTTATGTGAAATTGATACCCTCTAAATTATCTAAATCTCACATCTCTAAATCAACTCCGATTGAGGGAGAATGTGATAGAGTTTGTTTTGTCTCCAGCAGAGATTTGAGATTTACCCTATAGTTTGCTGCTAGGAAGAAAGAAAACATGGAATTGAAGTTTCTCATTGTTTATAGTGATGAAATTGATAGCTTTTTCTAAAAAATCTTCAACAACCAAGTTACTTAGATTTTCCAGACCTACTGGTACCGTGAAATTGTTTTTCAGCACTCTGAAATACACCTAAATTCAGGACACCTTAGAAGATTTAAGAGTAAATAAAATTAATCTGATTGAGGATGTTTAATGCATTCTTTTGACTTTCTCTTCGATGGTTATTGTGTGCTACATGTTAACCATCTCTGTTACTTAAAATAGCTTTAGTGTTTTCTTAAGTGACTGACATAATTTCATAATAGGCCACAGGCTTGGAATAGCATACTTGATTCCAAGTTTTTAGGGATAAGCACAAATAGTGATTATAAATTCTAAAGCCACCATATGACACCATGTTTATCTGCAACAGCAAAATGATACTTTATGCAAGTATGTCATTGTGGTTTGGCTTGAGACTTAGGTAAGCAATTGGTAAATGTGTCTCTTGGAACTAGCTCTTGGCCTTGAATGCAGATTACTTGCTTCACAAAATTAAGATTTCCTGCTTGGAAATCTGGTAGTTTCAAATGTGCTTTGCCACCTTAATGGCTATCAACTTACACTCAGAGGAGAAGCAAAAGCATCCATTATACTGTATATAATACATGACAAAAGGTAAGCTTTGGAAGGCCATATGCACCTCTGAAATTAGCAAATTTAAGCAATTCAGAAGGCCAAAATTAGATGAGTGGGAGATAAACAGTACTGGTGAATGCTTTACTCTTTAGGAAGTAAATTGTTAGTTTTAGTAAAATTGATAACAAGATTGCTATAATTTTAACTTTTACTTCTGCGTACTGCCATCAGATTTAAATCTACTGTAGCGCCAATTCCAGAATAGGACCCAAAAGTTTGATATCATCTCTTGTACTACCTTTTCCTCTAAGGTTTTTGGCAAATCACTTATCCATTCAAAGGTATGAAAAACATCTTCTTATCCATGACTTGACGTTTGAGGCAACTTACTCACTAAAATTTACTAGCATGGAAAAAGAACAGAACGTAATATAAATGGTGGTTTATAAATGCCTTTAAAAATACAGTTCTTTGAAGGAGATATTCTAAAATTCTCAATCTTTAGCAATTTTATATTTAAACATTTTATAGATGGATATGTCAGAGGCTGTAAAAATTACTTCAGAAAGACTGGTTTGTTATGTGCAAATCTTTATTATATCTGTTGTACCTTATGTAGTATAGCTGTCAAGCATTCATATAGTGGGAAGGGCATGGATTTCTGCTACATAAAACTTGTGCCTGTCCAAACACATTTAAGTATGTTCTACTAGCTTGAATCTGTTAAAATCAGTTTTTCTTTCCCTGTGCTCTATTGGTTGTACCAATATGAAAACTTCTATTCACCACCATAATTACTGATTATATGAAATATAGCTTCCTAAAAAGTGTAGAATAGAGTATTTTGTTTCAGCATCTGTTATACGTCAGTGCAGAATTTCAAGGGTACAAGATTGTGTAATCTTTTCTTGCAGAAGACATCAGTCATGAAAAAGTGAGATAAAGACTTAGCCTTTCTTGGCTCTCATTGCATCTAATTCAGGCATGCATGACCCATTGCCATCATTGTACTTATGCCAGCTGGTTCTGATTATTAAGAAAAGCAGCTTTGCGTGCTGAACATATAACAATAAACTATTGTCATACAAATGGAGCATTCTTGCTTCTAAGGGGTATAAATATCCATATAATAAAAATAAGGTGGCTCCAACTTCTCGTGTCACAGAGAACAAATGATAGCTCATCAAGCATGCTACAAATGGAACTTGGATATGGAAGGTACCCTTACCAGGACCAGTGTGATTTTCTTCCCTTTCTGTGAAGAGGGACATGGGAGAGGTAAAAGTTTTACTGTTCTTACTCTTCTCAAATGAGCTAATTCCAAGAATAGATACTTTTGAACAGTTAAGATGGGAAATTTTTGTCACATTATATGTTCTTACCCTGTCCTAATGTCAGATATGATGAGTTATATTTCCCATCAACTCCTCATTGATTTTAAACCAGACACCATGAAAATCCTGGATTCCTAGCAAATAATAAACTCTTAATATTTTCATCAGGGAATAATAAAATCAAGTATGTATAAAAACATACCCTTTAGCATATGAAAGCATAGAAGCATGTGAACTTATACTGTAACCAGTAGATACCTCATTTTGAGTACATTCACATATTGACACAACAATGTATGCCAAATAAAACTCTCATGAAGCCTGGAACTCAATAAGACAGTGTAATAAAACCTAGGATACAAATTCCAGAAGTGGGGTCAAAATCATCATGTTCTACTAGGAATTGCTCTGGAAGGGTAAATTCCCTAAAAAAGATAATTAGATATCTAAGGAAATAGTTGAAGTGAAAAGAAACTTCATTTGGCATATGGCACTTGGCGTTTGGCACATGCAAGGCATAGGTAGGGGTGTAAGCTTTCTAAACCTGAAAAGAAGGGAAAAATATACAAAGATTTTGTAGTGCACGGAAAGAGCATTAACAATCCATTTTGCAAAGTGCACGTTCAGTTTCTCATATTTCTGTAGTATTTTTGTCTGCACAAATTTTTTGGCTGTTTTGATAGAATTCATAACTGAAACAAAGGTTTATTAAATGTCTCAGAAAAGAAAAAGATCTAATTATTGTTAATGTGATATTGATAATTTATGTCAACATTACTGTAAAAACTGCAAAGTGATCCAGTATTGCTCATAATTCTGATACCAATTGTTTCCACAGAGTGAATTAATCCTATAAATTTATAGCCAAGATGAACACAAAATGAGCCAGAGAAAGAAGTGAATGAAGGAAATTTAAAGCTCATTTTTGTATTCCCATGACTGCATGATGTTCTCCTGGCTGACCATTTCATCTGGAATTAGGGTGTCTGTATGATCAGTGACACATCACACTGATGGCTCTTCTCTAACCTTAATCTGAATCTTCCAGGCAAGAGACCCAGAGCCCAGAAACTGAAATCTCTTTACCTAAGCCTCACTTCCCATCCAAAGATTTTTTTGGTTACTTTGAACTTATCAGATTTCTGTGGCCAGGAGGAGCTATCATAATAGCCTTGTTGGCCCTGGAGGCTGAGCACTTTCATTCACTGATTCCTATAGCAACCCAAGGATTATATGTTGAACTAGAGCATTTCAAATACAACAGTGTTGATTGAGACTCAAAAAGATATGAACTCATAAACAGAATAGGAATCAAAGACTGAAAGATAGACAGCAATAACAGAGCCCTTGATAACCCATCCCAGTAGATGGTTTCATGAATTTCCTCTCCGCCCCCTTTAAGACAGGTGACTTTTCTCACAGTAATTTTAATGTCCAGGAAAACAGTGTGCTACCAGCAATAGCACTTAGGTCCTCTTTATCCACAGACCATCAACTTCCAGGATACTTTGCTCAGATTATGAGGCAGTTGTTGCTCAGGCAGTAAGCACACTCCTCAAACTTATCAGATAGATGATTTTTAAACAAGATGGTCATTAAGTGCCTCATGTCACAGGGGTAACAGGCAAGAAGGAGCCATGAAGACACTTGCAGACAGTTTTGCAAGGTTCAGCACATGACTCCTCTTGTCTTCTCAAACAACCAGGTTTGAGTCCAGTCCCAAGAAACATCTGCATAAGAAGTTTGGTGACACACTGGATAATTCCCATTGGAATTGCAGGCCTTGTTAGCAGAAGCACCTCACTGTACAGCAATCTTGCCATGGGTGTGTCACCGCAGCAACAATTTCTGCTGCTCATCTTCTTTTTGTTTTGTTGAAATATCTGGGAAATGAAGGGAAGGGAGGGGAAGGACAGGGAAGGGAAGGAAAAGAAAAACTAAGACTGATGCTGGAGCGTATCATGGTTGCAACACACAGACTCTACCATTTGCAGGAAGAATAGGGAGCTGTTAGGTTTGGCACTTGGGAGGAGAACTATTTCACTGTCCAATACTTCCTGGATATGTTTTTCTAGTCTAGGACATAAGCCTTTCACTCATTGCTGTCCTATATCGCTGACATTTGCATTAAAATTATTCCCTTCTTACATCATTGCTAGAAGGCAATTTTGAGGAGTGGGAGAACTTTCTCAGACACATTGTTTCCTCTCTGAGAAATGTGATAAATGTGGTATTTCTCTTTCCCTTACCAAAGACAGGTCATATTTCAAGTGTATTCTATAAGTCAAAGGAGAGAAGAAATAGAAAAATGAAAAGGAAAGGGAAAGAGAAATAAATAAATAAAAAAAAATAAATAAAGGAAAAGCAATGCAAAAATCAATAGTTACCCCTGTAAAATATAGGAAAACTTCTACCACCAGAGATACAAGCCATTCTTCAGGCAAAACTTCCTCAGAGAAAGTAGGCATTTTGCCTTTCTTTTTTCTTCCCCCTCCTTTTCCTATTTTCTTGATAGACAGTGAACTATTAATTGCTCTTTTTAGTATAAAAGTGAATAATTACATCATTTAGCCTTTAACTTTCTAACTTAAATTGCCAGTTGTAGCCCAGATTATATTTTTTTTCTGAAAGAAAAAGACACAGCCTCATAGGGAAATAAAGCAGCAAGAGAAATGGGAGCATAGGTTTTTACATTCCATTTGCATGTGCATCACATGAACTGCATATATAACACTCCTGATGCTGCCAATGAGAATTTTAAAGAGGATTTGCAGGTTACTAAGTGTCTGGCCTCACCTTCAGGACTCACAACCACAGTGAGGTCAGTGTGAATGGTGCTATGGGATTTAAATCTGTCTCAGTTTCTTTTGATAAAACCACTGAAGCTGTTCACTATGGGAAAAAAACCAAAACCCTATAAACTACATGCAGAACCTTTAACATGGCTGTTGTTAGGTTTGTGGCAGAAAGAGGTATAGAGGGTTTATACCTGGCTCGGTGCTAGGAGGTGCTGGAAGTTCCTATCCAAAGATCTTGCTTAGGCTCCTCTGCTGTTTTGTCATGATCAAGAAACAGCAGAAATGTTTGCTCTTAAGTGAACATGCAGTTGCTACTCAATAATATTTCAGGGCATTGGGTCAAGAAGTGAGACCTAGCTTCCCATTTCATCACATGACTTGAGTCTCACATAACTCAAGACTGCCTTGCCCATGGGACTGCAACCTGTGCAGTCGCCTTCTACAGGGCACTGAAAAGAGCAGGCATCAGCAGAAGAGTAAATAAAGAAGGAAACCTTGTGGCTAAACCACTAATTGCAGAGTATGAATTCCTGCTTCCAAAATTGCTTGCTTTTTAATGAATGTTTATGAGGAAGGAGTGCTTCCAAGGACTAGGAACTGCAGCCTCAGATGTTCCCCCTACCCCCATCATCATTTCTTTCCTAGCTCTCCAGTGGCCACCCTTCAACCAACAGCAGAATGCCTTTACTGCCAGCCCACACAAATTCAGCATTCTCACAGCAAGATTCTTCAGGAGTCATGTGCAAATCCCCAGGAAAATCCTCCTGATGTACCACAGATCAATTCAATGCCATTAGCACCTGTGTCTCACTGTACTTACTGTACCATAACCTGCAGAAGAGTAAAGCATGGAGAAGCCTGTTTTATGAGTGAGATAATGTCTTCAAAAAGTCAACTAGGCATTTTTGAATGTTTTTATACTCAGTTCAGTGAAAGAATTTCATTGCCTTAAATTTCAGTCTCTAGAAGATGTTGGCTTAAAAAATTTCAAAATAAAGTTAAACATAAGAAGCAGGATCACCTTACCTCCAAAACTGTTCAAATAACACATAAGCTCTGACAAGCTAGAAGAGTTGAATTTAACTATGTTTTTTGTCTTTTCCCTTTTCTTTTCTTCTATTTTCCTTTTCCTTTTCCTTTTCCTTTTCCTTTTCCCTCTCCCCTCCCCTCCCCTCCCCCCCCTCCCCTCTTCTCTCAGTTTTTTAAAAGGATTATACATTAGACTATCAATATTATTAAAACACCTTCATCAGATAAGCTAAAAATTTCATTTCAAAGTATAGAACTCTCAAACAGCCAGAGACTTTGTAGATTATAGATGTATGCTTTTTTTTAAAAAAAATTTGTTTCATATAACAATTTTTTGGTAATTTTAAAGGTTTAAATAGTTATTCAAAACAAAAAAATAAAAAAACAACATATAGAGCAGCTGAACATCCTATATTGTCTGTGAAAATTGTATCTCTTTATTGCCTACTGTTTTTATAATGTAATGCAACTGCGACACAGGATATCTACCATCAAGACAAAGTAAAGACTCAGAGAAAAAGTCACATTGTATTCTCTCAAGTTTATCTTCAGGAAGTGATTTTGAAACCCTTGGGATTGAACTAAGCAGAAAGACACAGCTAACACAGAGCTAATTCAGCTCAACAGGAACACAAATGTGGTTTTAGCAATGTCTTACTGATATTCAGAGGGACTATAAGGTTTGGTTTGGGCCAAAGGCCACTGAAATCATGTAAAGACTTTCATCAGCTCTGACTTTCAAATCAGGCTTGTGAGGGATGAACTAAGGGGAGAACTACAGAGTTATGCCAAACAATAGATAAGATATAGGAGGTGCACCTGGAGCTCTTTCTAATAACGCAAGAATAGAAGAAGTTTAAGTTAAGTTGAGAGACAGCTTAAAGTAATTCTAAGAGATGTTCTCATTAATTTAGAGAACTGATTAGTTAAGGTTCATCAAAGCCAAGAGATACTATTTGGAAGGAAAAGGAAAACCAAATATTTTTAAAGAAATAGTTTTGTGAAATAAACCAAGATCATAATATTTAATTTCTGCTTCTCCTCTAACTCTTCTTTTGCTCTTGGTGATGGTTTATTTTCAAAGAAAATGAAAAGAGAGGCTAAGAATTTGAGAGCAATTAAGAATCAAGAAAATATGGAGAATAAAACGGAATCTGTGCCAGAATATCACTTAAGACATGATTGAGGTGAGACTCCTTTATAGCAATAAAGTTCATTTAAACATAACAAACAAACAAACAAATGTATGCAAAAATGGAAGACCTAACTTTAAAAAACCGACAGTTTTGAATGCATGATGTTGGAGATTTAAAGGCAGAAACATCTTTAAGAGAATTAAAATTAAAACCAAAAAACATCTTTTAGAAAACAAGGTAAACATGTATTTCCCCAGAGAGAACACAGACAAAGGAAGAACTGAGAATAAAAACAGCACCAGAGATATTTACATTAGCAGCTGAATAATTGAATGAGTTAAGGTATTAAGTAACAGCATTTCATGTGATTTAGTCATTTCATGTGGCTTCACTGACAGCCTGACTTATGTCACTGCAGTATGGCCGTACTTATGTATAGTTGTATATTTACCTCTGAACGCTCGTGTTGTGCTCATGTCTAATTTCTCTTTGCATAAACTAGATGAGAGTTAATGAATCTATAGTTATAAGAGTTAATTGAGAATATATAGATTCAAAAAGATTTCCCAAATATGTAGAGAAAATAAAGGAAAAATAAAGAGGAACCTAAACTGTAAATTTTCATAGGGAAATGTACACATTAAAAGGGTTTGTTGAACAAGATTTCTCCCTTGTATTTTACATTGATGGGTTTTTCGAAGTGACACAGCTGACTACGTATCTTTCAATTCTGCTGACCCAGCTTGTTTTCTCAAGCTCTCTTGTCCAGAAAAAAGCTCCTTTGGAAAAAAACCTCTTAGACATTTTCAAAATCCCCAAGAGTTTGCCTGTAAGAATGTAATTCAAAAAATGTCAGGCCTGACTGTCTGATTTTAAAAAAAAAGGCAAGCAAAAAACAAAACAAAAAACTCACCCCAGTTACTTATTGCAAAAATGCTTAGGCACAGACAATTTTCATAAGTTGAAGACAGTACACGTTTATTGAAAGGCTGTGTTTTTAACCCATCTGTAAAATGTCAGTTCTAGAGGGAATTACCCTGTGGATTTCTTGGTTTTGACACCATACCTCTATTTGTTTTCAAACATACCAAAAGAGTTCTTACCCCATGCAGTCCATATTGCTATGACTGAAAAAGCCCAGTGTTAGTGTTTGAAGCTTGTGTAAAAGCTCAAAATTCCAGAGTAAGTACACATAGAACACCTTGAAAAGCTGATTCAGGAATAATTTCACTATTACAGATAACAATTAAGGTCAATATAGCCCCCTTAAAGTGGAAACAAAAACTGTATTGCAAGAGATGAACAACTGTATTATAAATCATTGGACATAACTGACTAGGTTATGCCAATTTAGGTTTTCCAACCTGAGTGGGAGAATAAATATTCAAATGTAACAAACAAGTAAAAAAGCCATAGAAGTCCTTTTTTCAGGTAATTTCAAAACCTAAAACTCCATTTTTTTATTACCAAGTGTGAGCATATTGTTTTCTGAATGTAGTCTTTTTTAACTGTAGATTCTATTATTAATATTGCATGGAAATGAATACTGATATTTATCTGAACCTAAAATGTGCCAGCATGTAACAAAATCCAAATTTCAATCATAAGATGTATAAGCATCTTTTTTATCAAATGCATATTAGTCTATTTCTGTGTCACGAAGTTTGCTCTTTCATATGTCTTTTCTTCCTGAGAGCAGTGCAGCATAAGCTAGTTTACTGATTGCTACACTGGAAATATTTTATAGAAAAATAAGCACCTTGGAGTTTATTACAAGCTGCCGTAACTTATCAACATAGAAATATTGTGTGTTGCACCCAAAGTAAAAGACACAAAATGCTAAAAGTAAATACTGATTTCTCTGCATAAAGTCATAGGAAGAGTGGGAAGTGGGTCAAAAAAAGTTCCATAGAACAAAATGATTGCATGTAATTTTCTATAATAACTATAACTATAAAAATATTCTAATTAATAAGGAAATAAAAGAAGAACAACTCCCGGCAAGGCCTCACCCATGCATTTTTTGAGATGAAAAGGCATGGCTGAATTTTAAAAATTCTTGTCACAAAAATGACGAGATTTTAAAATTCTTGTTACAAAAATAAGAGCCTTGTCTTTCTCATACTGATTTGGGAACGTCTTTTCTTTTTGCAGCTATGTATATTTTTTGCTTTGTTGGAATGTGTCCTTGATAGTGACTCTTTCAGAAGTATAAATTGATAAATTTTGGCATAGTTATTTTTCCTGGCAGGGATCTCCAATAATGAAATAAAAACAAAGAAGTTTCTCTGCATGCATATGATGGTATGTCTTGATAACAATACTGGCCAATGAGCATCAAAGGAAAGAACATGTCATCCTCGATCTGTTCCGATACACCAAATGATTTCTAGAAGCCAATTTTAAGTCTGTGTTATTTTTGCTGTTAAGTAGAGGTGCCATTGAAAAAGAAATGTCAAGTCCCTTGGGCCAAAGCAGAAAAGCTATACAATGCCTGTCCTGTTTGTGAACTCTGGTAAAGACCAATTAAGCCTTCAAGCAATATCTTGTATGTTTCCACAGATGTAAAGGACTTTATTATATCTGAAATTTTCTTGCTTTTTCTCTTTCCTTTCTTTCTTGTTGCCTGCTAAAACAATTAGATCTTGGGAGATAGAGTAGGAAGTCCATACTTTCCTTTGGCAATCTTGATTCCCTCCTTGCATTTTTTGTGTAATGGAAACACACTGTAGTCCAACCTCAAAAAATTATATTGGAATGTTTATAGTTTCTAAAGATAATGCAACACATCAAATATCTGGTTGCACCAGGGTCAATCCAGACTGGGAGATGAACAGAAGGAGAACAGCCCTGCCCAGAAGGACTTGGGCATGCTGGTAGATGAGAGGCTGGGCATGATCCGACAGTGTGCACCTGCAGGCCAGAAAGAAAAACATATCCAGGGCTGCATCCAAAGCAGCGTGGGCAGCAGGGCCAGGGAGAGGATTCTGCCCCTCTGCTCTGCTCTGGTGAGACCCCACCTGCAGTGCTCTATCCAGCTCTGGGGTCCCCAGCCCAGGAAGGACATGGACCTGGTGGAGGGAGTCCCAAAGAGACCACCAAGATGATCAGAGGGAGGGAGCACCACTCCTATGAGGAAAGGCTGATAGAATTGTGATTGGCCTGAAAAGAGAGAGAAAGTGAGAGAAAAGGCTTCAGGGTGATATAATTGCAGCTTTCCAGTATCTGAAAATTACGAGAATGAAGGAGAAAGACTATTTACAAGAGCATATAGTGACATGATAAGGGAGAATGGCTCCAAGCTCAAAGTGTAGGTTTAGATCAGATATTAGGAAGAAATTCTTTACTGTGAGGGTGGTGAGCCACTGGAACAGGTTGCTCAGGGAAGCTGTGGATGCCCAAACCCAGGGAATGTTCAAACCCAGGTTAAATAGGGCTCTGAACAACCTGGTCTAGTGAAAGGCGTGTCTGGTCATGGCAGGGACGTTGGAACTCGATGGTGTCCAAGGTCCCTTCCAACCCAACCCATTCTAAGGTGGCGTGATTCTCTGAAACATAAGTAGAATTGTCATCTTGAACTATGGACTAAGCAGGTTGTGCAAACTGTGTATGAACATTACCTGCAGGTTTCATCTAGTCTTTGGTAGAACAAAGGTTTTAAGAAGATCCTGCGAAAAACTAAAGATGGTGCAGTGTGGCGGCAGTGGAAGCATCCCCGGAGGCCTGGGAAGAGTCTCAAGGAATGGACAGTAAAGACTCGGAGAGTCCAACATGTCCAAAGGGATTGTGTTGGAGGATTTCTCGAGTACAAGGGAAATCCCTCTGAGGCATGGACCTGAGTGGTTTGCCCCAAAAGAGCAGCAGGTTCTCCGGGGGTGGGTTGCTTTCTCCCAGTTGGTTTGTAGACCTGTCACTCTCCTGCCCATCAAGGCTCAGTTCTAGAAGGTTCTGTTGCATTTACTCCCCAGCTGGCTGTCCTACTGTGTCTCCTTCCCTTCCCTCTCCCTATTGGCTTTTGTACCCTTGGCCCGCCTGTACTCCTCCCCTAAACTTCACTGTGATTGGTTGTTTGATCTCCTATAAAAGTCTGATGAAGTTAGGGTTTGGGGTTTTTTGACCTCAGATGCACTCGTGCATGGTTGACTCCCAATGAACCTACACCAGTTATTGTGAGCAAAGGATCCCTCTCGTGATTTCATCCCCAGCACACCGCTTCTGCTGTGTCTCTCCTGTGCACCACCTTGTGGAGCAAGACTTGTCCATAGCAGGAGCCTCTGTGGCACTGCCTGAGTGGACCCCTGTGGGACGCTTTTCAGGACAGCTGCCTCCTTGACGGTCATTGTGGAAGTGGCAGTGTACATTTGGCCTGATACTATTTCTCAGGATTTGAGTCAGTCTTGAAAGCTAGAAAGCATAGTGTACCAGGTTGGGTTAACTTCCATTAAGAGAGACAGCTGAACTCCATGCAACAACCTTACAGAGAGTATATGAAAAGTGGTATTCTGGTGCACATAAAGCTTGAAGTGTAGTAACATAAATTTAGCAGCAGTCTTTAGAAACACCATTATTTGTGGTTAGCTTTTTTTACTTTAAGGGAGGGCTGTTTTCCTACTAATTTTGCTTTCTGGCAGTATCTGAGTATTGAAAACAGAACAGACTCTTGGAGTTTTTCCTTGCATGAAGATACTTTTCACCAGACACCTATGTCTATGAAAAAATGTTTTGTTCACTGTATCCCCTATATTCTACTCTGGGTCTTTCTCCCTCAAATATCCCCAATTTTCTTTTGCTTGCCTTGAACCAGTATGTGTAACTCTCTCCTTAAGCTGTTGAGAAATCATTCTGTTTTCTCAGTTGGGGTTTGTGGAGTTTTGTTCCATCTGGGTTTTGGTGCTGCTTTTTTATTTTTTGGTGTGTTTTTTTTTTTTTTTTTTTCCCTCATGACTCTTTTTTATTTTGAGCATTTGGAAATGAAAAAATGAGAACTGTAATTACATTGCAGGCCATAGGCACCATGAACTGTCCAGAATAAACAGGGATGAACATTGTGTAATCCAGAGCCTGCCAAATTGAAGCCACAAATCACTTTTTTTTTTGAGCACTAAATGTAGCATAAATGGCAACTTTTCCTTCAAATAACTCTGATGAGAACAGAAGATATCCCGTAAAATCTTGGACATCTGTAGTGGAAACCAATTCAAGTATAAAATAGCTAAATGATGTTTATATACGACTGTATATCCAAAAATACCTTTGTGTTGACACATGCACACAGGTACAGTGAGGGTGACACATCTGTCAACATGATAAGGATTTACTTTCAGGTTAGACAGTTTGCTGTGAATCCTATTGATAGCTTTGAAATCCCAAAGCTTCATGAGATGAACTACAGGCCAACAAATTCTTTTGCACGTGGACAAGTGTGCTAAGCAAGAAACAGTGCGCTGCTTTCCACATTAGTCTCAGTTGTCAATGCCAGTAACTTTTAAACGCTTCAGTGACAATCAATGCAAGAAGATTGAAAGCAGTGTACAGTTCACAAATTACAGAAAAAGGACCACATTATTCCACCATATGTCCCTATATAGGTAAATAATTCCTATGCCCATTTGTTCCTTGTATTTCCTAACAAAATCTCAGGAGCAGACACCTTAATTAAAAAATTACGCAGTTTGTACTGTAGACAACTAGTCATTTGACTATGAAAAGAGAAATCCATCTCAGTCTCTATAAACAGTCAGAATCCAAGCTTGGATTTTGTTTAAATAGATGACAGAGAACTAAAATCTTCCTTAGTCTATTGCAATAATTCTTCTGGTGATGTTAAATTATGTATTCAATAGCAGATTCTTTCTAGTTCACTTTAAGATAGAACTGATTAATAATCAAAATGAAGAATGGATAAAGTTGAATTATTAATGATAATAATTCTGTTTTGCCAAAACTTCTATGGACATATGCTATTCTGCCCATGCCAAAAAGAAACTAGTTTAGGTAGCTTGTAGGCTACTATCCAAAATGTTGTCAAACATCTTTGAACTTTGCTGCAGATCACAACAATCTAAAGCCAGAATATTCTGGAATAGTCCAAAATTCAATTAACTGATTAAGTGGAACATGTTTATCAATTTTTTAAAAATATGAATATTACCAAATTCAAGTCTGTGATAAGTTTTCATAATTTTTCAATTCAGTCAATTTAATATCTGGTACCTCTTTAATGTCAGTAATAAGCCTTCATCTTGCTTTTTGACCTCACAGTATATTTATTGTAAGAAAGTCTATTAAGTCATTAATTGTTAGAGAGAATTAAATTGAAGAAAAAAAAATTCAGTCTCCTAATTTGAAAAAAATATTTTGCATGATGGAAAATAAGTGCTTTAGAGTGGCGGAATTTATACACTGTCTGTGTATTTGGGTTGTGATGACTAAAGGCTATTTTTGATATAATGTGTCCTTAAGAGGTTCAATTATCTTTCCTTTGTTTAGTGATTTGCTTTTCGAAACTTTTTAAAACTACATTTTTCACAGATATCCATTAGTATTATTAAGAAATTAAGCCAGATGATGTTTGCCAAAGTCTGTTAGAGCTTGTTTCCATTCCACAGAAACTAATATATTACAGAAAAGAACGTAATATTTATTTAAATCTGAGAATTTAAATAAAAATCTAAAAGAAGAATCAGATTTATTATATTGCTGACCCTAAATAAACAGTCAGTTTGAGCAAGATCATACAGCTTAAACAATACATCTTAAATGTCTGCCAAGTCTCAGGCAAAATAAATGTCCTGGGTAAGTACAGAAATGCTATTTCTGAGACCTCTTAGGTGCTTGGGATATTTGTCCCTTTCTCTGAAAGATACTAGAAGGTACTATAGGTAATCATGCATACAAGATCTATTTTCCCTAAAATGACTGTATTTTGACAACAAAATACGAGAACAGTCCAAGATTTAAGTTAGGTTAGAGAGTCAAAGGATAGAAAGAGGATAGAAACAGCAAGTGGCAATACTTTTTTAGATGACCCCCAAGCCTTCATCAGTGTTGTGTCTCTCTCTTGTCCCTATAGGCTTGTCAATTTAGAATTAAAAAAAAAAAAAAAAAAGAAAAGTAAAGAGTCAATAGAGTCAAATTTTTAACTATAGGCAAACTGAAAAATCAAAAAAACCCAAACCTGCCAACAGCAGACTATTAGTTATTTACTATTAAACAGTTACTTCCCTGAAAAAACAAAATTAAAAAATGATTTCTCTGTCAGAATCTGGTGTCAGACCAGCTAGGGATTTAAAAGCCATTAAGGGAAACAAAAATATTTCTGTGAGCTAGTGTTTTGCAAAAAGATATGAACATGCAAAGATCTAGTGTGAATTAAAAACTGTGGCGTGATGTAGTATCTACAGATGCTAGAAAAGATTCTACTCTGTATTATTTCTCTTATTCTTTAAATGGTTTTGTTCTCAAACAGCTTCTTCATAATCAGTGTTTTTTGTTTACTTCTTATTTTTTTCCAAGCAGCCTTATTTTTATAAATAGACAACTGACTTTAGAATAAAGCAGTTTTGCAATTTACTCATAAGTGTGTAGCATTGCTGCAGGTTTGGGCCAGGCAGCTGCCCTCCAGGGTCTTGAGCAGCAACCTAGCGGCAGCTACAAACAAATGTCCCTGACCTAGGCAGGCTCAGGTTCACTGTTGTCGGGCCCTTTCGTCCCTAGCCGCAGGCTGTGCCTTCCTGCAGGGCAGACACTGTTTCTGTATAGCTGGAGTAATCTCAGGAGGGATCTTTAGCCCCGGAATAATAGAGACACTGTATCTTGAGGTAGATAGCACTCTGGGCATCCGGGATCTAAAGACCCAGAGCTCCTATAGCACCAGACTTTTATTGGGGAACACGAACTAATCACATACAAGCCGGAGGGAGGAACAAGGGAGGGACAAGGGGATGAGGACCAGCTGGGAAGGGAAAGGGGAGGAGAAGGGAATACAGGCAGGGGTACAAATCAATCATCAACCAAATAATAGAGAACAATCTAGAAACTAAGGATGACGGACAGGAGATGGGCAGGTGGCAGGACAAATGGGGAGAGGGCAGCCAACCCCTAGGAGACCCAGCCCCTTTCTGGGGCATAGTACTGCAACCTCCACCCCAGGGCTGACCTTCCAGAGCCTCCTTGGGGGGCGGGGGGAGGGGGGGAGGGGGGAAGGGGGTTTTGGAGACCTGAACCACCGCAACATCTCCCCCATTTTTTCTGCTTAAGAAGGCGGGGAGTGTAGGTGAAAATACAAAGATTTCATTTACAAATAAAACCACAAAACTCTTAAAATAACCGCGAAAACATAAAACGATAAAAACGATAAACAGAGTTCAAAGCAAGAAACCACCTAAAGACTTAATACAATAACTAAATAAATTTACGGTCGGTTTCTCCTGGATTCCCGCTCGGGATGGGATACAGGGTAGGGGAAAAAGGGGTCAAGGGAAACACACAAGGGAAGGTTAGGGGTAATACACAGTCGGTTATGTATACAAATGAGAATAAGAAGGCTTTAGACCAACTTAAAAGACATCGAACAATAAAGATAGCTAAAAGAACTTAATGTGTAAAAATGGGGGGAAACCCAATGTCTAGAGCCCTCTGGAGGCCACTTCAGTGTGCCGGAGAAAGATGGAGCCGAGTAGATGGAATTTAACAGCGTCCGGAGGAAACTGGAGAGTCGCAGAAGCAGTAGGGCAAGGCAGAGGTCATGATGGGATGCAGTGTTGGTCACGGCCGGGTGTAGTGCTGGTTGCCGGGTGATTTGGCCTTAGCTTCCTGTGAAGGACTTAACATTTTGGACTGCCTGAACTGAGTTCCGTCAGTGCCTTTCATTTTGTTGTTTTCACTGCTTTCTTTCTTTTTCTTCCTTTTCCATGCCACCTTCTTCTGGTGCGAGCTGATGTCATGGGCTGCTAGGGCGGTACCTGAAAGACATGCTTCCCGTTCCCCTTCCACAGCATAGGCTGCAGCCTCTGGGCCTCTGGGTTCCTGGTGTTGGGAACTCGAAAAGGCCGTCCAGTTCCCCACCTCGGCATGGGTTGCCGGAATTGGGCCTCCAGGTTCTAGGTCACCTAGGCTCCGGTATGTCTGGGCCTCCCCGCTTCTGGGTTCCAGATTACTAGAACCGGAACAGGGGGCATGGGAAACCGGAAGGGGGGAGGGATCACCGGTGGAGTGGGCGGAGGTACCGCACGAAGGGGCGGTAACCACAGTCGGGGTGGGGATCCCGGTGGTAAGGGGAGAGCCCAATGCGGTTATGCCCATCGGTGCAGGTTGGGAGGGGCCCGACGCTGTTCGGCGCACCAGAGAGGTGGAGTCAGGGGAGGAGAGGAAGGGGGAGGCAGGGGCACCTGCGCACCAGCTTTCAAGGGCAGTGCTTCCTGCCACATGGTCAGCGCCATCTTGAGTGCCACCGCCATTTTCTATTTCAGTGGAACTTGGGGATGGCGCAACAGGCGCAGCTGGGAAGAGGGAGTAGGATAGAGGATTAGGAAGAAGTCCGCAGCAGGGTGATCAGTTCTGCTACGGCCGGGGCGCAGCGGGGATTGCAGGGGGTCAGGGTGGTGGCAGGATCTCTTCTCCTTGGGGTGACCCCCCTGCTCATCAAGGAGGGGTACCCGCCGCGATTCCTGCCCCTGTGGGGTAGAGGGGTATGAGGGACAAGGGGTTAGGGCAGAGAGGACAGGATTAACTGGGACCCGAGAATTTTTCTCCCTTTCTGTTAAAACATAACAAATTAAAATAACTGAGGAAAAGAACTTAGAAACTCCCTGATCCCCAGAACGTACCAACGCAGTTAATTTATCCCGAGCTTCACCCCAAAAACTTAAAGCAATAACTGATTTAACAGAAACAGAAGGAACGTTAGTAAAAATCCACTTAATAAATTTCCTTAAAACCCCTTTCCTATATTTTCCCCGTTTAGAACTTAAGGTGACATTAACTTGGACATAAGCCTCCCTGTGTGAGTGACTGAGTCTATTACCCATGTCAGCTCACACATTAAATCACAGGACCCAGGAAAACGGCAGCAACTAAAAAGGTAGAAAGCAAAAGGGGTGGTGCCAGGGAGCCCCGCACTTACCCTGTGCAGTTCTACCTCCGCAGGTTTTTCTCTCTTTACTGGGCCCCGACACTGGTTCTGCTCCCATCCGGCACCAACTTAAAACTCCTGGGTCCTGGTCTCCAGCTCCACCGAGGCTCCTCAGAGCTTCAGGTGCCCTGCGCTAATTACACTTGTGGTTTCCGTGGCCCCCTTCCGTATCTCTTGAGGAGTTAGTCGGTGTCCCCCTTGGAACAAGGCTCATAGAACCCAGTCACGTTCCGAACGGTGTTGGCTGCTCCGAAGGCACTTCTGACCACCCGGTGGTCAAGGACACTCAGCAGTGACCACTAGCTGACCACTAGTGGTCCCTGTTCTGGCGCCAGTTGTAGCATTGCTGCAGGTTTGGGCCAGACAGCTGCCCACCAGGGTCTTGAGCAGCAACCTAGCGGCAGCTACAAACAAATGTCCCTGCCTAGGCAGGCTCAGGTTCACTGTTGTCGGGCCCTTTCGTCCTTAGCTGCAGGCTGTGCCTTCCTGCAGGGCAGACACTGTTTCTGTATACCTGGAGTAATCTCAGGAGGGATCTTTAGCCCCGGAATAATAGAGACACTGTATCTTGAGGTAGATAGCACTCTGGGCATCCGGGATCTAAAGACCCAGAGCTCCTATAGCACCAGACTTTTATTGGGGAACACGAACTAATCACATACAAGCCGGAGGGAGGAACAAGGGAGGGACAAGGGGATGAGGACCAGCTGGGAAGGGAAAGGGGAGGAGAAGGGAATACAGGCAGGGGTACAAATCAATCATCAACCAAATAATAGAGAACAATCTAGAAACTAAGGATGACGGACAGGAGATGGGCAGGTGGCAGGACAAATGGGGAAAGGGCAGCCAACCCCTAGGAGACCCAGCCCCTTTCTGGGGCATAGTACTGCAACCTCCACCCCAGGGCTGACCTTCCAGAGCCTCCTTGGGGAGGGGCAGGGAGAAGGGGTTTTTGGAGACCTGAACCACCGCAACATAAGTGGTCTGCACAGGCACCGCAACATAAGTGTTCTGCACAGGTGCAGTGTAAAATTCAGAAAACTGGATGTTGAATTAAACACATACATTTTTCATCTGGATGTATAAAACCTTATTGTGAATACCTTAAGGGTGTGTACAATGCATACTTTCCTTTACGTGGGTCATAAATAGCAGGCAGAAACTTTTTTGAAAGCGTGTTTTAAGTTGATCACTGTGTCTGAACAGAAGAATCATTGAAACTGTTTTCTTGTGCATTGCAGGAACATGACCCCTACAACCTCCAAAGAAATGTTAGTAAAGGGAAGATAATAACCCATCAGAAAACCCCAGGTGCCAGGGGTAAAATTGGTGAGCTCGTGTTCTTGTGGAAGAGCACATTTTGAAAGTGACCTTTTCTAAGAGAACATATTAAACATAGCTCTTTTTGTTTTTTTGCCTTCTTGTCAATTAAAACGTGACAATTTCACTGTGATCTTGTTTGGTACAGCGACAAAGAATGGCTTCTAAAACTTCGTCTAAAAAATAGCCTCACAAGTTCTGACAGGAATTGCATACCCTCAATCATTTAAATTGTGCAAGCTCTTTCTCACAGCACAGTATGTGCATAACTTAATCCATGTAAAAAGTCTGAGAACAGAGATTATGAGTTACTGTAGTCCCCAGTTACATGCTCCTAAATTCCAATTCTAACAGTTCAAGGGGTTTTTTTCTTTGTTTTGATTTTTTTTTTTTTTTTCCTTTTTGGAGGTCCCTTATCAATTCCAAACAGTTAGTTTATAGACTGTTAGTGTTACAGCATTAAAGCCTCAGCTTATAATACAGCACTTGCTGCTTGCTGCTTTCTTACGTTGAGCAAAGATGAGAGGCCACAATCTATTCAGTCTTTGATTCCCAGTTGAATCTTTAAAACATCTCATGGCAAGTTGAATAGCTGCTTCCACAGTGCCACTGGTAGTGAGTGGGGATTTGCGACTAAAACACAGCGTCTGATGCACTGCTGTGCAACAGAGAATGGAAGGCAAGGAAGCAGATTGTGACTCTTTAAAGCAATTCATTATCCCTTATGTGTCTCATAGAGATACTAAAATAAATGAAATTATTTTCAGACAAACACAGTGCAGATAAATGTGCTTAAAGTAGAAGTAGTGGATCAGGCTATGTATTATCTTGTGAAACTCAACAATCTGCAAATGCATTCATTTGAGTAAACAGCTTTTTATGCAGCCAGCCTCATAAGTAAATACTTAGACACTTAGCTTTAGGGTTTTGAATAAACATTTTAAAGTAATGCATTTTTTATTACTATTTGTTAAGGGAAAAAATGAAATGGGACAACATTTGAAAAGATAGGGAATTGTGGGCTACACAAGATTAAACCCTGAATTCAGTTTAAATTCAGTAGAAACAATATGTCTAAGCACAAGAAAAAAAATTAATTTATTAAAAAAAAACTTTAAGAAAATTACATGTTAAAACTCTTTAACAATTTCATGTTTGTCTAGAATGCAATAATCTGAAAACTTTGTGAATCAAAGATTTTTAGATATTTCAGTTCTTATGTACACTATATTTTGCCCAAAGTTCCAGGGAATAAAAAGAAATGCTTAAATGCAACGTTTAAATATGTTATATGCAAAAAAGCTTAAAGAGTTCTATATAACGTTTCAAAAATTAAAGCTGACTGTCGTTTTAACCATTTTGCATTATTTCATTCTTTACTGTAATTGATCATATATACCTTTTCTTAAGGTAAAATAGTAAGAAACCCCAAATATCAATACAGATAAATACTTAATGATGTCACTTTAAGTACACTGGGAAGGTTAAATTAATTGATGAAGCCCAAGCAACTGAAGATACTGGTAGTGCTGAGGATGGGAACCTGCTGTTTTGAGTGAGATGGAGCAGAACACTTCAGTATCTTGCACCAGTTATTCAGGGTATAGGAAATTTCTCTGACCCCTCTTCTGATCTACACACTGGTTCTCTGTAGAATATGAAATCACAATCTTTATCTCTATGTCCTCCAAGGCAACTTAAAATACATTTTAAAAGATTTGGAAGTGAAAACCACAATAGGTGTTTTGATTTCTGTGGAAAACTGAACTCTCTGTTGAATGTATCACAGTCATCTGTGGTGGACAACATCTGTTACAGGTTCAACAGAGTGCAAAATAAGTATTCCGTTCCCCCAACCTCCCCTCTGTTCTTACCACTCACATCCAACCAGCGCACACAAGCAGACACACAGACACATACGGAGACCCACAGACACACACACAGCATGCATTAAGGGGAAAGCACATTGCTCCAGGATTATTAGAACATAAATTTCAGGAGCATGCGTACTTACATATTAATAATGTGTTGTTACAGGCTCTTTAGAAAGAATAGACAGGGAAGAAGGGTGGGGGGGGTGGGGGTGGTGTTGTATTTAATGGAAGTGCTAGAATGCATGGAGCTCACAGCTGGCAATGGCACAGTTGAGAGACTGAGTAAGAAACAAAGCACAAACAAATAATGCACATGTCACCATGGAAGTGTGCTATAAACCTTCCAGCCAGGACAGTGACAAGTTATTCTTCGAGGAACTAAGAAACACTTCCAAGGCAACTGCCCTTGTCCTTACGGAGGACTTCAACTTGCTGGAAATCAGCTGGGAGCGTAACACAACTGGTACAACCCAGGCCAGAAGATTCCTAATACACCTGGATGACAACTTTATGGAACAGATTCTAAGGGAGTTGACTTAGAAAGACGCCCATCTTGATCTACTGCTTGTCAACAGAGTGGATCTCATGAGCAAAGTGGAGATTGGTGGCTATCTTGGCCCCAGCGACCACAAAGTGATCAAGATTAAAATCTCTGTTGACAGGAGGAAAAGTGCCAGTGAAGCTTCAACCCTGGACTTGGACATGAGGAGAAGTGACTTCAGACTGCTCAGGGAATTAATGAGTAAGGTCCCCTGGGAAAACGTTTTTGCAGGTGCTGGGATCCATCAGTGCTGGTCGCTTTTTAAACATCCCATCCAAAGTGCACAGGAGTAGGCAATTCCTGAATGCTGGAAATCCAGCAGTTGAGGGAGAAGGAAGGCTTGGGTGAACAGGGATAATTGTCTTGGAAATAAGGCAAAAAAGGAAGGTATATATCCAGTGGAAGCAAGGTCAGATGTTGTGGAAGAACACAGAGATGTTGCTTGGCAATGTAGGGAAAAAATTCATGCTCCCTAAGCTCAACTGGCAGTGAAGCTGGCCAAAGGCAGTGTGAAACTGCTTCTGTTGTCCTGTTATGGATGAGGATGGCCACCTCACAAATGGGGACAGAAACAAGCCAGAGATATTTCATGTATTTTTTGCCTCTGTCTTCAACAGTGATGGTGGACCAAGGAGGTCTCAGCACCCTGAGCTGGAGAACCATGACTGTGATAAACTCCCAGTTGACCCTGAAATTGTGTGGGATTTGCTGGCTAAGCTGAGTTCCTGTAAATCTACAGGCATCTCACGGGATTCATCAGAGAATCTTCAAAGAGCTTTGTTGATTTCATTTCAAAGTTTCTCTTGATTTTTGGGCAGTCACAGGAATCTGGAGAGTTATCCCAGCTGATTGGAAGCTGGTTAATGTTGTCCCAGTTTTCAAGAAGGGCAGGAAGGAGGACCTATGTAAACATGGGTGTTTATAAAACACACTCTAGCCAATACCATGCTGTCCTTGTCTCTTGTGGGAGAGAATGAACGTGTGACATACACTAATACTGAAACATAATATGCTCTTGCAAGATGCTGGTGAAGAAAACTGATATGAAAGAGATTACAAAGTTAATCTGCTTTTTTAAAAAACTTCTGGAAGCTCATCACATAAAGATACTAGGTCCATAAACACTGCCAAATTGCACACCACATAGTTGTAAACTGTAAGACAGCTTCTTTCAAATTCTAAATGTTACTCAAAGGAGCAATTATTACAGACAATTTAAATTTCTGGGTTGTGAGTGAAGTAATGTGCTGGCATTTCTACTGGAAGATGAAATACTGCACCTTTACAAGCCTTCTAATAACTGAGCTGGCTGAAAAACAGACATACAGAAACTAGGAATATTTGTGTGGATCCTACACAGTCATGGTTTGAAAATGCTGAGAAAGCTGCCAGCTGGATGAAAAGACATGAAAACTAACACAGTATTGTAAACTCTATGCTATATTTTTCATAGAGAAAATACCTTTTAAGACTATGAAAAAAAGGAAGAATGACTGTCAGGTGGCTTATTTAGAAAAATTCAAACCCAAACCAGCCAGAAAACACTCTGTGTGTGTCCCCCCTTGACTTTAGAAGAGAGGGCAAAGAGAGGTGTGACCACTAATTCAATAATTTAAATCTGAATAAGAGCAACAGAAGGAAGGGATCAATGAAAAAAATCATTGAAGATACATAATACATGTTGAATTTAACAATGAAGAACTAACTCAACTATTATGCTTGTAAAAAGCACTTAATTTAAGTGCTTAAATAAAATAATCATTGATTATTTTATTTATATAATGCATAGAAATACATGTTTAATGAAACATCTGTTGCAACTTTCTAATTTCTGCAACACCATATCTGATAAAACTAAACATCAAAGATGTATTTCTAAAATATGTAACAGAATATCTTCGTTCTTTTACAGACCACATTAGTATTTCCCATTTTACCATAGGAAGTGCTGTGATGTTTCTTTCAGTATTTTTTGGATTATCATATACAATAATTCTGTATATTTTTAAAAATATCTGTCCATTTGAAATCAAACAACTGACTACACCATATCTTGTATGACTTTCAGAACGTACAGTGCAATATAGAACTGGAGAATAAAATGAAACTCAAAAATAGCTCTCCATTATTGACTTTATTGCTAGAAATTTGGCAAAATAAGTCACCAACAGAAAAAAAAAATGAAAGAGACTTATAAAAAATGTATTTCTGACTCAGAATCAAGAGACAGAGGAATTATTTAAGTAAATCAGTTATACAATTTTACGAAATTTTAATGGCTAATCTTCCTGCCTATTTCCTTTTAAAGAAATTTCTGTTTCACGAAAGAAAGTTCTATATTGTCGCGTCCACCCTTGCCCGATGGACTGGCGTGGGTGCAGTCCCGTGGCAGATGCGAGGTAGTGTCCTCAGCTCTGCTGAGTTCACTGTCGCCGGGAGGGCAATTCCTTCGCTTTTTCAGGCTGCTGCTCCCTAGGCAGTGAACAATGTATCCGTGCTGTGTAGCTAAAGGAGAGATCCCTGGCCTGGGAGTAAATGAGACACTGTAACACAGGGCTAGCAGCACTCAGGGCGTCCGAGGTCGAGAGACCCTGAGAACTCGGAGCACCTGTCTTTTATTCTTGCACCTCAGACCAACCGGCTCCGAGCCCGGGGCAGGAACTATGGAGGGGCAAAGGGTAAAGGACCAACCGGGATAACAAAGGGGAGGAGAGGGGATAACTGACAACAGAACAATGAAGAACCGAATACAACAGAACATTCTAGAAGCAGGGGAAGATTGGCAGGTGACAGACAGGTGGATTGTCCATTAGCATTGGGGATGTCCAGCCCCTCGAGAGTCCAGCCCTGTTCTGGGGCATACCACCATGAAACCCTGCCTCAGGGGTGTTCTTAGTCTTTTGCCTCCTTCCCCCAGGGCTTCTCCAAGGGAAACGTCCCCCTGGATGTTTGACCCACCACCACACTATATTGCTTAGGGAAAATGGCAGCCAACATGAGAGAAGTTAAAAGCTCAAACTGGCAAGTGACAGTATAGAAAAGAAAACTCAGAGATGCTTAGCATCCATGCTAAATCATTTTTCTAACCCCTGTGGTCTTCAGGATGATCTATTTACAGAACTTTCTTTGTAGATTTTCTTGGGAGCTTTCTATATTGCCAAGACAGCTAGGATTATCTTAGTGTTCAATCCAGTTTCCTAAAGTAGGATAATGTGCCATAACTACTTTTTGCTCAAGAATTAACTGAGTCAGCTTAGTGCCTCTGTAAACTGCATAGTCAGAGAACATAGAAATGGAGACAATAATTTCTAACTTTGCATTTTTTTTTTTGTGAACCACTCAGTAATTAACATGCTTCTAAAGGACAAGCGTTTTTAACCCACAGTTGAGTCTTCTGGGAACATCTGTGCTCTCTGTCATTTGGGGTTCATACCAGTCCTCTTTTAAGCAATAAAAGAGTTTAGTATACTGTCATAAAGCACAGAAATATTCATGCCAGTTCAGATTTCCGTAGAAAACATGTTACCTTGAGCTCATTTATGTAGCTCTTTCTTAGCATATGCTGTCTGTTCTGTAGATCTACCATGGGGAAACAACAGACATTGCACACACCTTTTTCTGTCACTTCTTCCCGATTTTACCACATAAGGGATTTCTTCACAGCTTAATATACCTTGATCATGTTTTAATTTCACCAAATTTAATCTGAATTTCTCTCCATTTTCTTCTTCCCTCTGAACAGCTGGGAATATTGGAGTCTCTGAGGAGGAAAAGAGAAATCCAAGAGCAGTCTTCTGAAACACTATTTTTAATCATATCTTTCTGTTATGACCATATTAATAATCATATGAGTGTCTTTCCCTTTTTGGAAAGCAAGCAACTCTGAATGTCTACCACCTCACAATTAGTTACTTGTTCATAACAGAATGCAAACTTCATCTCCTATTCCATACAAGTCCCCTGATTAGGAATTCTTCAGTAGATTTTATGCATCTGTTTAGATGGATACATTCCATTGCTTTCTATTACATTAAGATGTTAGTTCTTGCAGAGGAATACGAGAGTATTTCAGATCTTCATAGCTTCTCTGTCCTAACACCATTCAGTGAGAGCTAAATGTAGTCACATTTATGTGTTCAGCACCAGTGTACCTGATACCAGTACACAGGAAACTTTAGCCACCCCCTTAATTAATTCTCATGAGTAAACTGTCTTTAAGCTCTGAGTGATTAAATATGGTTTTCCTTCTGTGAATAATGGACTCAATCTCTTATTCCTAAACTAAAGGAAAAACCTACATTAAGGTGTTGATCTTGTTCTTATTTCTCTGGATCTGTATATGTAACCACATTTTCCTCTTCCTCCAGCACTCTTTTTTTCTGTACAGTCTAGTGATCTTATAAGTCATTCTAGAGTTGTTTTTTTCTCCATGTAGCTTTCTTTGTATAAAGGACTTTGTGATGTCTTAAGGCAGCTTTCACTGTAGATTATCTTCTGAGTCATCCAGTTCTGTGTTCTGCGCAGATGTTCAATTGCAGCAGTTCCAAAAGTTGTTTGAGCATATGCAACTTGAGGAAAAAACTAAAAATATTACTGTATTTGCTGGTTTTGTTGTAAATGTAAATATTTATCAAATAAGTTTTGATTTTATGCAACAGATAGACAGTGGATATTAAACATCCCCTACTGTTGGAGAATATTTATCTCATGTTTTATTTTTTTTACAATACACTCTTTAAGTAAAAAAAGCAGTAATGTATGCCATATCATCTATTAAATGAAACATTTTACTTTGAACTATTGATTGGATTCTGGGGTGTTTTTTTGCTACTTGCAAATTATCCAGACTCAGCGTTCACCCTATAGATAGATATTCAATCTGTTGAGAAGTAGTTGATTTTCTGTAGTCTTTAATTTAATCATTGTTTGTTAAGGAGAGTTATCATTATTTGTGACCTTATTTTCATGAATTTGCAAAACCAAACTAGCTGCCTGCCACAGACTGTCCAGCCCCATCTGTGTGTAACCCAAACTTCTCTTGTGAACACATAATTAATGATGGTAGGAAACTGGAATTACAAAACCATGAGGCATTCAGGCATCTCAAAATTTCATGTAGAAGGCAACTTGGGTTTTTTTTTTTGCTTTTAAAAATAGCAAAAAAATTGTCTTTCTCTTTTTAATCAATGTGTAACTGTTCCACTTATGGAAAATTTTTAGGCATTCCTGTAGAGGAAGTTCTGTAACATCTGTCTGGACTCAAAACCTGTGAACCACAAAACGGGGAGATGAATGAGGACAGTGAAGATCCATCAAAACTGGCAGGTGCCCATAAAAAGCTTGGGTTTGCCAAATCAGCACTTTACAAAAAAGAAACTGTTTAAAAAAAATCCTAACTATCGTTATAATCCAGGTTTTGCAAAGAGTTCTCATTTACTTAAACCTCAAAAATGTAAAATTATAAAAAGAGACCCCTTTATTTTAAGGCTTAAAATTAATTTAGTCTGGTCTTATTTGTTTGTTTTAAAACTTTGTTCTCTGACTAAAATAACTGTACCTTCTATTTTTTCCCTGCCTGGAATACACTTCTAGAACTAAATGTTTCAAAATAATATGATTTATAGCTATACATGGAGTCAGATGTATGTGTGACATACCAGTGGAAAAGTATCAGTGAATAGTAAGCACAGGTTAATAACGAGAAGGAAATCACCTCTGTTGCTCTGGACACCCTAGAGTTATTAATTTGTATTCAAGAGAAAAAAAATATATATACATATATCAAAAGTGCTTTGAGCCACAGAGATTGTTAGCTTTGTTGATCAATAATACGTGGGGTGTCTTTATTTCAACAAAAATTGTGCTTGATCTTCCCGTTTGCAATCAGTTACATTTCAAAGGCCAAGGCAGTATCAGTAGAACAGCCATCTCATCCACAGTAAAAACCATCTTCTTAAAAAAAAAGGAAAGAAATAACTAAAAAAAAAAAAAAAAACAAACAAAAAAAACCCAACAAAAAAGAAAACTTTTCCTGAGGGGAGTAATTAATCACATACATCGACATTTGGCTATACAAGCAGTCTCAAGCTTCAGGTGTATGGGACTGGAATTAATAAAGCTACAGCTACAGCATGAAATTCACAGTATCCAAGATAATCAGAGTTGCTTCCTGCACTTTATTTACTCAGTAAAAATCTAACTGCTGGAACTAACAGTTGGAAACCACATCAATAGAAATATTTTACATTAAGTTGACTCACTCCAAAAAATAATGAAAACAGGAAACAAATTATTGAATTTTGTTGAATGTTTTCTTTCAGGAGCATAAGCATGGCAGTTACAATTGTAGAGATTTGAGCAGAACCACTTAGTACTTAGAGCCAACAATAGATATAGTGATAAGGCCTGTATAATTAAGGATCCACATTTTAGATTCTCTCTAAAGATGAAAAAGAAATTATTCAAGGCTTTTATGAGAAAAAGATTTAGTAGGACATGCATCACTTGTGCCAAGTCAATAGTCTAATAAAGTATTCATTTATCTTTTTGTTTGTTCTGAATTTGTTTGCTTGCTTGTTTTATAGGTCTGTTGTTTTATAGATGTGTTATTAAAAACAGTGTTACATGTGTTACAAGCTAAACAGATTTTAATTTCTGCTCCTAGTAAAATTCAGATACCTGGAGACCAGTTCATGAGATTTAGGTGGCCAAAAGAAAAAAGAGCTAAGAGGGAAGCGTGACATTTAAGAAACACAAGAAATTGTGTTTCTTGTCACCTTCAGCTCTCTGGAGTCTTGAAAGGCTACTAGAATTTTATTTCTATAGCAGTATGTAGTGGACAGTGAAATTACTGAACTAATTTTATTTTTTCATAATTGGTTTGCTTTCTCTCAAATGAAACACTCCAACTGTTGTAGCTGGATCAAGAACAGATCTTGAAACTAAAACACATATCCTCAAATTTTAACTGGTTGTAGGAAGCTCAGGTAGATTATCCTTTGAAAACAACAGACCTAATCACAAATGCTTAGGGTGCACAATCTTTTCACAGACTGCAAGGCTTAGTCTGCCAGCTCAGGTGTGTTCAACTGTTTCTGGAACTGTCACAAATTTACCCCCCTCGCTTTTTTCTATAAAATATTTCTTCTGTGTAAAATAGGAACTGTGCTCAGCTGCTTAGACCTGAGAAGAAGGCCTTGGCAAACTCAAAGGTTCTAATTTTACATTTAGATAAGGTATAAATGTATAAAATGTTGTAGTGGTTTCCTGTTTTTTTTCATTTCTATATGAAATCACACTGAAGAAGCAACGATCTTAAAATAAAACATTCATCACCTTTCAAACCATCTTTCAGGGTGATGATTACATGAAGATTATTCCTTATAAACTGCAAAGTAGGCAGCTTCTTTAAAGCATTATTTTAGTATGGCCATGGTCACTTGGAGCTCATTTTGGGAACAGTGTGATGAATGCTTCGGAGGAATGATCATGTTTTGAAGAACTGCTGTATTCAGAATTGGCAAAAGTAGCAACTTAAAAACATGTTCACCTTCAAATTGCTGTTGTTACATTTCTAGTAAAACATAAGTGTCTTGTATCTTAATCACAATATCTTAAAATGAAAGAGCTCTTCACCACTCATTCAAAAAAGAAATCGTGAGCAAGTTTGCAGGAACACATTTTTTTCAGAGTTTAAAATACTTCTAACATATTTCAGAAACATTTTTTGCATGAAGTCATGGTAGGAGAGTTTTTTCATTTTGGTTTTAACTTCTATCTTTGTTTTTTTGGGGGTTTTTTTGCTTAGTATTTTGGTTTGCATTGATTTGTTGATTTGTCGATTTCTTTTTTCCCTTACTATACATCAAATTTAACACTACAATTAGAAAATACCACTTTCTGAAGTGCATAAATTCTAAGAGGTCTCACAAGGATGTCAGTAGGTTGTTAAGTACAGAAATGATATTATGCAAATGTGATAGATAACATTCTCAGCTGTTGCAAGTTCATAATTTCATGAGTTTCAAGGAGCCACCAAGTCACCTATTTACACAATTTAGGAATTAAATATCACAGATGTTCTATATAGCAATTTTAACAGTATTATAATAATACTATATAGACTCTAATAATTGCTGGCAGTTCAAGCAATCTGTTAGTTATAACGGTAATCCTCAACTCCATATAGATACTGGTCGTCACTGTGTTCAATGTTAACATTTAAAAAGTGAGGACAATATCAGCACCAGCTGCATGGACCAAAATTGATGTGTGCAGTCAGCCCACATTTTGATTTATATAAAACCACATTTTGTTGTTCACTGTCATGCTTAGAATTGCTGACAAAAATTGTGCTAAGAGTTGCTGTCACCCTAAGTGATAATAAGCCTGAGTAGTCCTGAAACTGCTCCAGTTGTTGATAAGTTTTGAATTCAGAACCAAGGACCCCATGTTAGGAAAGCTTGCACTAACTTGGGAGTTTGTTGTCATACCTCTCCTTTTGCCAAGATTTTTTAACTGAAACTCAATTTTCTGTCTCAGTACACTAAAACAACAAAACCCTGATTTATTTCCCTGAAACCAGAGTCTGGCAATAAAACAAAGCTGATATGATTAAGTGTATCTCCAGATGATGGCCACAAAGATAAATAAAAACAATAAATAATATAAACAGTTCAAGATTTGTTGAAGAATATACCAAAAGAGATGATATTGCTAAAAAAAGCTTTTCTTAAGACTTCAAAAACATTCAGCAGATTGCAGTTTTGCCAAGTAATCAGTTCTAGAAATCAGCTCCCAGGGTAAAAAATAAAATGCTGAAATATAATATACTGTGAAGCCAACATGCATGGGAAAATTCACAGAGTGAACAATCAAATGAAGTCTACCAATTACCTGCAAAGTGCATTTCTTAGAGTTATAGAGGAAAAAAAATTGGAAATTATGACTTAGGAAGAGAAACAGAAAACCAGAAGGAGAAACAAGGAGTGAAACAGACTACAATCACAAGATTAATTTAAAATATAAACATTTCTTGTATTTCTGAGTGTCAGCATATTTCAAACCCAAATGTCCTGACATCTCTTAGAATACTGTCTTGGATGAGTTTATTTCACATGTGTATAGTAGTTAATGAATATCATTTAGAATGCTAATGTTATACTAACTGATTCCATTGGAAATATGTTGACCTTATTTGAAGAGCAATTAAATAGTTGATAAGTGTATTGCATACTACATGACATCAAATTACTTTCTGCATATGCTAGGGATACTTAAGGAACTGTTTATTATATCACATTCCTTCATATTGATCTACTTCAAAGTGAAGAACTTAGAAGTTAGAAAAAAAGAAATGTTATTCAATGAGCAAATAATTGATAAACATTGAATTTTGCTGGGTTTTTGTGGTTTGTTTTGCTACTGAAAACTGAAGAAAAATAGGGAAAAAAAAACTTCAACAAACCCCACCCCCAAAATCAAGCAAACAGGCAAGCAAGCAAGAAAAACCCTCCCCAATACCCCACCCAGTTTGTGTTTAGCTGTACTCTAATACTAGGAAATTAAAGAAAATACATATGAGCAAGTGGAACAAGTCGAGATTAAATTCTTGTCCATGCTGTTACTTAGCTAGATGTGTCACAGGTTTATATGCCATGTAGTTTTCCTACTCTAGTAAAACAAGTATAACACAAAGAAAATATATTACCAGATGGAAAAGTCTGTTGTGACATTCCCAATTTACTTTTTTCCAGTAGATTAATAAACTGTGACTAGTGTAGTGATCTTTGCTAGGTTAGGAAAAGATTGAGAACTGAACTACACCAATTGTTCAGTTTAACTGTCATATGAGTTTTCAGTCATTTTAATCAGGAAAACCCCAACTGTTGTATATGCAAGTTAAGATGATTTCTACAGCCATGAAATAAGTGATGTAATATTCATGACAGTTTCCAGAGGAAAAAATGATACTACATAGACCAAAAGAATTTCAGCTTTTTCCACAAATGTAACAAATACTCATTTGTTTAAAGTCGCATCATTCACTTTCTATTTTACAAATAAAAATTGAGTTTCATTTTAGTTTCTGAAGGAATAGTGTTCAGTGGAATATTGTTCCAAGACATCCACTATTTTTCAATTACCTGCTGTCTGGATACATCACCTATTAATTCTCTGGGCTGCCAGAATCAAAACCATGCAGAGACTTGGGCTCAGAGGCCACAAGCTCCAGGCTTACTGTCCCCAAATCCCAGGTTTCCATCCCAAATGTCAAATGGTACTTGGTACTACTGAACCTGGACATCTGAAAATCCTTGTGGGGATCCAAGAGTTCCTTGCAGTAGTGTTCAGACATTTCAATCCTAACCAGAAGTTTAGAGGTTCTCTCTTAAAAATCATAGAAAAAAGCCTAAGAATTTTGATTTTAAGGTGGCTTCATTAGGAATATTTCTATGCAAACCAGTTGAATTACTGTTTAATGAAATGTTGGCCTTCCATAATTCACTTTTTTTTTAAGAGGTCAGTTCTTTTGACTTTTTTAGTACCTTTTTAATTTCCCATGCAATGAAAATTTTGAGTTATATTGCTTCTGGTCTGAATGCATAAACAGATTTATATGCAAACAATGAAGTGTGTAACAAAGTAGAACAGTTGAATGACACATTTAAAAAGAATAAAAAGCTTCTCAAATATTTAGCAATTAAATAGTTGCATTTCAATGTACTTATAGGATCAAGAGACTTCACTGTGTGTAAACAAATTGAAGTTTGGCCTCCTAAAGCTGTAAATTTTCCTTTAAAATTTATTGTCAAGATCAGGCCAAATTTGATTCCTTATTGGAACTGGCATGCAAAACTAGTCATTCCTCTGAGGATAGACTTAATCAGTCTAGAAAACCTTGAACTTGACATTCTGTAGCAGGAGAAAGAAAAATAAGAAATATACTTCTTAAAAAGTGTTATAGATTGATACAGAAGTTCATAAGTGTTTCAGAGGCTTAGATACAGCTTTAGTCTTCAAGTAAGAGGTGTTCTACGTTTTAGAAATCTGCAATCAGCTCACACTTGATGGGTCGACGGAATAGAATCAGAAAAGGCGGATGGAGCAACAGACAGAATTCATAAAATCCTACCGTTCATTACACTGGCAGTTGTATTTTAGCTGAATTAATGGAAGAAGGAAGCAAGGTATTAATAAATGTGTGTACATGCATAGCAAGATTTGTTCAACAAAAATAACCCTCCCAAAATATAACATTGAGCTTTTAACTGATTCTTCACTAGGGGAAAGCCAGTGTCTTCTGTGATGCTGGGAAAGGAGAAATAGAATCTGTCAGTCATTAAAATGGAAGGCATATAGCACTGGGCTTGTCTGGAGATGAAATTGGATTTCACTGTCTGGACTCTTCAGATTCCTTTTCATTCCACGAAGCAAATTGCTTTGCCCTAACTTTGTATTAAACAGGAAAGGATTCATCTGGCATAGGTGGTGCTAAATGCTTATTAAGAACCATACAGTGCACCCACCACTGAGCCCTATGCATTGGAATATCAGCTCTTGTAAAATGCTGGATTCGTTTTACAAATATTTTATACAAGTTTAGCTCTACTCGTTTACAGCTTCTTTATTTTCTGTGCTGTGGAATTCTTTGCCCTATTTATTTTAGGTTTTTTTTTACTTCCCTCACATTTTCTATTTTATTGACAGCTGCTGTATTTTTACTGTGGGGAAAAAAGACAGTAACTGCAAATTACTGCATTTAAAATAGAATATTGCAAAAGAACTTGAAGCTATTTCAAGCCTGCTTTTTTCTATTCAGTTATCTAATAAACTGAAACCCCCTGGCATTATACATAACTGCACTGTCATTTTATCTCTTCAAGGGTAACTGCAGACAAATTATTAATAACAATTACTACCATATATACAAATTCAATATGCAAGATAATATATCCATTAAGTATTTTTAGCAGGTAGAAGTGCTCAAATTATTTTCTCTTCAGCTCTTTTTCTAAAATAACTTATCTTTCTCTTTTCACATCATAAGAGATACCATCATTGTTACTTTTTACTAGTTCAGTGCTCTAACCAGATCATCTTTGATCATGTTATAAAATATTTTATTTATTCTTAACTCAAGATCTCGAGATGTTTCCTAGAGCTCACCTGTGGCATGCAGGAAGAAAAGGAGAACTCCGTAATGACGTTTAGTACAATTAATCAAAATATGTGGCTTTCAAAAGATAAATCCTGTGCAGGCAGTTCAAGAGAATATTTTTTTCACTGAAAACAGATTTTATGCTCTTTTTAAATTGTGAAAAGACATATAACTCCCGCAATTTAAAATTTAGGAAAATTTAGATTTTATGCCACTAAGCTATCTTGAAAATGCAAAAATATTCCATGTATGTGTTTAATTCCATTGTAAAAATTTTTAAAAAAAAAGGTAGTATAGGATTTTATATTTTTTTTGTAGAAACCACATGTAGTGCTAAAATTTGTCTTTTTCTTTTTCTAAAATGTATTTTAAAATGTCTAATGATAAAGATATCTCCAAGAAGTATTTTAATATTTTCTTCAGTAGAATCTTTTAAAGATACTATTCATTCACTTAAAAGTATGTCACATTAGCTTTTTGAATTTTAAGTATTTCCAGTGGACAGACATTAAGAAACAAAACAGTATTCTTTTTCCCTTCCTATGAGTGATGGTCCAGCTCTTTCCAGCTCTTATCTGACCTAAGACAAAACTGTGAGAAGAAAGATTCATATTTTTTATCTTTGATCACATCTCACCACTGTAATTGTTAGTACCACCTGCAGTTTTTCTTTTGGTTTCAGATTTTCTTCTATGTTAATAATTAAAGTATTGAGGAAGACTGAGGTGAGAATTACCCTCAGAAAACCAAATGAAGGAAGTCTCTAACTGGTTGATATTTCCCAGTAAGGTGTTATGGTTTGTAGCCTGACACTATTTCAGCCCCTATTTCACTTTCATGTGTCCCAGACTTATTTTGTTTAATCCTCATTTTTACCTTTAACCCATTGATTATTGTCTTATAATTCAAGTACCTTGTAGAAGCCTAAGAACATCTCCAAAATTCTTTTATCTTTATCAATTAGATTTACAGTCTTGTCAAAGAACAGCACCACCTTTTTACGAACTTGTTTCCATGGGGCTCAAATGCCTGGATTATCCCTGCTGAAGTGAGATTGTTTACACCAATCCTGCCAAAAAAGTGGGAATCAACAGCCCAACATTGGAGCAGGCCATGCAGCAGAAATGTGCTCAGTTGCTGCTTCCTACCAGATTCCTCCTGCTAAGGGCATCCCACAGCCGAAGACAAGTGGCATGAAAATAAAATCTGAGTATGTGATGGGTCCCATGAGAAAGCTGGAGCCATACTCAAAAAGCACCTGGGGTAAAAGACAGAAAGAAGAAAAAAGGTTAAACAAAAGCTGTCAGGCCATTAAGTTTCATTGTTAAAGACTTAATGTTTAATGTGCCTTTATACCATCTGGATGTTCATCTCCACATTTTCTGAACTAATAATACCTAAATAAAGTGAAACTTTCTATTCCAGAGTTCAAAAAAGGGCCATGGTGAAAAACAAAGGCTTTACTGTATTTCACACAAAAGTCACATATTTTTACACCAAATCTGTCATGACATATGTGACATATATGTCATAACATATATAGAATAATTGCATAGAGACATAATATCTCCTATTAAACCAAAATATATAGCTGGAGGAAACAGACACACAAACAGGACACATAAGCCTTTCTACTGAATGAAGTGTAGGCAACGAAAAAATGCATGTTGGAACATACTGAACAACTGCTTCTGCCAACACACCAGAGTATGGAGAGTGGGCTGGGACCACTGACAGTCCACTGGCTTGCAATCAGAACACAGTGGAGGTATTTGCTCTGATCTACAGACAGGAAAGTGCTTCCAGTCTCTGTATATATGTGTGGCCTCTGTGCAATAAACTGTGCAACTGTGAGACTGCAACCTGGCAATAATTTTTCTATTCTATATTTACATTAGAAGTTGATGGGAGAAAATTATTCCCTGTATATAAAGACTGATTAAGACTATCAGTACCAGTAGTACTGAGGATATAATAATGTGTTTTCTTATGTGCATGCAATTGATAGATAAACCACATTCTTTTAAAACATATCTTGTGTCTTTGGTCCACAGTCCCCCCTAGTTTTATACGTCATTCTGGGCAGAATAGCACTGCTCTCAGCAGCGTGCCTGGCAGTCATGAAGAGTATAGAAACATCTCTATGTGAGACTCCAGAACCAACTGAAACAGTGGCTCAAAGAGGAGCCATCTTCTTTTGAAATCCTGTATGTGTTATAAGGAGTTAAAGAACTATCCAAAAAGCCTTTGGTACAAACAGAGTTCACTGCCTCTATGCCCTTAACAGAAAACCACACGAGCTACTACAATATGTCCCCTTTACTATCTGATGGACATGTTACAGAAGCCTAACTCCTGTCAGAAATCTCTGTAGATGTGAGCCTCTCCTATCATGACCTTATCTTTTCTAGATGGTAAACTTGGTTTTCAAGCACGTTTCAAAGAATTTCCACGGCTTTGGATAGAGGCCAATTTGGCAACAGATTTCTGCAGATCTAATACAAAGTGAAAAATATATCAACTCTTTGAGGTCATTGCCAGCTGGCTTAACTGGTAACAACCTTTTGGTCACATGAGAAAACATCCTGGAGCCAGGTGGATTGAGATCAGAAGGGCACAAAGGCCATCTTGCACATCCTTTCCTAAGCTGCAGTTTGTAGACCTCAGAAAAATGTAGCCAACAGCTCAGAAATTTGTGTATTTCTTACCATCTCAGCCAAAGTGAGGCCACATTTTCGGGAGGGCTGTGAGAATCCCATTGCAAAGTTTTATCGGTATAATTTACAAGGTGCCTTCACAGCAACTGCAGCCTAAGGATGATGACTCAGCTTGGGACAGATGTGAGTCCTGGAAACAAAGAGGTATTCCAGAAAAAAGGGCATGTGGAATATTCCTAGCATATGTTTCACAAAACCCACTGTCTGCTTCAGTGGTGGGTAAATGGGGAAAACAAAGTGGGAAGAGTGGGAAAGAAAAATGGAGCTCTGCGAAGGTGCTAAAATGAAGCCTTGGGCAAAGAAATATGGGAGCCCTTGTTGTCATTCTTGTTCTTTTCTCAACACGCTTATATACCATCTGTCCTCAAGGAAATTGTTTATCCTAATTTCAACAAGTTAATGGAAATCCTAACCACAGAGATGCTACTGGAGAAGGGAAGCAGATTGTAAGGCAGATTTCTGGCTGAGCAGGTGTCAATACTGTCACTCTTCTGATAGAGTGAACTTAAATCTCTACCAAATGCTCTGCTAAAGTGATCTTGCTGAATTGCAAAGGTTCAACAACCCTAAGTTACACCCTGGAGAAAGAGTAGTGAATTTCCTCATTAATTCTTAGCAATTATTCTAGAGTCTGTCCACTTTTCAAAACCATTGGTAACTAAGCATGTGAATGAAGCATAAGTAAGACCTTTTGTGAGATTTAATATTTAAAAAAAAAACAGGGACATTGTCTATCGTGGAAAAAATCTAGTACAGGAAAAAACTGCAGAGTATTTGAATCTCCATAGTTAGTGTTATTGGTATGGTACTACTGCCTCCACCCGTGCTCCATGTGGCACTGGTCAAGTTATCAGTCACCTAGCTGATATGTTATTTCTACATTATTTCCACTCCTTTCTTGGCCACAACTTCTTTATACACTTAATTTTTCTTCGCACACCAAAACTTCAGCAACATTTTATACACCACTGGCAGGATAGCTCATATTATTTCTTTTCTTGCAAAATAATTGTACCAGAAAATGTACATATTTTAATGGAATTTAGTGCCTGCTAACAGACGAGGAATTTTTGTAAAAGGATGATCAAGAATTAGTCAAACAGATCTTTCTGATACCCAAATTAATATGAACATGTGTTAGAAATAAATATGCATCTTGGAAAGAAAAATAATAATCAACATTTTTATCTGGTCAAAACCTGAACAAACAATGGGCTGAATGAAATTAGTCCTAGTGAATTGAACTTCAAAGAGTTTATAGTGAGTAAGAACTGTTTTATGACTGACTAATTAACAAGAATTGAGAGTGAAAATATATCATTGTTCTCAGAGTAATCCTGCTGGGAAACTTTCAATTAACTAAGCCTTGCAAGGATGATTTTCTGATTGATAGGGGGTAGGCTTAATCTTGTATAAGGCATTATTTTTGACTGGTATTGCCTAGGAGAGAAGCATTTTATGGAGTGCTCAACAGAAATTATATAGATCTGTCTTTTGCACAGGGGAACAATGGATACAAAGGCAAAGATATCTAATCTGACTGAACTTTTTAGAGCATAACCTGATAGAATATTTAAAGCAGCAATAACATAGATAGCATTAGAGCTACCCAGGAATTTTTAAAGGAACAAATTTTATGAGGTCCAGTGATCCTGAACAAAAAAGAGATTTGAGTACTATCAGCAAGGCAAGATGCCAACAGTATTTATAGCTGACTTGTGTAAGAGAAGATGACTTGTGCAACGATGGATAAGCACTACACCAGGAGAGAGGAGGGACAGCAGATCATGTTACTTGTTTCTGAATTTTGGATATTGACCATAATAATCTGAAAATTACACCCCATCAGCTATATGCTTGCATAGAATGCAGCAGAAGTCTTGGTTTGTGTGTGTTTATAAAATCGACGTTTCTTTGCAGAGTTTTTTTCCCCTAAGGTGTGTGTGTGGAAAACAACTTCCAGATTTTCCAGCAGCCTAAAACACAGCATGTTGATAACCTTCTTTTAATAAAGACATCTGTGAACTTGAATATACTACTCAGCTGGAAAGCATTCTCCCTAATCCAAAGCTTTATCTACCCATGAGATAAGCATCCAGTCTGATATTGCCGATCACACAAAGGAATGTCTGCCAGTGCTCTGGTCTGCTGCTGAAGTTCTTTTGTGCTGTTCTTTCTTGTAGTTCCAGAGATTTTTTTATTGACTTCTGTGATGTCAGTTTTTCAAAACACTTTTGACATTTAATATAAGGGCAATATCCAAATGTCAGTCATAATATTTTCAGCAGATGACCGAAATATTTTTCTAACCAGAGAGCCATTGATTGGCAGAGGGTGTTCAGTCCTTGCAGATATTGGTCCCAAGCAAGTTAATCTGGTGACAAGACCTCTGGAAATTCATAGACAAAATTTAGTTTAACTAAAATATAAAGTAATAGTTTTAAAATCCATTAAAACAGCTTAACCCTCAGGATGGCAGAGGTAAAATGAGAGATTTTTCTATTCACTGATTAAGAAGTTTGACCACTTTAACCTTATCCCAATTGAGAGAAATAGATACCACACTGGGCAATCTCCATGTATAAGATATATTATGCAATTGGATCAAATTTCTTGATTTATTGTATTTCTAGTTCTGGTATTTTGTTTACAGTTTGGATTTGAATGATTTAGGATAAAAATGCAGAAATTTCAGTTGCCAAGATTTAGTGTCAGAAAGTCAGTCTGAAATGGTACATACAAAATAGTACCTTTTTGACTTGTTTTGAAATCAGTAGATGAGAAAAACCAATAAAAACTCATTTATCTAAAGGCCTTAATGCAGAACATACAGAACTGACTTCTTAAACTCACAAGATGAAAACTGGTTTTGGGGATTGAAATCTTTTTGCTACTTAGATTCCCCTGTCCCTCCTGGCAGCTGATAGCATTATCTTCCTTGTCACTAGTTTCTGTAGTCTGTATATATTATCTGGTTCCCTCTTTCTGTTATCTCAAATACAGGTTCCATGTCCATATCTTGCATTACAATGTTTTTAAGGTCAGACCTCCTTATTTTTGTACAGATTTCTAAAAATTTGTCCACTAAAGAGGTTTAATTTAGATGAAATTATCAGATGAATGTGTTGTAGAGTAATAGCAAATACTTTGGTGTCATTCAGGCTTTCGAAAAGTCAGAAACCAAAGTCAGACAGTGCAAAGGTGGAGCAATAGTGTTGCATAAAACCACCAGACTCTTTTCTGATGCCACTTAGAAACTCCATTTCAAAGATGCCAACCCTAGTAAAACTGCATTCTTTTGCTTGGTAATCCAGGCTGTAACAATTACAGTATTATAAACTGCTTTGAAGTCTTACTGAGTTGGTGTCTTTTAAAAGTCTACACTTCCAAAAGGCAAAAAGATAAAGTTTCTGTTAGCCAGTCATGAGCTTTCGAGTTTTCAAAGTAAGAAAACAAGGCTAAAGCTCAACTTTTGTCTACAACCACAATCTTTTTTACACAAACTGTGTTGTTATTTTTTAAATCTGGTGTGGAAATATGTGCAGATAAAAAAATAAATTAGTCATCTTGTAACTATGCAAGAGAATTGTAGAGAGTAGGGTTCTATTTTGTTTTACATCACATCTGGATTATCATTCGTGAATTAATGTATCTAATATGTTTCATTCTTTTAACAGATAAAAATGGTTTATAATTTCATGGCTCAAAACATACTAAAATCAATGACAATTTAACATAAAAGAAGGTGATTTTACTCATCTTTTGATAAGAGGTCATTTGACTCACTTATTAAAAATATATTGACTACATAAGGTGATAAATCCTACAAATACCTAGATACGATATAGATGCCATATTAAAATTGGAATTTTAAAAAATTGGAAAATTCATCTCATACACAGTGAAATTCTAGATTCCAGATCATCCTTTGATTCAGAAGAACTGGGACATGAGTTCTACATTAGGAAAATAGTGAGAACAATCCTTCCATACTACTCTAAAAGGCCTGTAAAAATCAGAAAGCTCAAAATCAGTGGCAAAAATCCCCATTCAAAATCAACAACTCCATTTTTATTGTAAAAAATGTAACAATATTTTTGAAATTAGGGAGGTAGCAGGTCATGTTCGGTTTTGAGTTTGATGGAAGGTGGGATCTGGTCGGGCAGGACTTCTCTTGGCAATGGTGAATTGCCAAAAATTGTTTCAGTTGTATATGTGATCACAGAAACTGAGATTTCTGGCATTAAGCAGCAGAACAGCAGCTGCAACTATGAATGCTGTTTCTTTAAAGTTTTAAGGAGGCTGGGGTCTAGGAGGTAGTGAAAGATGGAGAGCGCTAGTGATTCTCCATCCCATTTCTAGTTGATTCAATGCAAGGATCTGGTAATATCTTCCTGTCTTTCTTTTCTAGTGACCCTACCCTTGTGTATTTCCATTTGCTTGAGAAACTGCCAGATGCAATGTTTTTCTTCATTTCTTCTAGTCCTAGGAAAAACATATTTCATGATTCACTCCTTTCCCTTCCCATCATATATCTTTTAGCAGACCCTTGATCTATTCAAAATCTCCTGCGACTTTCTATTTATCTTATTTTTTTACCTGCTTCTCTGAGTCATTAAGATTTGCATTCTTAGAAATTCGATCACCAGAAATCTTCTCTGCTTTGCTTTTGGACCACTGCCTTTTACATTTATTAACTATAATTAATGGGAAGAAAACTTCTTGATTTTGGACCACATTTACTCTTTCTTTGTCCATTTTCTTGTTTTCAAAGAGAGCAAAATGTTCATTTTGCTCCTTTCATGCAGAAGAAAAGGAGATAAAAAGAGAGGCACACCAGACCTTCAAATGGAAGTCACAAAAAAGTGCCAACGCTTGAAAGAAAGGATCCAAAATATTTTTGGTACAGAATCTGTGACAGAATGTTTAATGGTAAATGCTGAGAATTATAATTCAAAGGAAATTCTGGTGACCCTGTAAATTACAGATTAATAAGATTGCTGAACATTGACAAAGTGCATGGTAAATTCACAAGAAATAAACAATAAAAACTGAAATTTACATTAAAGATTTTTTCCTTAAAACTATCATATCTATTGTTTGTGCATATGATATTTTTAGATATGATTTTTCCACATAGTCAAGAGTTGTACTCACATTTGAGAAATGTTAGCAATTAATTATTGCAGGGAAGAAACTGAGAAGAAATAGAACTGTATTATGCACACTCTTTAAATATATGTTTATTTTGTTATGCAAAAAAATGCTACAGGATCACCTAAATTATATAATGAAACTAGAAACTCTTTGCTAGTCACTCTAATAATTCCTAGTAAGGCCAGGATTAACTAATGATTCTGTATGAGGAAAGAATGAATACATTTCTAAGAGCCTAAAGAAGAGTGAAGAAACCTCCTTCAATACTTTTTCATCCAGTTGTGTAAAACGATTCTTCACATTGCATTCCCTTAGCCCCAGTATGAGGATTCCTCACTCTTTTTCTCATTTGCAGAATTAATATAAAGGTTGTATATAGTTCCACATAGAGGAACAAATTATACCATAATTTCTTAACATGCTGGCTTCAGCAGTGGAGAAAAGTAAAGACATTCTGGACCCTTCCCTTCATTCTGGACATGAATTTCCACATCTGCTTTGCATTCTGCCAGGACTGTTTTCATAGCTGTTTAAAGTAGATTGCTGAAATTATCTGGATTAAAAGCAGGCCTAAGGGATAGTTAGCATAGAGCAGAAATGCTACAGGATCCAGATAGCTTGTAATTTAAGGATTTAAAGCCTGTGCATAGTTTTCCTAAATCACTATACTAATCTTCTTTCTTTACAATTTTTGTAATATTCAGTTGGCCTCTTCCTAGGTGTGTACTGGAATATGGTGTTCTCACTTCAGTAGAAGAGCATCACAGTGTAGAAGTCATCCCCCAAAAGCTGCAGTAGGTTAGCTCAAAATTCGTAGGTGTTCTACACACAGATAATCTCCTGGCTTCTGTGTGGCACAAGGAAAGCAGGACACAAACAGTTTTGTGCAGGTAGTTGAGCCAATGCATTTCACAAGCCCAGCACCAAGGATTAGGCTAATCCCCTGGCTGCCCTAGGAGGTGCTCCTCAGTGTTGCTAACAATGGGATAGCACATGAATTCAGGGCACTGCGTCTGCTTGGCTGGCTACATGGCTAAAATTTGCACAGATAATTTATCTTGTTCATTCAGTCTACATTAAGAAACTCACTATTACCTCCTTTCAAACTGAGAAATGCATTTATCTAGTTTACACAGCTGCCAAACCTAATTCCCTACGGACCTAGCTTTTCCTATGGACCTTATTCTCCATTCTGTTGCTATGTACTCTGCTATAGTGTAACTTTAGGATAAGGCAAGTGTTAATACTCCTTTTAAGGAGTTCCGGTTACATTTCTTCTTACTCGTTTAAAAGCAAAGATGAATACAGCATCTAAAAAGCATAGAAAACTTTACTGGATTAGAAGCTTTGGCTTTGTGGGTGCATTTGTGTGTGTATGTGTAGTCACTCTTAAATGTTTGAAAGAGTGATCTTTAATTTCTCACTACATAAAAATTAATTGGAAATGAAGAAAAGAGAGGATTTTCATAACATGAGAAGCGCTGACATCAAAGTAAAACTAGGTATTCCAAATTTCAGCCAATAGTGGTCCTGTTCATGTTATAGCTAAATGAGTTATCCTCTCTAATGGAAAGATATTGACAAGACTAGAATGGAAAGCATCCACTTTGGTGTTTTATTTTTTCTTATCTTCTTTCTGGTATCAAACAAGTATGACAGGTAGCTAACCTAAGTTCAGTAATGTCAAAGGAAAAAATTCAATTTGAAATGAATGAATGTGCGATCAGAATTTTTCTCCTTCACAGTGATTAGTTGTTTATTTTTTGGCAAGAATGCTATAATTAAACTCATTTTCTAATTTCAAATTAATTGAGAAGCTCCATGGAAATGAAATTGATTTTGTCTTTTACTTTGTCTTGCTTATTTTGGCTGGTAACATCACTTTTGTCAGCGTTAATTGCACCTAACACACGAACATTGGCATATGCTATCATTCTACCTCTGTGCCAAAGTGTGAAGAAAATACCTGAAATGTCCAAGCAACAGTCACATGTTTTACACTTTAATAGTGTTGACACTTAAATAGCATTGAACTGATTGTACTGGGTCTGGCTGGGTTAGCATTCTTCACAGCACCCCATATGGTGCTGTGCTTTGCACTTCTGACTCAAGCACTGCTGGTATCACACCAAAGCCTTACTTATTAGTGAACGGTCCTTACACAGACCCTATGCTTTCTGTGTCTGATTCTGCATGCAGGGACCCCGCCCCTGCCTAGAGAATGGAGGGGTGGAAGTAAGAAACAGCCTGGAAAGCTGGGATAAGGGAGAGGGGAGGTAGGTGGGGAACTGCCTGACAAAGTGGCAGCTTGGAGGCTGACTGGCCATTTGCCTGCTTCTGAGAGATGGTGAATGATTGCTTTTGCAAGTGTTTTCCCCTCTTTTCTTTGCTTACTACACAATCTTTATCTGAATCCATGAGTCTTCTTACTCTTCCTATTCTTTACCCCGTCCCATGGCAGGCAGGGGTATGTTGGGCATTGAGTGGGTGACATGATGCTTAATTTCTGAGCCAACCACCTTGATCTGTATTTCATTTTGTGTTAATTTTGTTATTCTAAGCAGTTATATCAAAATTAAATCAATATTCAAAATACTTGCACAATGGAAACAACAAGATACAATCTGAAAGATTTACTGAAGTAAATATGCCTAAACTCACTTGAAAATAAAGCTCTGTCCATTATAATACTCAGAGCTGATCTGGTTTTCGCAAGAACAAAACAAGAGATAAATCAATCTCATCTCTTGAAAGTAGCTCCTATTTCTAACCTCTAGATACACTCATACATGATATACCTATCTTAATAGAAGGTAATATTGTGCAATGGAATAGGTATTTTAACATTACTCAAATCCTAATGGTGTCAGGTTTACTGTGGTTTCATTTATGTCTTAGCAGAGCACTTCATTCCAAACACCCTCTTGCTTTATATGTAGCTGGCATCTTTGGGGATGATATCAGTGTAATACTAAAAATTAGAAAAAAAGGAAGCATTTAAATATATTACAAATTTTTGTCTACAATTTTAATTTCTACATTTGCTCCAAAAAAATTATATCATTTAATTTACAAAATTTAAATTACAAAAAAACCCCAGAAAATACCCAGGTTCTATAGTTAGTTATCCAATACATTGGATAACATGAGAAATAATTTTTCTGACATATGTGTTTATTTAAATGCTGGCTTTAAGACTAATAGCAAGCTATCAACAGCAATTCAGAGGTATTTCTTTGATTGCTTATAAACCCAATCAAATATTCATAATGTTGAAATCTTAAAACTCCACTTTCAATAGTATATTTACTAACATGTTGACTCTTTTTTACTCTGGACAGAGTTATTCAGAACTAAACAGCCCTTTAGAATCTTTCATCCTGAATCTTTGAAGGATTAGGAACTACTATGATTGTATTAGAGACTTTTTAAAAATCAAAATAAATGATGATATTTCTAGATAAGCCCGGAAACATGAATCATATTCTGAAAAGGATCATAGCTATATTCATGTTAGGCCAAGAAACTGAATCAGAAAGGGAAGCCTAAATGATATCCAGTCCTCCAGTCCCCTGACATCTTTCAGAGTAGATACAAAATTTTGCTTGACCTCTTATTTTGGCTTGAGATCCAGCTACAACTTATTCCCAAATCTATTTAGTGCAGGAAAGAGAGTAAAGGGCATTTCTTGATCATGAACCTTGGATGAATCAGGCACACAAAGGTACCTCTGGCCTATCTGTCTTGCTCACCTCTCAGGCTGACAAAGCAAGGGTTGGTTTGTAAACCATTTGTAAGATTTTGTTGAAAAACAATAAAGATGAAACAGATGCTTGGAGCTCCTCAAAAGCTCCGGGGCAGCTAAGTCATGCAGATAATCATATTCTGGTTAACAAACATTTAACCAGGATTATTTCCCAAACGACTGGATACTGCTATATGTAAATCTGATACATTGTTCAGACTACTTGGAAACAAGTAATTCATCACCTTTCCCTGGTCAGCACCACATCCCAAATCACTGAGGAGTCATACATCTCTAATCAATGCTGGCAACAATTCCTTAAGTTTTGAGTTATCAGCTCTCTGGGATTCCTGTCTGTTGCAAACCAGATACTAATGCAATGATCTTTTCACTAATATACCACAGCCTTTGTGTATCTCCCAAAGTGATTCTGTTCAACTGTGGCTTATTCCTGAAGGCAAAGATCAGTCTGACTAGAATTGGTCAAGACGGCCTAAAGGTCTTCCTTCATTATAGGAAATTATTTGCTGCATTCGTTCTGTAATGCTCCCATTCTACTCAGCACTAGTGAAATATCCAATAAAATATTCTGCTTCAGGAAACAGTATCAGAAAGCTGTTTATCAACTGTGGGCATCTTTGGAGAATAATGTCAGAAATATAATCAATGAGGGAAGACCGAAGAATTTGCAGCTCACAATCCATAGAAAATGAAAGAACATTCAACAGCTGTACTCAAATTTTTGTGCCAACCATTTCCCAATGGCAGGAATAATTGTTCCCCTTGTTTATTGAGCAGACAGAATCTTATTAGGAAGAGATAATAAACTAGATAGGGGATTTACAATGCAATTTCAAATACTAGAATTTTTCTAAAGTTACATGACTAACTCTTAGCATAGTTCTGCCTCCACTGTTGAGGTTATGTACCTATTAACCAGGCAACTGCTTCCATGTATGTCCCCTTGAGGTTTCTTTTAACCTTATTTTCGTACTGTTGCAATAGTAAAAATGGATTAAGGCTCTATTTCAAGAGCTTCTTAAATTGTAATTTCATGATAAAAAGAAACTATTTAAATACTATACTTTTCTCTGAAGTCAACTGTAGCCTAATGATACCAGTAGCAGCTATGATTTCCATAGCACAAAGAGAACCAAAACAGGAGAAAAGTTTCTCATTTAAGTATTTTCTCAGATTGTTAGTTCTGGTTTTTTGACAGAACTCTGTTTTCTGTACTACTTATTACATAATTCAGCAGTGTTATTCTTTGTCACAATAATCAAAGATATTGTTTAGTTAAACTAGGAAATCAAGCCCTATCAGGTAACATTTTTATGATTGGGTTGTGTACAGCAAAAAGAAAAGGGAAAAAGCAGACTGACAGGACTAATAGGGCAAAGGAATAGTTACTAGGATTGATGATAATTTATATGGCTTTACTCTCAAGAAAATACTTCAAAATTATCTTAAAGCTGAGCAGCTTTTACCCTTGGGCTGAAGAAAAGAGAGTTCACATGGTCTAAATCAGCATTTTTATTTAGGTCAGAAGTGCATTCCCAAATGTACCCACATAGCATCCCTTGTTTCATATCATTGAACAGAGCTGGAGCATGCAAACTTGATTTATCTCAGGTATAATTGAACCATTTCTGCACTCTACATCTCACTGATCTGTGCTCTGCCAACTGGTTGCCCAGTTCATAGGCCTAAATTAGAGCTGTTCAAAGTTAAATATAATGAACAAATAACAGATTTGGGATTCTCAGGAGCAAGTGTTTAACTCAGCAAATTGGCTCTTATTTCTCCATACTGCTGTCACATATGGATGCACATCCAGGATTTTTCCTTAGGAGGGATGGCTTGGCCTGGTGGACTCCACCATGGTTATGGTGGGTCAACATTCTTCTGTTGATCCTTTTTCTTGCCTTTATCTCACTTCCTGATACATGCTCTGCAGAGTCCAGCGTGTCCATGATCAAACAGCATCAGGTTCTTCATCCTCAGGCAGGATGAAAAAAAGTGGGGGAAGCAGCAAATACACAGATTCTGAGAGAAAACTTACCTGCTTTTTTTTTTTTTCTTTTTCTTTTTTTTTTCTTTTTTTTTTTTAAACTAAACCAGAAAGGAAAGCAGAACGCAACTTTCCATTTTTCCAGTGGTACTGGTCCTGTGTAATTATACATGGCAGCCTCTGGGACCTGACAGCACTATATTCCAAATCCCATAGTGCTGATGTTGTCGAGAGGCTACTGCTTTGTGTGGCCACAGTCCTCCATTGTGTTGCCTTTGGGATGAAAAACACTATGAGCTTTGGAGTGTCAGGAGAGGGGTCTTGTACATCCTTCATTAAAAGCAGGAGTGTATCAGCTTTAAGGTACATATATATATAATTATATATATAATATATGTATATAATAATATAGTTTATTATAATTATATAATGAATTCTGTCTCAATGTAGTAACTTTATTAAGAATTGATATAATTTCATTTGATTCATTACCTCAGAAATAATATATTTCATAAAGGTTTCCTCCCTTTTTCCCTCCTACTTTCCTATTTCTCCTCCTTGTTTCCTGCATTCTTTACTTCCTTTCTCACGACAATATGACCAATAAGAGTCTTTATTATTTTAATTTCTGCAATAGGCTATCAAGCAAACCATGAATTTCTGAATGTGCTTGTGTTCACTAGCAGGTTCAGAAATGCTGAATGTCCCAGAGAAGACTTGATCAAATACAGTCAAGTCGAGTACAAATCTGAATACTTTCAGTCTGTGTACTGTTAGGTCAAATATCCAAAGTTCAGTTACTATTTCATTTACTTTACTTTTTGTCATTTTGGGTGTGTTATAAAATAATCTGATTGCACTGTTTAGGGGGGAATGGGAAGGAAAATAGAAAAAAAAAATTAGTTCTCCCCTTAAATTCCACAAAAAAAATTGTTACTTGTAAAGTTGTCTCTCATAAGTACCCCTACACAGTAGACAGATGAAAGCATCCTAGATGACATAAAATGTTTGATTTTATTAAACCCATCATGGATCCTCTGGCCTCTGATACTACACATTTGTTTATCAGCATTAAAATGCCTACGTTTTTTTTTGTTGCTCTTATTCATCTTAAAGAAATGTTGTAGTTGAACTTATGAGCTTTTTGTTTCAACACAGAGCTATAGATCTGTGTTGAAAAATTGTGTTCCTTTTAGCTCAGAGGTATTTGGTTTTTCTAGAAAAATAGAAAATTATTTCAAAGAAAACTGGAAAAGTACAAAAACATCCCCAAACCTCAATACCATATATTACATCTAAAAATCCTAAATATTTCCATCATCAAGATAATTGCTGAAGGTGATAAACACTCACATTTCTGAGGAATGCAGTAAAATGTATTTGGTGAATTGGGATTTCTAATTGTTCTTTGGAACAAGGATCTGACTTTTTAAATATAGTTTTAGAGCTTAGAACAACTGGACACCAAATCCCAACTGTGTATTCCAAAAGCTAGAATTTCAGGTTAAAAAAATTTAAAATACGGGTGAAAAATAGGAGACTGAGTTCCTTATGAGTGTTCAATGTATGATGCTTTCATAAAGCACACTAGGCAGTCTCTACTACAGGTAGAGATGCAAGGTGGTCCATCTCAAGGTAATTTTGAAAAAAAAAAAATTATTTGTAAGAGTTAAATTTGCAACCCTTTCAGGAAATCTTATCTCTTTCATGGTTACAACATCCCTCCTAGATTGTCTTTCTTGTCATGCCTACCCAGCTGCACAGTGACTAAATTTGCTCAAAGGAGTGCCAATCTCCACTTCTTCAGAACCCTGCCCTTTGCAGTGGAAGCTGCCAGGATGTGGCAAACATCTGGCCACCCTTCATGCTGATCCCATTCCAAATGTGATGTATATTAGACTAGTTAACAATCCAGATGTAATCTGTCACTGGGATTTTCACATGGATTATACTGGTTACTTTGGAGCAGTGGTAACAGAAAAAATGTCCCTAATAAAAACCCAAACTGAAAATAACACTGGTATGTGGGTTGGAAGATTTTCATTGCAGATTTCTAAGAAATATCATCGGGATTTGGAGAGGCAGGGGAAAGTATTTGTATTAGAGGAAAACATTTTTTCGCTAATGACCTGAAAAATGAAATATTCCAGCTAAGTACCAAATTCTGTACAAATTTTGTGAAAGCTGCAGGCTTTCTTCATATTTTCATTTTTACCAGAACTTCAGCTGGACTGGTTTTGCCATAATACAGAACTTCCAAGGAAGCTTAAAATTAATCCTCCCTTGACAAGTTCAGTTAGCACTATTGCTGACAAAAAATGTGAGATTTTTTTTTTTTTTAATTGTAAAACTTGCTGAATTTTTTTTTTTCTGAGTCGGGGAAAGGTCAAGAATTGAGAATCCACATCTCTATCAGTGCTAAAATAATGCTTCAAGTGGACAAAATTCAGAAAGTTGTTTGCTTTTCTTTGGCTAGATGTTTGTCTGGAGTTGAAAATGCTTATTGTTTGGTAACAATCTGAAATTAACAACTTCTAATGCATTTTAGTCTTATAAACAATTGCTTTCATAGTTTCTGATTTCTGTGGAAGACTACAATCTCTGCAGAGCTCACTGGCTTCTGATGCTGCTTGTTCTGTTAGCCATAAATTATATAGTCAAACTATGTAATTCTAGTAATTTAGTTCTGATACTGCTCCAGGTAATGCAATCTCTGAGCACACACCTCTGAGCAGGGCATCTCGTGCTAAAAGGGAAAGGTGTATTTCCCTCCATTACCACCTGCAGAGGCCTACTCAGTCACAGTTAATGAATAGCTACATTTGTCACTACGCAGCAGCTTCTTATTTCTTCTTTACCTCACAGCTTCCATCCTGGGAGATAGGTTATATTTCTTTCAGCTATTTATTTTAATGGCTGTCATTAAGTGCTTCGGTGGCTTCCTCAGGCTCTGTCTGTAATCAGTGAAGAAAAGTTGCTCCAGAGAGTTGAATGGGAGCATTCCTATCAGGTGCTGCTCAAAATGCTCTGGGTGAAATATCTTCACTTTACTGTGGAAACTGAGTGGGATGAATACCCTGGAGAACAAAATGTTGTTATCAGTCTATTATTAAGCAATTTCCTTCCAATTATTTGTTCTACCATCCCATCTTGAAAATCAGTTTGGAGGTTTGTTTTGTTTCTTGCTTTTGTTTTGGTCTCCTGGCTAGCACTTCCACTTCTTTCAGTATTTGTGCTTCCTTGCAAGAGGATTTGTCAGATCACATTTTTCCTTTAGCTCATATTCTGTGCTAGTAAATAAATTTGAGACCACCTTTGTCACAACCATATGAGAATTGTTATGGGATAAGTAGACAACTGTTATGGGAAAAGTCCATGACTGTTGGAGCTAGGTGATCTTCAAGATCTCTTTCAAACCAATATATGATGATGATTCTGTGAAATAACTTGCAGTTATTCATTCTGAGTGTAAATGGTTCTTGAAAGACATACTGGCTACAAAATATAGCAGGTTGCCAAAACAGAATGAAATATCCAGCCACTGTTTGATTGAATGGTGTATTCTGGACAATAGTATGTGTAAAAAATGCAGACCATAACTGAAAAGTTTATTTAAGCATGTAAATATTCTTAGGCATATGATACATATTAATAATGTCACTCAAAAGATCCAAATCTGTGTATGGATAGGCTTCATACTGTGCTTTGGAATTGCCCAGAAAAAATATTTTTTTTATGTTCAGTGAAATATCAGCAATTCTATATCAATGATTCTTTCTTTATTATTATTCAAAGCAATATCTTGAGTGTATGGGATTCTTGTAATAATTTCTGGTTTTTCTATATTACTACTTTTCCTATATTAAGGTTATTCCCTGTATATTCTTTAAAAACAAATTTACTGTTTGCTACTATGTTTCATATTTCCATATGTTCAGTCCAGATTATTGTATTTGTACCTAGGAAAAATCAAATTTATTAGAAAGGGAGATTTCACCAGGTATTTCACATCAAATATCACACTGAAACAAATTTGTCTACTATGCTCTCCTCAGTTTCCTTCAGCTTCTTTCTTTCCTTATTCATTTCCCATCTCTTATTGTTTCTTTGCATCTAAAAAAGTCTCATGTATTTTTCAGTATCCACCCCCATGGATTTGGTTAGTCATATATGAATCTTAAAAAGGAAAGATAAATAATTTTGGAGTTTTTAAAATAAATCAGTGATAGTCACTCTTAGGCCACTTCTGTAGACTGTTCAAATGTAGCAAAATTAGTGGAAGGTTTTGTAATATGTATGTTTCTTATAGAGGAAAATTTTCCCCAATATTATCTCGGAGGTTATAGTGCCCTCTAGTGCTACAGTTCTAATTTCTTTTTTTTTTTTTCCCACTAGTTCTAAATATGTAGAAAATAGTGTCCAGGAAGGACAGGGGGGCACAGTAATAATCATGTGGCATAGTTATTCAAAACCACATGAGTACTTATGAATTTAGGAGGCACTTTCCCCACATATTCCCTCCTTGGATGACAGAGGCCTTGACACATTTACACAACTGTATGCAAACTCTAGGAATGAGTAGTCTCTGTGGGAGAGGTTGAGAGGCATCTGACAAACTGAGAAAATGATTTGGCATTTTCTTTTTGGCACCCCAGTATGTGGGAGGGAAAATATTGCAACATTCTCAGTACCACAAACATTGCTTTGAATTGTTGCAGCTTTCTTTCATGCTGTTCACATGGTGTCTGAAGGGTGAGTCCAACAAGCATTTTAGACTTTTTTGTGTTAGCATCACAGACTGAGGGGAACCAAAGATGGGTTACCACAGATTAGAACAGCATAGGAAGGAAATTGGCTCACTGTGAAAAAAAGATGAAATAACAGAAAAATAAAACGTCTTTTAAAGGAAGAGAGTTAAAATTCTGCTATCTACTGCTTTACCGCCAGCTGGTTTTATGCACTGAATGAAAAAGAAAGAAGGTCCATTTATTCACATTTTCAGTTTATGCACTGAGTTAGTGCTGCAAATCCTTCTTCTTACGTATAGCCTTTGTAAATTTTGTCAAACTCTGCTGTGTTGAACGTTACATGTATGCCTTCCTTTGGACTTTATATCACCATCAGCACAACTACTTTGCATTGTGGTACTTCTAACATTTCATTTTAGAGTTAAACAACTTCCCTTGCAAAGAGTTTTTACTTATTATTATTATTATTATGTTGTTGTTGTTGTTTATTATTATTTCTTAATTTTGATTTCTATGAGGACATTATTGTTAGAATTTTAATATAGAACCTTGTTTCCTAACTCTGTTATTAATTTTCCTAAAATTATTCAGTTACTCAATTGATTCCCTGAGTTCTTTTGTTTAGTTAGACTTTCTTTTTGAATGGAAAAATTCTGGTGACAGGTATATACTCTAGATAATTACATTATCTTTTTCTCAGCCTGGAGGTTTCAGCTTTCTTTTGTTCACCAGCATAAATGGAAAAGTCTTACATACACCTTTTTATCAATGATATTTTTGATTAATGACAATTCAAAGATTTGAAACTTCTGAATGTAGATTCTCAGGTTTCATAAATTATTAAAGTTGCTTGGTTTAGGTAGATAGCTTGAAATCAGAATTTATTTAGTTTAAGATTAATTCAAACTGGGTTTTATCAAGCAACTGATAAGGAAATTTACCTAACGTGATATGTTTTGTGTCCTGTGTTTATCTGTAATGCTGCACACAAAGTCTTCAGCATGACTTGGAGCTGCCTATCCAAATGTTATTAGTGAACAGGAGAAAATGAACAAGAAAATGGGAAATGGAAAGGGAAAGGGAGAGGGAAAGGGAAAGGGAAAGGAGGCCCCTAACCATCCCCCCTATATTTACACAGATCTACTTTATCCTGTTTTATCTGTAGAGAGTACAAGGGGCCAGGTACTGATCTGAGGCAAATTGCTTTAAAGTTCAGAAGCACAGCAGCCATACAGAACCAATGTAAAGTTCACTTTCTACGAAAGTTTCTAGCTGTATAAAGCCCACAATTCCAAACCAGTGCATGTAGTTTTACATGGCTCCCTTCCTGGAAGCAACGACTATAATTGTTTTGTGCAACAATAACTAGACTTGTGTATACTAGTGTATATGGCATCAGCACCTACTTTTAGGTTTGCAACAGCTTTCCATTTTGTTAGAGAACTTGTATTAAAGATCTCCTTTGAACTCATCACTCAGTAGAGGGTTGAGGAAGCTGTCTCTTGTTTATGTGTATTTTTTTTTAGGATTTATTTTCAGTTCTTCATTGTTTCCACTTTGTGGTATTTAATTTAATGCACTAGAGCTTCCCTGAGTACCATCTGATGGATTTCATTGCTGCTTTTGCAAGACAGTGTGCCAGAAGAAAACATCTGGTTTTAAATGACAGTGAATTAAGCCAGCTCTCTGATCTGAGTCCTGGGAGGCTAGAACATACAGCAGACAAGCCCTTTCCTTTTATGTATGTAGTGCAAAAGACATCTCTGTTTATTATTTGCTTTAGAAAAGCTATCAAAGTGTAAACAGAAAGTGTAATAAAATATTTTTTTAAAAGAGCAGCAAAATATCTAAATGTCACTAAAGCTGTTAATAACCCAGTGGTGACAGGAACCATTTGTGGTATTACCAGGAAATACTGTACCATGTACTTCAGCAAGAGCACAGTTTCCATGAGGCAGCAGTGGTAATAGCACACTGTAATTTGTCTCACCTATGTTGTATTTACACACTGCTAAAGTAGCAAAATACTTGAGCCCCCAGTGTGTACAGAACCTGGAAGGTGCCTATAAGGCCAGGCAAATTTTACCTTATAGCTAAAAATCAAGTCTTAGATCAGTTTATCCAATATATAAAAAACTTAATGAGGATAAATTCGCAACTCTGCACTTTTTACCTCCACATGTGGCTGCTTGCAAGTGTTCCACAAAGGGGGTTTCACATTGCTTTTGCCCTAAATGCTTCAGACACTTCCCAGGAAGTCTTGGAGGAATCAGCGCAGTGGGATAATCTTATCCCAGGGCCAAAGTTAAGGTCTTTTCTTTTTTTCTTTACCATTGCTTCTGCTTCTGGTGGAAAAACTAGAAAGAGAATGAGTTGGATTTGTGATGGAAATTCAGTTTTGGAGGATACAAATATTACTTTGAGAAATATTGTGTGAAAAAGCATATAGCAAGTGAGGCAAGGCTGAGATTTTTGGAAAATATATTCTGGTGATTGTGGTAGAGAGACTTTCATGTGAAAATCTAGAGTGACTATTCTAAAATGGGCAGTAAAAATAAATAAATAAGGCTATAAATACAACAGGCTTGGCTTGAATTTGTCAGTACCACTGTAAAATAGAGAAACAAACAGACTTTTTAAAAGGTTAGTTTTCCTACAGCTCTGATTTACATAGGAATTTGAGTGTATTATAATGTTTTGACGAGCTTTGTGGTCTTGTGCAGTTGAGTAGGTTTATTACCCTGAAATAGATCATGAAGCTTGCAAGAAGACTTTACAATATCCATTATCATAAAGGAAATTTTTCATTGGCAAATGTGTACTGTAAGACACAAGAGGTTCCCCAACACGCTGACAAATATAAGAAATATCTATTCTTACAAAACAAACCAACCAAACCGAACAGCCAGTAAAGAAAACAAGCAAACAAACAAAAACACCCCAGTACTATGAGAACTCAAATTTTTAACTACATGAAAGATATGTACAGATAACAGTATTACAGGTATTATAGCAAATACTTCAGTTTAGGTAAATATGTTCCATTCATTCACTTTGTGGTGGGTTGATCCTGGCTGGATGCCAGGTACCCACCAAAGTCATTCTATCACTCCCCTCTGCAACTGGACAGGGGAGAAAACAAAAGGCTCATGAGTTGAGAAAAGGACAGGGAGAGATCATTTATTGATTACTGTCATGGGCAAAAAGACCCAATTTGGGGAAATAAATTGAATTTATAATAAGAACTAAAATCTTAAAAACCCAACTTCCACCCTTCCCTCCTTCACAGGCTCTACTTCCTCCCCCAGTGAAGTGAAGGAGACAGGGAATGGGGATTGCAGTCAGTTCATTGCATATGGTTTCTGCTTTTGCTCAGGGAGAGGAGTTTCCCCTGCTCCAGCATGGGTACCCTGCCACAGCAGACAGTCCACCATGACCTTCTCCAACTTTATGCCTCCCGATGGGCTTCAGTTCTTTTTGAACTGCTCCAGGTTGGGTCCCTTTCTATGGGGTGCAGTCCTCCAAAAACAGGCTGCGCCAGTGAGGGTCCCCCACAGTGTCCCAAATCCTACCAGGAAACCTGCTGCAGTGTGGGCTCCTCTCCCTATGGATCTGCAGGACCCTGCTTCACTGAGGGCTTCCCACCATCACAGCCCCCTTCAGGCATTCAGCTGCTCTGTTGTGGGTGCCCTCCATGGGCTGCAGGTGGATCTCTGCCCCTCCATCGACCTCCAAGGGCTTCAGGGGCACAGCTGCTTCACCATGGTCTGAACCACGGACTGGAGGGAATCCTAGCACAGGTGCCTGGAGCACCTCCTTCCCCTCCTTCTCCACTGACCTTGGTGTCTGCAGAGTTCTTTTGCTTGCACATTTTCACTCCTCTGTTCTTGGAGCACAGTTAAATCTGTGAAAGAACTTTTTTTTGCCTTTCTTAAATATCTTATCACAGAGGCCTTACTACCTTCTCCGACAGGCTTGGTCTTGACCTGCAGTGGGTCAGTCCTGGAGCTGGCTGGCTCTGCCAGATATGGAGGAAGTTTCTGGCAGCTTCTCACAGAAGCCACCCCTGTTGCTGTCCACACACCAAAACTTGGTCATGTAAACCCAATACAAACTTCAAATGTAAATTAAGCCAGAGTTTGTTAGGATTTTTCACAAAATTATACTGCTGGGTTTTTTTCATTCTCCCACTATCTTTATGTACATAGAGAGGTTGTCTACAGCAAATAAAATAGCATTTTAAAGAAAATACTTTTAGTTTGGGAATATGTATAAAGTCCTGCTGAGCAGCACAGTTGTTTAGAATCCTCTTCCAGATTTATGTCTTCTACAGACTGGAGGGGTAATGGACTTGTACAATCATTCTAGTTTTTAAATTAGTGAGTCAAAACTCCATGGGAGACAATGACTAGCTCTGCATTGTATGCTGTGGGTTTAGTGACATCCAGCAGTGTACTTATGGAGTAACTCAAATAAAGTCATTATGTAAAGCCCACATGAGGTAGATCTGTACATTTTTAAGTGTTAAGTAATAATGTTTTATTACTCTATTTTCTGTTTTATTATTCTAGTTTTATGCAGGCTATTTTTGCAAGAAAACCCATCTTTGAGTACTTTCTCCATGCTTTGCAACAGAGAAAATAAGGACAAATAGAAGTAACAATCAGGCATTTGTACCAATTCAGAGTGGCTAAGATACTAAGATCAGTATCCTTGCTGACTAGGGTACAGAAAAACCAATTAATCCAAAATCCTGAGTATTCCAGCTTTAATCACACTGTGCAGATTCACTGGTAGTTTGTGCTGTGGTACATTTCTCAACTCCATAAAGAAACTTTTTCACCTAGCCAGGCTAATGGACCAGCAAATATTGTAGATGGCTGTTCTACAGTCCCCATTGCAAAGCAACTGAAACATACTAGTCAATATGAAAAATAAAGATTAAAACCACAGACAATAAATCAATTACTTGACTCTTTTGCAATCTATAAATGCTTTCTTCATGCTGCTTTAAAATGAAGTCTGAGGCCAGCAGCTTTTCCAATCAGTGCTCAAGCTTTTCCCACATTTGTTCAATTTTTGACTTTGGCTATTGGGTATTTTTCTAGGCTTAATTTTTTAAAAAATTTGGTAATTTATTGACAGAGGTAGTTCGCTAGATGCATAATTTGGAGTCAGAAGTGTGGATTTTTATAGGACTATATGTATACAAGCACAAAGCCACAATAATACATAAGTGATCAGTCTGGTGACTAATATCAATACTCAAATATCAGGTTCTCAAAATAAACCATGCAAGACTTTGTTTGCTCCGTTCGTGTTCCCTAAGTTCTGAGAAAGGTTGAAGGCAGGATTGGCCTGGCTGGATGTACGAGAAATATTGCAATACACAGTCAGATTTGCAGGGCTGTTCAAGACAGACATTTCCCTTGGGTATAGTGGTTCTGCATTCCTTCAAACTGTTCACATTTATCCCAGAGGGTAGAGTAGCCCTCTGAGAGGAACAAAAGAACATTGTTTTCTGATGAAATTAAATATAAAAGTAATCTGAGATTCTGAAGACAAAAACTGCTTACAGCATAATTTGAGGATAATGTACATCTCTCTGTTTTTGCCTCTGTAGCCTCATGACAAGCATATACATGTCCTATTTCAATGTGAAAAAAAGCCCCATTTCAATAAAAGGGAGTTGTTTCCTAAATTTGTCTGGGCACAGAAACTACCAAATCAAACAAACGTTTCAGTTCAGATGTTTCTACCATCCATCTGTGTTAAGCCTTGAAAAACATAATATTAATTTCATTGTCCCTATCATTCAGACTGTGTAAATAGAACAATATTTTGGCTATGCGTTTTGTTTTTGCAATGCTATATAGTAATACTTAGTGGGGCTGTAAGTCAATCACAGTGCAACAAGAAGTCAGCAATGGAAGCCTCAGAGGCAGGAAACTTGTTCTGTGCTGGTTTGCTCTGTTCCCTGCCGACATAGAGGCCAACACAGAAAAGAGGAAAAGCAAAGTTATAAATTATATCATGTAGAAGGTCTAAGTAATTCTTCTTGGCCTTGGTAAGAGCGAAATTTCAGTTAAACTTTGGTTTTATTTTATTTTTTTATTATTATCCTAACAGATAGAGAACAGTAGATATTGTTGCATGTTAATTGGTCTAAAATCAAAGCAGGAGATCTCAGTAAGTGACTTTTGATGAGTTCATATAGAAGCAGGATAAGAACTAGTGGTGGGTTAAATTTGCCTGTCTACCAGGTGCTCACCAAGCCACTCTTACACTCCCCCTCCTTAACAGGGGAGAAGATATAAAATACATCTCAGAAACTGAAATAAGTACACAGGGATAATTTGCCTATAAATGTTATGGGTAAAACAGACTTTAGGAAGATGAATTTTATTTATTGCCAAGTGTAACAGAGTACAATAATAGGAAATAGGAACAGGTCTGAAAACACCTTCCTTCTATCCCTCCCTTTTTGTCAGACTCAGCTTTGCTATGAGTATTTCTACCTCCTCCCCTCCAGCAGTGTAGGGACACAGGGAATGAAGGCTGCAGTCAGTTCCTAATAATTCATCTCTGCCATTTTTTCCTCTGTGTATTTCCCCTACTTCATCATAGGTCCCCTCTCACTGGGCACAGCTCTTCAGTAACTTCTCTGGTGTGGGTCCTTTCCACTGGGTGTAATCCTCCAGGAACACTCCTCCAGCATGAGTTCCCAAAAGGCTCACAGTCCTGCCAGGACTCTCCCTGCTCCAGCATGGCCTGTCCACGTGCAGAACCTTCTTTCAGCTTATATCCACCTATTCCTCCTGGCATGTGGTTGGATGTGGTTGGATGTCTGCTCCACCATGGACCTTCATGGGCTACAGAAAGTCAGCCTGCATCATGATCTTCACAGGTCTGCTCTGGCAGCTGAAGCACCTCCTTTCCCTCTTCTTCACTGACCTTGGTGGCTGCAAGGTTGCTCTTCTTACATTTTCTCCCTCCTCTTTCCCAGAAGCCGTTGTGCAGCATTTCTCTGACTTTCTTAAACGTGTTACTGCAGAATTGGTATCAATATATGCAAAAACATAAAAACACATACACACTTACAAAAACCCCTTACAGTCCTTTGTAGGGCCAGTTGTATGTGATAGATTGCTTTTGTTTGTTCACCACACTGAAGTGGATCTTTTAAACTCAAAACTTTTTCTCACAAATATTTTAAACTCAAAATTGTCAAAAATTCTCTAAATAATATTTGCTTTTTCATTTACACTCTGGAAAGATTAAATGTTATCCAACACATGCCTCTTTCAACCCAGTTAGAAATCCCAGTACTGTTTGTGTTTTCTCACATCTAAAATCTTCATGCTAGTAGCATCCTTTTCCTTTTTATAGCCACTAGTATTAATCCTGAATGAAATATTTATCCTAAATTAAACCAGGTCAAAGAAGCTCATAGAATTTCTGTTATCTTCTAATATGGAAGTGTTGAGTGATTGAAAAATATTACTTTCACTAAAAATAGGCTTACAGAATTCTCGTTAGAGTCAATTTTGAACAGTTTAGACTTTTCTTTTTGAGAATCACTTAACTGAACTGAAGATAGCCTTTCTGATCTCTCATGATACTCTAAGTCTATAGAACTGAAAAAAAAGAATGATGGTACAAATATGAAGAGGTGGGAAAAAAAATCAATGGTTAAATAAATTTGTTTACATAACTGCTATGCTTTCCTGAAACCCAGCCAGCTAGGAGAGGTCTTCAAAAGTCACTATTACCTACCATTTGTGGGTTTGTATCCCCAAAACAGAGTATTCAGGGATTAGGTGATAAATCACTATGTTATCAGATTTGGAAGTGCAGGGCAAGCACAAGGAAGAAGGTGTCTGAGGCCTCAGGGGTGAATTTCTGCTCAACAGATATTCTGTTCAGGAAGGAAGACGTATGTTCCGCATCTACATTCATTTCAGGGAAAAACAAGCCTAAGGATAGGGCTTGTCAAAAGAATATGTTCCATCCCCTGAGGAGGTGTGTGAAAAATCTTGAGAGTTAGCTTAATTTGACAACCTTCTGAACTGAAGGGAGCACAGGAAAAATATAAAGCCAAGCAGCACATTACTAGATATAAGAGCATGTAGTAGCTATTGTCCTATATTATATTGCCCTATTGTTAAATAAAACAGCTGTTTTTCAATTAGTTTTTTTAATTAAGATTTCTTTTGCGACACTTACGTTTGCATTTATCTAATGATAAGTGATTTAGGGGGCCACTGGTAAAATTCAATCTTTCGCATTCTGTAGCCATCAAGAATCCTCAAATGGAGAATGGGCACTAAACAAGCATACTATAGAAATTAACAGTATTTTTTCTATAAATTCCTAGGCAAGTGTATCTTGATATCTCGGTGCATTGATAAAAAGACATGAAGGCGAAAATACTGCTCGATCTTTTTTGTTTATTTATTTGTTTGAGGGGGGTTTGTGGGGCTTTTTTATGGGTTTTGGAGTGGGGGGCGTGGCTGGTTAGTTGGTTTGGTTTGAGTTGGTTTGTTTATTTGTTTTTTTTTTTATAATTGAAGTACAATAGCTGAACAAAAGGAAAAGATCATGGAACCTCCTCATTTTATCAAAACCAGTAAAATTCAAGTTATCTCAGCACCACTTACAGAAGGGATCTAATAGGAATGGAATTTAATCATTCAAGAACACAGGCAGACACCAGGAAACAGGAAACACATAAATCACAAAAGATGTGGAAAAAAATGGCCTCCATCCATGCCCTGATTTCTATTCCTCTAAGAATTCACAGAACTTCAGTTATAATACTCTGGTAGGAAGCTCTGCTGTCTTTTTTTTCAGACTCTTAACTGGTGTCAAAATCTCTCATATAGAAATCTGCTCCTTCCTTGAAAAAACTCACTGATGTCTAGACAGTAGATTCTGGGGGGAAAAAAATTATGTTTCTCCCCCTGTAATTTTACTGTCTTTAGAGATTTTGCTCCATCTCTGCTTCAAAAGTGAAGTTGGTGAATTATTCCTCCCTTGTATTGAGTTAGAAGAGACTGAACTATGATTTCTTTTGTTTCGTCTTTTTCACAGGTTATTTCAGAAATCATGTACAGCAGAATTCCATATAGTTACACTTGTTTAATTGAAATATTCATGTATTAATGAAGTTTTTTATGAATCCTATTTTTCAAAGAAATTAAATCTTTGTTTTTAAATTAATAAAGAAAATTCTTTTTGCAATATGCAAAATATTAGTATGAAACAGAATAAGATCCTAAACTGGATATATCACAATAAAAATTCATTAAGGCAAGCATAAGCAAGGATTTCCAAAAAAATCTGCTAACTATGTTAAAATTTCTATTTTTCTTTTGATATTTGAGCTTTAGAGTTTTAAAAATGTGTCTGCCATATGTCTTTTTTCAAAAGAATTCAGAAAGAATCTGAAAGCAGAAATTCCCACGCTATAACATCCCTCCTGATGCTAATGTGCTAATAGAAAACACTAAAAGAATCCTGTTATGGACAATGACATAACATGTTGAATACTTTTTTAGCTGTTTTAAAACTTATTGTCCTTAATCAGGAACAATACTTGGTACAAAATTGTACGGCCTTGTTTCACAGTAATATATAACACAGTGGAGATCATGCTGGAAATTACAGTGTGGCGTCCTACTGAGAAACTGAAGTAGTGAAACTGTCTTGAAAGACTCATAACAGAGACTGATGATCTGAGACAGAGTTTTATGCTATTAAGGCAATATGAATAAATGCTGTTGCCTGTTGTAACAAGGACAGAATTGTCTGATCCAAGATATCTAGTCCCATGTTAATAAAATCATTCTGAGTATCCTACATAAAAAATAATGTCTGATAAAAAGCATGGCTAAAAGTTACCTTCTAGGACATTTTCATCCTCTACTAAGACGTTCATAAAGCTCTGAGATCTAATTATTTGGGTATTAGTGTACAATGGGTCTTTGGAAGTTCACCCATCCCTTCTGCCAGATCTTATCAACTGTGACAGTATTTTACTCAATCTGGGTAGGCCCATGGAAAAGACCACCCACTTATCCCATACAAGTCAAAGAACAAGTTTCTGACAAATCTTAACTACTGTTCATGACAATCAAATTTAACTGATTTACCTAAACCCATATTTTAATATTCCACCTGTATTACCACATTCCTAAACTAATGTAAATTAAGGAGATGTTTGATGACAAAAATTTTCATAACTGTACTGTTCATGTCTTCACCTTTCATATTATTGCATTCATTAATGTAAACACCTGAAGGATAGAGCTATAAATAAAAGGATATGTGACTTCAAGAAAGATCACAAAATGAAAATTTTCTGACACTTTCCAGTTTGCTGCTTAGGTTGTGTGGCTGCTGGTGAGAGGGAAAGGAGTTGACATCTGGGGAGGTAGCTTTGCTTATCCTGAATGATGACTGTATCTCAGACCATCCTGCTAACTCATAGGCACTTTTGCTGCACTATAGAAAGTATTTGGGTGGAAAAAAATTGTTTCATAAAAGGTTGGTCACAGCTATAATTCAGAAGTGTATGGGTTATATGTTTTCAATTACTGGAGGGCTTAGTTATCAAATCATTCTTCTTGGCTTTGCTGAGAAATGTTTTATGATGCTTCTTTGTTTCCAGCTGATAAGCTAGCAGCTTCTTGTGGCTGCAGGACAGATTCCAATGACTACTTCATCTGTATAAACCATTTGTCATGGAGAGTTAATGGATTAGGGGTTTTTTTCTGCCTGTGTGTAAATTTAATGCATACTGTTTAAGAAATGCACTAAAACCAAATTTAGTTATACAAAATAATAGCAAACAATTTAAAAAATAGAGAGGTGTTAGGAAAAAACAGCTACAGTGGTATCAATTGTATCTAGTAATTCACTAAAAATATTTCAAATATGAATATAGGAATAATTTTCATATATCTGTTTCCCTTTGGAAAATATTATTTGTATGCTAATTTCTTCATTTTTATTAGACATGCAGGATTCCAGAACAATTAATATGAAGAGGACTTTTCCTTTCTTTTTTTTTTAGGTTTTTACCAAGATTAATATAAATTCTTTTAAGAAATATCAAGGGATGCATGCAAATAATTTATTTAAAAGTACTCCTCTTTAGGGAACATTCTGAACCAATGTTTCAGAGCATGGTTCCAGTTAATCACAGGTGCATACTTTTAAAGGATGTACCAAGGACCTATGATAAACTGAGGCTTGATTCTAATGAATCAAAAAGAGTTTTTCTTTAAATACATCACTCAATCACATCAGAATAAAAATCAAAGTATCAGAAGTATCAACTTTCTATTTATAAAATAAAAACTCTCAGAATTAAGATTTAAGGATTGCATATCCTCATATAAGAAAATAATACGTATTTAATGAAAAATGGAAAGCAGTCACTAAAACAAATGAAATTAAACTACAGTTAAATGTTTAGCTGATTGAGGATAGTGGAGTGAGACAAATAAGTAAAAGTATCTTCTCCATGGAACATCTAGGGAAATGATTACTTTTTTGCATGGCAGAAATGTTCATTGTCTTCATTGAGTCTTACAGCAAATCAATGGATTATAATGGATGGCCATTATACATACCTATCCTATATAAAAAATATAAAAAGTTAATTGATTTTATTTCCAAAAAGCTTCACAATAGTTGTGCAGTACAGAATATATAATTAATGAACATGATGATTTGAATTTAACAAGATCTGCAGAAACACCTCTGCAATATCTTGCTAGAACTTGACAAATATAATCAAATAAAAACATTCCAATTAACCTGAAATTTGAGCATTTTTACTGCATCCTTCTTCACATTACCATGAGAAACACAACCACAGTTATTAAAAATAAAAGATAAAAAAATGCATCTTTCATTCGAGAGGACTGCATTTTCAATCCTACAGTTGTAATTAATAATGGGACTAAAATAGTCATAGCCGTGTTGAATTTTTATAATGAAAAAGGGTGTTTGTATATATATTTTCTTTCCCTGTCCCAAAGCTACATTGGCAACACCCAAAACCATCTCTAGCATCTTTTAGAATTTCAGTAAAGCACTTAACAACATTTCTGAAAATTAATACTGAAATAACACCATTATACTTGCCACCAACTATATGCATTATGTGCGATATACCTAGTGCTTAAACAATGTGCAGTACATATAGATTGCAGGCAGAGAAAACACTTTTCCTTCATATTGTTTCTCTACACAGAGTCCTAGGGCCTCTTTTGTCCCTACCTCCAAGGCAAATAAATCTATATGAAGATTTCTAGAAGTACCAAATTAAGTGCTTCTGTAAATAGATTTAGGGTAACAAAGAGCAGAACCCGTCAGAGTCTCTGTCCCTGACTCTGCAGCACGTAGATAATAAGCTACCCCTAAAGAGTCCACGTGAGTCCTGGTGGGCATATCCTAGAAAAGAACAGTGAGTTTTTAATTGGATTTCTAGAGCCATCTCAGCACCCCCTCACGGAGGCTGAAGTACCTCATTATCAAACAGAAGCATTCTGCTTGGCATGTATTAATCCTGGCTCCATGTTGGTGTTCTTCTATAGAATTAGCCACTAATCTCTTTGTTGGATCTCACTGTATGTCCAGTCTGTGCTCTGACACATCACCCTGTGATTGCAGAGCAGACACCTTCCCCACAACCACTGATGGCTGTTGCTGAAACCTATGCAAGAGACCACATTACAGGCCGGATATTGAATCTTGCACAGATTTATACAGCTGTTAGCTTTCCTTCTCCATCTTTTTCTCTCCTGTTAAGCAGCAACATGAAAAACATCATTAAATGTTTCCTTTCCTGCTTGTGGTTTGGCCATAAGAGCATGTGAACAGATGTGTCACCTCTGCTCTGGTCTGTATGGTGAGCTATTATTATGCTCTGCAGGTAACTGTTGGGGACCTGTTTAACAGGTGGTAGAATTCTGAATAAATATACACAATCATGGAAGGTTTGCTTAGACCAGTTTCAGTCATGTTGATAAGGGAAAACTTGAGGTTCAGATATAAAAAATCAGCATTATAAGCCATGATTCTAAATTACAGTATTATACAAAATGTGTATAATACCCTATAAATAGCAGAGAAATCAGTGCCATGTGGTATTTAAGCTGAGAGTGCAAATGAAAGATTTTGTGCCATGTAACCCCTGATGGGGGATCTCTGTTAAAACATTCATATATGAATCCAAAGAGCTCATTTCAAACATTTATTTAAGCAGTACAAATGCATTAACAAACTAAATCAGCCTAATACCATAATGTAATAAGCAGTTTGACCCCTTTCAAGGCTGATTATTTTCACAAAGTAGGTTTCCATCTTCTGTGTGTTGGCAGAGCATCAGCATCTAAACAAAACCCAGCAGAGACTGATCTCTGTTTCGTATTTTGAAGCATTTCATTACAGCAAACGCAGAAGCTTTCAACTGGATCAAATTATGATTTGTATTGTTGACAACAAGTTAGACGTTGACCAAATTGTTCCCCTAAACAATGCAAGAAAAAGAAAAATTTCTAGAAGCTGCAGTTATGTTACAGAACTCTCTTCTGGCTACTGACTAGCTGTGAAGAGTACTGGTTCAACATTTTGGATGCATACTTTATCTCACAGAGAAGGGATTTAAGCCAAGTGCTGGAAATTCATCAAATCCTATGCCAAGAGATGAAGATATTGTGTGACACTGAAGAAAGGAAAAGATGGCCAGGCTTTTGGATAATGGTCAATTAACTTTTTCCACAGCAGTTAGAACAGGATGAGAAAATGTATTGAACCTGTCATAATTGGTAACTTCTGTATGACACATGCAAAATGTATTTCAGACATAGTTCTGCTATTCTTCTAGAGAGTCAAAATATTAAACTGTTTTAACAAAAATGAATGGGTTTTTTTTTGCAATTTAGCAGAAGCAAAAATATTTCAATAGGATGCGAGTGTTACAGTGTTTCATACATTCTCCTTCACAAAAGTATTTGAAAACCAGAAAGTGTGACTGACAGTAAAAAATGGGCTGGTATTGACCACTGTATTGGGTTTTATAATCTGATGGAAATTCAGAAAGTAAGTCATTTGTGAAGAGTGTGAGGAAGTGATTATTGGTAAATTTGTTTATACATGAGTTGCATGCTAAAACCTGGTTTCCTGACAATACCTTAAGAATGATGATTGCATTGCTGACTATTGTTTCTTGCTTATGGTTCTTTCAATTTTTTAGCTTAGAACAACAATGCTGCTTCTAATATATTACACAATACTCATGAATATTTACACAGATTGTTATGAGCAACCAAATACTCTGTGAGCATGAGACTATGAGCAGTTACAGATAGAGGTTGTGATTTCACCCACTCTTTCCACAGACACAGTAAAACTTCCAACCCATCAGGAAGCAGATGAAAAAGCTTTTTGTGAATATATTATATAATTAAAATGGAGTTTTCTGTTCATAAACAGTTTTCAAGCCAGTTCTGATTAAAATTTCCATTTTCTTCCGTACAGATGCCTGGAATAAATGGCCTATAGTGATTTCAACTGGGTATCAATTTTTTACTTCAGTAAAAAAGTACTAAATATTTACTATCTCTGATAAATGATTTAAACATCATGTACACATATATATATATCCAATAGCTGGTAGCAATGCAACCATTGCTCATGGCAACTCATTGTCAGTATTTAACTAATCATTTCAGAGAAACAAGTACACTTTTTTTTTTTATTGTATAAAAAAGAATGTGCTGGTTTGATGGTGTTTTTTTGTTTAACACTGTAATAGTCCAATCCTTTTGGTTAAAAATAATAGAAGACTGTAAAGCAGGTCTGGTCCTAATCTTATTTTGTATGCTCGAAATATCTGTCTGAAGACACAGCCCAAACTGAAAATTATAAAAATCTGTCTGTTCCAGCTATGAGGAAAGACAGTCTAAGAGACCAAAGGCAAATCTCATGCTCTTTCGTTAGCATGCAGGCAAAATCAAATTGTCCACTCAAGTCCCAGAACACTGCTTGTCCACACTGCACAGTGAAGTGTCAAGCTGAAATACTAAGTTAAGAGCTCGAAAGCGAGATAGCACTATCAGCACAATGCTGGTACAGCTGCACAGGGCTGGCAGCATTGTCTCCAGCCCTCTAATTATCTCATTCAGAGCTGTATCTGGCCATGATGTGACAATATGTTAAACTGTCTGCATGGCTTCTGGTGACAGATCAAAAATGGTGTGGCTAAATGATGTAGAGTCCCAGTCCAGATTGCTTCTATTCTGCTATTTTCAGATCTCTTCATGCGCCCTAATGAATAAAGTTTTATCAGCAACTTCATGCCAAATGAAGCTTTGTCAGTTCTCCTGCATGGAACATAAAAAACCCATAAAAGTTGGCATACATTTGAAGTCAAGTATTCTGGCTAATTTGACAAAATAAAAGTGTTTTCCCAAGCCTATTTAGAGCAAATTGGTTCTTCATTTCTTCCTGTAGCATGCAGGTCTAATGGGGGATACATAACATGTTTAATGTGGAATTTAGACATAAACAACAGCAAATCAAAACCACAGAAAGCTGCACTCTTCCTTCCTTCCTTCCTTCCTTGGAGTCCACTGGATTGCTTACAACTGCCCCCTATTGCTGTTACACATACCAGGAAAGAGAAACTACAATCACATTACGCTGAGAAATGACTAACATGACTGATAAGAGAATAATAAACAAAAGTGTTTATAACAGCTTCTAAATTGTCAACATCTGGGTCTTTTCTCCACTACTTAGTATTTAATGTTTTAAATTTCCTACCTTGAAAACAAGTAAAGATTTAACAATCTCATATTTCTTTCCATCTATTTTTTGCGTTTACTTTTATAAAAAGTTAAATTAACTATGAATAGTGAACAAATGATTAAATATGCAGTCTTTTCATGAATAATACATGAGAAGTACATTTGTCAGATATGCTTTTCCTAAAATTATTTTGTTCATCTCTAAGCAAACAAACAACAGCTATAATAAAAAGTAGACTGTAGTTTTTCTTTTTTCTTTGCTTTGTGAAAATATTATTAGAAATACAGTTAGAGATTTGTAGAGGTTTTTGGCAAGTATCTCTTAACATCCTGAGGATTTCATTTCTCATGTGTGGAGTTAGTAGGCTAGTAAGGAGAGATGTAGTCAGACCATGGCAATTATGTTAAAGTGGTGTTTTGGCCTGTTAACTGGCCCAGAAATAAAAATCTAAATAATTAAAAAAAGGATTGAAAGTTTCTCGTTTATTGTCTCTCAATGATTTCCATACTACCTCTGCTCAGTTCTCAGTTTAAATGTAAAAAAGCTGTGGTATTTCCCTCTAACTGTTCCATTCTCCAACTCATCCTAGACTCTGAAAGTTAAGCTGGCTTTTCTCTGGCTCACACGTCTCCTACAAAGACCCTGCAATCTGACTGTTAGGAATTTGGTTGATGAGGTGCCAGCTGGAACTAAGCCTGGTTCATTCCCTGAGAGATGCGCTGGTTCTGCAGAGCAACAAAAGGCAAAAGTAACAGCAGTTTTCTTTAGCAAAGAGGCTGAACACATCAACAGATAAAGTATCGTGTGTTTCAGAAACCTTTGTTACCTTCATGACTCTGCTGCTCCAGGTTGCTGAGTCACCTTGGACAAATCACTCCACTTGTCCTTGCAGTCTTTACTACGCCCGTAAAAAGAAATAGTCTGTCAAGTAGATGATCTAAAGTAGGGCAAAGACTGCATAATAATTACTTGATGTAAAGGTAGTCAGGAAAGGGATAACTATATGCAACCTAGTATTCTTTTAAATTAAAAAACATGAGTACAAATATTTAAGAATAGAATAAATCTGAATGTATTTCTTACTCTAACTCTCCCTGGGGGAAAAGGAACACTTAAATAGCTAATCATCCTGACACGAATCCAATTAACACAGAGATGCTGAGGACAGGTAATGTATAAAATCATTAACAGTTATCTACCATTTTCAGAAACATTATTTTAGAAGCTACTAGAGCAAACCACAATCATTGAAATCTTATATTCTATAGAAAGCTATTTGATGATGCCATTAATACTGTACAGTTTCCTGGTTGGAATTTATTTAAAATCAGAGAAAAGACTAAACTGAGGAGGAAAAAAATCCCACCCCCCCCCAAAAAAAAAAAAAAAAAAAGGAATTTAAAACCAAAGAAGACAAATGCCTGTTGATATGCCTTTCTTCATCATGTGATTAAAGGGAATTACATATATACATATAAACTGCTAAAATCTTTGAACAAATAAATTTTTAATTTTCTTCATAACTTGAGATATTTTTGTGTTGTCCACGGCAGTTCCTGTAAGACACCAACAGAGGAAGAGGGGAAATAAAAGTAGACATTGTTGTCCTTCACACTGTTTATATACTTGCCAATGACAAACACTTGCCACATAAGACAGTACATGATGAGACCAAAAGCTATAAATCCAGCAACTGGAATTTTTATCCTGATGTTACTTTGATACAGGAAGAAAAATTTTGTTTGCAATGAACATTTTACAAAGTTGCAGGTTTCTTGAGCAGAGAAAGCTAAAGCCCCAGCTGGGGGCATCTGTTCATGAATGTTGAAGGACAGAATACACATTTATTTAAGGACCTACTTTCCAAGTGCAGGATAATATCTTTTTTGAGGGTTCATTTATGGGCTCAAGAAGGAAGCTGTCAAAGATGGTCCTTTATTAAAAGTCTGATGCTAGGATGTTCCAAAAGGAATGAAATAATTTGGAAAAAAAGCTTCTCTTCACGACTCCAGCATATAATTTTGCTCATACAAAGGAAGATTCTTCCTCATTTTAGTTCTATGCCATTTCATCAAAGGTGATAAAATAGGGAGCAGGTCCTATGTAGTCTGAAAGAGGAAACCTGTATTTCAGGATATAATAGCCTGAGTGTTTTCCCTGGCTGGTCCAACCTAATGATTGACATTACTCCTTTATTCACTAGTGAATTTAATTTACAAAGGGCAGAAACTTTCTGCTGTCTGGAAAATACTGACTAAGAATTAAAATGTTAATGAAAAACAAGAGGTTTGGTTTCTTCCAGGTTTTTGTTTGTTTGTTTTTTTATGTAGAAGATCTAAACAACTTTAATAATGTCCTTTTGTTTTACAGCACTTTATTCTCATTCTCAACTCCTGGCTGATTGAAGTATTAGTTTTCTGTTTACTTTTATTTTCACTGTTCTGCTGAGCTTCTATAAGTTTCTAATACTTCTGTCAGGGATTACACTTAAACCCTGCTTGCCAATTTGTTAAACCATTGAAGGCCTTATTGTAAAAAAAAAAAAAAAAGAAAGGGATGTGCATGAAAAAATTACCAACTTACTTTTAAAAGAAACTACTGAAAATAGCTGGATAGTGCATCAAACTAAATCCTCTATTTCCTCTCTGGGAAGAATTTGCTCTCATGTATGCAGAACTTTGCAAACAGGTACTTTTTGCAAGTAATTATTTAGCTCCTTTCCTATCTTAATCTTACTCTTTCACTTCTTACCAGCTTATCAGAAGTGATTTCTTCAGAGAGGCTATAAAAGTAAAATCCTTTATTATAATCCCTTGTAAAGAGATCATAAGGGAAAATGTTTATTCATATTCCCCATTAATGTCTTGACAAAAAAAAGAAAGAAAGTTATGAATTCTCTAGATGCTCCTCTGTGACACAGAGGTTGAAAAGTCATTACATAATAATAAATAGCCTATATCACTATAACAGCAACAGACATATTGTTGCAAAGGTCATTTTGTGTCATTCTTACTCTTCTGTGCCTGTCAAGGTCTCAGTACCTCTCTCGTTTAACACATGGAGAACACTTAAACTAGGGTGGTGAAATGTGAAAGGAAGCATCTGTGCTGTTCAAAATTGAACCAAATGTGTCTTTACTCCAAGGAGACAAGTGTGTAAGTGCCTGGGTGAATGCCAGTGCATTGAAAAGGTCAACATTTGTAAGGAAACAAATGTCTTTGACAGAAGTTTAGGCTTGGCTTGTGAGTGAAAAAAGCAGAAAATAGTAATGATTTCTTTGAAAGTAAATGCTCTGAAAAAAAAATACTGAAGATCAGCAGTCTGAGCTAAAAGAAGTATGTCTGACAAGCCCATATGGCAAAGAACAGCTCCTTGTAGGTCTAAATTCATATTTACAAACAATGCAGCATTATTTGAAGAAAATGCACCTGACCTAAGACAACTTTGCAGGACAGACGTACACTACTCATCAGCTAAGTCATTCAGCCACACCTGACTCATTCCAGACGTGAGGGAGGTTACAGAAATTTCTAAATTTCCTTGGTTAGTCCAGGCAGAATAATCTTAGATTACCCTGCACCTATGGTTGTAGGAACAATTTTAGAAGAAAGTTCTCAAGTTCCTTACTATCCATGAAGCTATGTAAAGTAGTTGGAAAATTGCTCTGGAATGGTTACACTTTCCAATTAAATCTTTTTTCTATGGTATTGCTGTGACATTCCAAGGAAAAGGAACATCTTCCATGTGGGAGTGAAGAAAGATGCAGCAGAATGTAAATTTCCTTCTCAGACCAAGAACATGAGCAGAAACCAGAAACTGCTCTAAGCTTTTCATAGGACTCTATCCTAAAAATGAAAATTAGCATACGCATAAATGGTTGTAAAAATGAAACATTGGGAATATAATATATTAAAAAGCATATCTTAAGATTTACAATGAAAGCTGGGATGAGTTTTAAAAAGTAATTATACAGTACTTGTTGAGTAAGTCTGAATTCGCAAGGTGACTAATCGCAGATACTTGCTATTAGCATAGCAGTTTAAATAACATAAACTGTACTACATTTTCTGCTGTCCTTTTTTAGCATAAGCAATACAGTTTACTAAAAAAAATTATACTAAGAAATTGGCACTGTTATTGCAAAGCTAAACATCACAAAAATACGTATTTTAAATGAAGTGGGTTTCTTATAATGACTTTCAGCCTTTTATCATTATTTCCAGTAAGTCAGAGGCTCAGAAACAAAGTACACTCTGGGGGCAGTCAGGCACAAACATGGCATTTGTTCTTTAGCTAAATACAATCTCTGGCTGCCTCCTTGTTACCTTTGAGGTATAAATCCTCACGAGGCCTCAGTCAGATGCAGCAATGTTCCAATAAGTCAATCCAGAGGGATGCCTGTTCTGATTATCCCAATTCATCTTCGGTGCAAGCTGCTGATATATGCATGTAATAACAAACCAGTAGGGAGTATTGAAGAAAACCTAGCTTTTTTATAATTAGGCATTTGTTATAAAGAACTGCAGCGTTATATAATCATCCTAGTAGACACAAATGAAGCTTTGCTTTGCTTGCTACTGAAGCATGGATAATTTGTCATCCACTGTTTTCAACAGATTTATTCCTTTGCACTGCTGACTATATATGATGATATCAATAATCTAAGCTTATAGAATTCAAACCACTGTGACAAAATCTGAACATATTCAGACCTGTCTTTCTAGAAAGGTGTAATTGGTGAGAGGATCAAATTTGCTAATATTATTTATTCTAGATGCTTAGATAAAGAAAGCTATAATAGCAGAAGACATTTATGTGATATAAATATCCTAATGAATATGCAGCTGCTTCTAGGAAAACATTTTGTAAGAGCTGGGTCCCTAACCACTTTTGCCACACTGACAAGCATTTCCAGTTCAAATGTGGTCACAGTTTTAGCCACTATACTTCTTCCCAAAAATACAATTTTCAGGGGAAAATGAACACCCAGCATGTGGATTGCCAGTAGTAGAGTATGAAACCTCCTAAATAATTAAGGGAAAAGAGTGAAAAATGCCTTTATGGTTAGAAGAGATCAGCTCCCCTGCTATGTTGAGAAACTGAAAACCTCCAAGAAATAAGGAATAAAAAGATGCTTCCCTGAAAAACTGAGATGTTTTCCAAGAGATGTTCATTACTATAGATTGTGAGGAATAGGTGCCAAATATCCTTATTTTCTAAGAGATAATCACCCTTTGGGGCATGTATATCTGCAGAGAGATGAATTCAAACAGCTTCCAGAGATTGAATCACGAAAGAAATGTATCCCAAAAGGAGACATTTTTTCTATACCAACCTCCCATTGATTCCAACATCATGGCAACATGAGTTACCACGTTCAATAAATATTTTCACTTTTTTTACAGATCATCGCAGAATTATTAAAATTCTTTTGAATTAGGCTAATCATCGTCTGGTTCTCCTTTATGCCAACATCTACTGGAGTGCAAATATAGGCAGGATTTACAGGTATAATAAGTAACCTTAGTGAGGAAAGTAGTCCTACCCACAAGTAACCTGCAGTGTAAGACAGTGTAGGGTGTGTCATCTGCATTTATTTAGAGGATAAATTTGCTATTTGCTATTAGTACTGTATGCCCTGAAAATAAATTATTTTAATTACCTTTTTCTTTTTTTCTTTTTTTTTTTTTTCTTTTTTTTTTTTTTTTTTTTGGTGAGGGGCTATGTTGGCTTCTTTAGCAGCATTCTGCCTTTATCTGGTCTTTGGTACCACATCCCAGGAGATTTTCCTACTAACGTTCTACCATCTGGCTAGAGTCTGTCAAGAGGACACTTGTGGTCATATAAAGTAATACAAAATCCTTATTTAGTCACATTTGGCCACTGGGAATATAGAGAGAAATAAAAATAGGATTATTTTAAAATATAAAAATTTTTTCCCTACTGTGCCCAATGCATTTTCTATTCCATAGTTAAAATATTTATGTTGCTGGTCATCAGCTGAATTCTGCTTTGGACTTGGATATCTGATTGTCTTTTGGCTCTTAAGCAACTGCAATTGCACCTTATTGCATTCTTTTTCTCCATTTAATGCAAACAGAAGAATCACTTACGTGTCTCAGTGATAGAATGCTATAAAATGACCACAGGTTATGAGAGACAGCATATTGGATTTCACAGGAATGACTGAACAACACTGCTCTGTAATTGTCTCTAGTAGGTGTTTTTCATCCTTTGCAGAAGACCTAAAATCAATGATATTTTTGTGAAATGTAAAAATGTGTCAAATGAATATATACATGCAGTGTAACAGCTATGATAACACTAATATGTGTCTTGCAATAAGCTGTGCAGCAAACTCTCTCTAGAAATTGCCAAATGCATCACAATTCCTGATAGAAAATCCACAAGTGAACAGTCAATTTTACTAATTTTGATTTGTTGTTTCTTTCTTTGCTGGTACCATGTCAGATTCCAACTGCCAAAAACTTTTAGTAGCAAAAAGGATACAAAGCTAACACAAGAAAAAAATCTACTTTGCAATGTCCTTTACCTTTTAAATGAACAAAGATAGACATTTACAAAATATCTCCGATATTGTTGGCTTCTGCCTGATCAGATGGCTCAGCCCAGAACAGAACAGAACAGGGAAAAGATTAAAAATGTGGGAATTAAGAATTAGGATTTTGCAGCTCAGTTGTCTCTGTGTTGAAAACATATCTGTGTGCTCACATACGGAGGGCAAATAGACATATATACCTATCTGTCTCTGTGTTGACAGAGTTTGTTCAATATGAATCCATAAATATTTGTTTGTGCATGAACACTTTGTGAAAATAAGATGTAAGCTCTTTGCATTTAATCTAATTCCATGTTTTCGTAATGTAACAGAGCTGGCAAATTTTTGATCCCTATAGTTAGAACCAAAACCTGTCTTCTCATATCAGAAGAGACTTAGAGAAGAGCAAAATTGTTTTCTCATTGTTAAAACACACATTCCAAATTACAATTGTGGATGCATAAATGTGTGACCAATCAATAAAAAAATGGCAAACCTTCTGGAAATTTTGTTTGTTTATTCAAGAAATTGTAGTTTATATTACTTCCTGTCCTGCTTTAGACTGCACATCCTTACCATAAAAACACTACAGGATATTTTATAAAAAAATCTAAAGATGCTTTTATGCTGTAGGGTTGTCTTTTAATTTACCTTTGTTTAAAGATTTCTGGGTAAGTCTTCACTTAAAAAAGAGAAGGACATATTGCTTGCTATTATAATTTTAGGGAAAATAGTTTTTCAAAGCAATTACATTGCACATTTTTAACCTAAGATTGCAAAATAGCCCAAACACGATTTCGTTTCAAGACATGATAGCCTGTCATTGCTCTTTAGTTCATGACATAGTGTGTGTAAAATTCTTACAGACAGTTTAATTCTGGCTGAATCATATAGGTGTGAAATGGTATGTAATGAGTACACTTAAATAATGATGATCTTATAGAGGTATCAGTTTTCCTCTTTATTTACATCATTAGTTACATATAAGGAATGCAGAATTTTTCTCAGCTAAGAAAAGCTGATATTCTTACACATTTGCTGGTGGAAAGCATCTGCACTTCCATCTAAAAACCTCAAATCATCACAACCTTAAAAAATCTTACAGAGTTCAGGGATATTCTGACAAGAAAACTTAAAAATGTACCTACATTTAGTAAAATTTAAAGACATCATTCATATCCAATTTCTCTGTAGTCAAAAAAGGTGTATTTTTTTTTTCTTTATTCTAGAACTAAATTAATAAATTTAAAATTCTGGGCAGAGTTTGTTATACAAAATAACAAAAATAATTAACTTTTTTTCCATCAGTGAAACAGAAAATAGCAAGTAGAATAGGATACTGATTTTCATACATTTACGAAATAACTCTTATTGGAAATAATGTATTTCACACCCAAAAAGTAGAGAAAGCCTCCAGAAAGGAAGGGTAAAAAAGCAAGGCCTCCCAACAAGGGACACAATCTTACTGTAGCTGAGCAGGTCTGGTCTGGTCTGGTGACAAAGAGCAGGGCTGGCCACAGTCCAGTCAGCCAGGCAGGTCTGTAATGGGAAAGAAGGTCCCAGGTCAAGCTGGGGAGGGGATTCAGCAAGCCACGGCCAGGAATGGGTAAGACACAGACACAGGCAAAGCTGACATAATTTGGGCAGGGACTGATGGTGTAAATCAACATCCAGGCAAGGGGTTGCTGATTTCATCTTACTGCTTCTTTGTTTTCCAGAAATCTGATTTAAGATTGCATGGCTGCACCACATCAGAGCAAACTTTGAACAGGGACAACTAAATCCCTGAGGGCTGTTAGGAGGTTGCAAAGGCTGAGTACAGAGAAAAATATTTCAGGACAGCAAGATCCTGCTGCAGTCAGGGCCCTGAGAAAGAGCATGGCCTAGAGAGAAAAAGCAAGAAATTTGTTTGAGATGTCACTGAGCTATCCTAGTAACAGTCCAAAGTGGTGGCTGTAAGCAACTTGTTCAGATGAAGGATATTTATTGAAACCAGAGTGTGGCACTAAGTCCAGGAGATTTTGAGTAATAACATTTGACTTCTGGGAAAAAAATTACCCTGCAGATTTCTAGCTAAATACTCCACACAGGCAGTTTCCACAGTGTGCTACTGTTGTACTGTATAAGAGTTATACTGCCATCAGCTTCCACCACTTTTCTCTGTAGATTATGATTCCTGACAGGACTATACCTCCAACCACACAATTGCTGTGTTTGCTGTACTGCTGAAGACCACCCCAGACATCTTCAGATATGACACTTTGGCAGAAATGTTATTTACAATTAAAAGCCAGGATACAGAGGAAGGTACATGTGAACTATAGCTCTCCTGAGAAACAAGAAATCAATCCTAATCAAGCTGTTGTCTGAGAAGCAGGCTTTTGTTGTTATAGGTTTGAAAAAATGAGTCATTTTTTTGAAACTTATCTTTTTAAAACAAGTCTTCATTCCCCTCATAAAATTTCTTTCTTCTTCCTCTTACACAAGCACAGCATACATATGCCTCCCCTAGACATAATATTGCTTTCCTGTAGAAGGCATTTTATGAGCTGATTTATCAAGTGATTCTTAAAATAAGTAACAGCTTATTTAATTGCTGCCTATTATTATAGCCAAAAATTTTAACTCAGTTTAAAATGTAACAGAACATTTAAAATTCTTTGTGACACTGTTTCCATCTTCTCTTTTTAGTTGTCTGAATTTTTTGTTGAATATTTTCAGAATTTGGATAATAAGAACAAAGCAAGCTGCCATCTTGCTCAATGAGATTGACAGGACTCATGATGTTTATTATTGTGTAGTCAATATATAGCTTAATTTCTGATATCTGTAAGTCTATCTCCCATTAATATTAATAATTTAAGTATTGTCAAAATTCAATGCGTTACTATTAGGTAAGTCTCATTCAGTTTCAAGATAACTCAAAACTATCTTTTGGAAGAAGAGATAAACACTGAAAGAATTAAAAATTAGAATTATAATGACTTTCTTTTTTCTCATGGAGGAAGAGTCATGGCTAACATCATCTAAACACTGTTTTAATTTGCTTTGCTGAACTTGAATCATTCAGTTTAGCAATTCCATGAAGAATTACTGTGCCTCAGGCTGAAATGTCCTTGAAAATGCCACTTAAAACAATTCAGATGTTTCTGAGAACAAGATCAGAGAAGAAAAATCTATTGTTTTGCCCTTACTGAAAGCATCAATACAATTGTTTTGAAGATATTGTACCATCTCTCTGTTTCAGAACATGAACTGGAAGTTCAACCCTGTCTTAATGAAAAAATCTAAAATTTGAATCAATTTTCTATCTCTGAAAATCTCTGTTGATCTTCTCATACTTTCAAAGTGAATGTGCAGACTGTGACAGTTGAACACACAAACAAAGGATCTGCACTTTTTTAAAGGTCCATCACAGGTTATAAGATACCAAACAGTTATATATATAAAATTCTTCTTTTTTTTCAAGTGGCTATTGTGGCTCCAGAAACATAAAATGTGAGCTCTGGATGTAAGTAAAGAGTTGCACTGTAACATAAAGAAATATGACTTAAATTAAGGGATTCAACTTAAGGTTTCACAGGTAAGAGTAAGTATGGAGTTAACTGTCTCAAAGATCAATGAGTGCTAAATGATAATTTCTCCTGTTTAATATCGTGGTTTACTTGATTGTGCTCATTTTAATACTGTAAAATATCAGCAGCATACTATACATACACAGACATATATTTTAATGTTGATATTATTGGTTGCAAAAAACAAAGCTAGAATACCTTGCATCTTTATGGCAGAGAGAACAGCAACAACAACAGCCTTATCTGTACAAATAAAATAATGAGATAGGAAGGAAGGAAGCAATTCCAGAAGGAAGGAAGGAAGGAAGGAAGGAAGGAAGGAAGGAAGGAAGGAAGGAAGGAAGGAAGGAAGGAAGGAAGGAAGGAAGGAAG